>JAVXUP010001812.1:0-189625 GCA_033070095.1 Escallonia herrerae | reverse complement strand
GCAACAAGGTTTGCACAGATACAGTTTGTAGGTAGGTACACTGTACTAAACATTTGTATGTTTCCTTCATTTGAGCAAGAGTAGTATAGATGCACATCCAAATAAAACACTGAAACAGCATGTGCTCAATAATGGTTCTCAAGATAAAAAAAACAGATGCTTGTAAATGTGGTTATACTTCAGTACTAAGCACAATATTTGCATGAGACATCCACACACAGTCAAATACTAGTTTTGCATTTACTCGTCACAGTCTTCACCTCCTCTGAGACCACCATAAACATAGATACGGACACCAACAGATGAAGCTGCGTGCCGACAGCGGCGCATGAGCTCCAAAGAAGGATCATGCTCAGGCTGCACCTTGCTGGTACGTGAAGAAGTGACCAGTCCATTTCTATCAAGCCAAACTCCAGCAGCAGTGTCCAACACTTCCAGAACAGAGACGTCACAAAAGGATTATATATTAGATTTCTTCAATTTAGTTTATCAAATTAGCAATCATTAAGTGATTCAGAATTTACCAGCAATAGCTGCTTCACCCTCCACTCCTCTCCCTCCTCTTAGAGCACCTCCTGTAACATGCAATCTAGCACCAACAAACACCTGATAACCAGCAAGGCAGCAATATTACTTCCATTAAGTCAGGAAAAACTAAAATCCACAAAGAGCTGAACTGTCGAGCAAAACCCTAGGAGATCTCATGCATTACAATTCCCATATCTAAAGCCACCATATCATTTGAATAAAAGACGCAATCCCCAGCTGAAAATTCAACTTCGTTAGAACCGTCACTTACCGCAGCATGTTGATACCTTGGCGAAGGAGACACACCAGGCGCAAGAGTCCATTCCCACTGGCCATTCCTATGCATAAGAAGCCCATATGCATCTGCCAGTGGCTGCAGATGCACATAACAGAATAATAGTATAGTCTCAGATAACCACAATCCAGTGAGTAAGGCCATGTGAATCAAATCAGAAAACCAAATGTAAACCTACTTCCACTACCATGAGATGTAAGTTTGTTGAACGGCATTGATTGCTTAAGCAAGGTTACTATTATGTACTCATTAGTAACTCCATTGGACTAATCCCGAATGATTTTTATGTCAGTGATGATTGAAACTGAAAATAAATCTAAGCACCCGCACTTTAACCATAGAAACCTATATTGGGTGAACACAAGTGCTCCCTTATCATCCTTCTCGACCAAGATAATCACACTAAAGGATATGCGGCGAAATATTCTCTGAGCACCCTTTTACATTTGAGCTTACCTTGTGCAATGGCAATATCTTCATGGCAGATCCAATCAGTCCATGCTGATACATAGACACGGGATCTTAGGCATCTTACCTCATCTTCACCTTCAGTTTATGACCTGAAACTATTTCTTATTTGCCCCATCCATCTGTACATCCAGAATTGATTGCATGCATTTTTGTACACCTGAGTCTAGAACTAAGCATTCTCAAGATAACATGCAAGCCTTGAATCTGACTCGTAAATTCTGCACAGGTGCTGACATAAATCATGCAATTTGCAGCACCTTCTTTAACTGTCAGATTCCCCCAACTTAATTGGCACCTTATGCTCAATAGGGCATATTTTGGCTAAATTTTCAGTTTTTGAAAACTTCCAAATAGTAAATTATGAGTTTCATTTAACTTGAATTATATGAACTTAGTCCAAGTCTTAAATTTAAAAGATTGTGTACGCCTTTAAGTCTAACCTCTCTCTACCCTCCCCCCACTAAAAGAAAAAGCTTGCATCTAAAGATGATAATTAGTATCCTATGCTCAAAACTGCTATTTCATAATTCTTATATAGCTAACTGAACCCTGACTGAAATTAAAGCTTGCAACACCTCGTATTTATATCCCTGACCAGCTGATAGTGGGCAAGCACAAATCCTTTGTTTCTGTTCTTCTCTATGAATGTTACATATTCATTTCCCATGAAGTTTTTTACGATCTTGGTGATACCCTCAAGGCAAACCTGCCTCTCAGGCATCCTAAATCTTCTTTCTCAGTCTCTGTCAGTAATCAAACAATACGTTCCGACATGCTGACTCTATTTCTCCACCCCCAACAAACGATAAAGAGACGAAAGAAAACCTTCATGCCAGTAATTAATCATACCGTGCCTGAGTTGTCCCTCCCACCACAGAGCAAAAACATGCCATCCGAGCGGGCACTAGCTGTCGCATATCTGCAAGGAGTAACGCAAAAAAGTTGTGAGTATACAATGGTTAAATATCGCAAATGAATATATTACTATGTTGCATTAACCTGCAAGCACAGATTGTGCATAAGCCTGCAACCAATTTACAGTTAAGATTTTGCATTCTATTTAGATGGCATCCAATCATGGATTCAGTTAAGTACAGTTCTAACACAGTCAGCTCTCTGGATTGACAATGATGGTGATGTAGCATGAAAAGAGAGATTAAATTCAAAGTAGATGCATGCCAGCCAAGAGGAAGAGGAAAGAGGAGAATAAAAATTTCGAAAAGGAAGAATCTGCTATTATGCGCATCAAGCACTCAAATATGTACATGCACCAGTTAAGAATGAATGTAAAGAAATAGAGCAAGGAAATTGCATAAATAACACTAAGGAGAAAGCATTGCATAAATAACACTAAGGAAAATGCATAAGTGAATAATACATAGAACCTAAGGCAACGGAACATGGTAAGTTCACTCAATCTACTTAATCGGCTATTAATTTATCATCAGTGAAACTAATTAATCATCCTGACTGCAGAGATGTTGCCCCAAGAATTCTTTCTTTAAATCACAAATCCAACGTGCGAAATATCTTTCTTCTTTGTTGCTTACTTTGTAAATAGCCAGTTAACTATTCATGTTGATATCAAATAATTCAATAGGAACTTCCAGAAAACATTAGCATTCCTTTTTTAGGAGCGAGTAGAACAGAATTTTGCTTTCGGAATGCACACTCACATTCTAGCAGAAGGTCTATCACCTTCTGGATTGAGCCTCTGCCACGCATATGGTTTTTGAGCAGTATCCAAAGCCCAAGCATCTGACAGCACTCTTTTCCCTGAAGAAATGCATTCAGAAATATGATATTTTAGGTAATCGGAGACATACAGACTTTAGCTGGCAGAACCTTTTCGTTAACACGAAACCTTAAATTCATAAATGTATAATGTATGATAGGCTAGAATGAAAAAAAAAAATTGGATTAGGAGAACCATATCTTTGTTATAAGTTCAAGTCACATGGCAATAATCGGCAAGAGTAAAGCATTAACAAGCTTTCATGAGGTAGTCTTTTTTGGAAAATCCATCATTCGTCTTTAATCCTGCCGTAAGGAATGTAAGAAACATCTGGCTCTCTTATTATGCTAGTGCCTACTAGATGAATGTAGAACCCCGCAGCAGCATGACCCCTCTGCCACTTGAGCCTAAATAACATAATCCATACAGTGGTTCTCCCTTCTGTAAATTTCCGAAGAAGTAAGTATCCCAATACCCTTTCTTCACCAAGGCTACCTCCGGTAGTTATACATGGCAGAAATTAGTCCAATAACTCTACTAGCGAGACCTACTTTATGGTTCCACAAGTGAAATTAGCTTTCCCAGGAAAAAGAAGATGCAAGAAACAACGCCAGTCATGAATATTCCAGATATATGCTTATCGAGAGCAGTAAAATTCACTGAAGGTACTAAATACCAGCATTTCTATCTCTAAACACTATGTAAAGCTTAAACCACTTTTGGTTGAATAACTATACGCACAGTATAACCTGGAAGATTATCAAAGTAAACCTACTTATACAACTGAACATAAACAAATCCCAATCGAAATTGATTTTCTGCTATACCGGTTCAATATTGCAAGAAAACAGAGAGAACTAAAGCTATGAGCTAAAGATAAAAACTGCCCTCACCATCATTGCCGCTGACAGTGACAAGATATCTTTGGGCAACCAAGTCCATAACATGGCCATATCGAGGCCCGGGGCCCTGTCCCTGAACAACAAGTCTAGAACACAAACACAATAACCACGTCAAACTTGGAAAAAACTGAACCACCCAAACAAACAAATGGTATCAACGACAATTCAATAGGAACCAACCTGTGCCACTTGAACTTGTCATTGGTCATGTCGAGCACGTACAGATCATCTGTCGAGTGCCCTGCAGGACCTATGCCGCCCTAACAAATACAGCATATCATTTCATCAAAATTTTACGAAAAACCCTCAACTCAAGCAACATAATTAAACCAACAAATTTGTGTAACTATTGTGCCTCTCATTACCTGAAATACAACCATGGTGCCAACAGCAGCAGCAGCATGCGCTGCCCTAGGTGAAGGAGGGTCACCGGCCGGTCGGAGTCTAGTAATTTCAACACGAAAGGCCGTGCTAATCAACTTTCAAGAACATTACATTGAACCTTGCGATAAAGTTAAAGTAAAGCGAACAAAATAAATGTCAACTATAATTCAAGTTTAGAAAGAAAAAAAGAACGTGCCTGGTCCATCTCCTAGTGAGAACATCATACGAATGAACACAATTCGTCACACCAGCTAACCCTAAAGAGCAGAATTAATAAACATTTCAGTTAAAATGCGAAACCTATACACAAATATACATGCACGCATATATATATATATATATATATATAGAGAGAGAGAGAGAGTACGGATGCCGGGGGTGGCGGAGCCGGCGCCGCCCTCGATGGCGGTGGCGCCGCCGAAGAGGATCAGGCGGGCGCCGTGGGATTTGGTGGGGGCGACGGCGGTGAGGGTGTGGGCGCAGCGGGGGCCAGGGGCGTCATCGTCTGTGTCCCAGTAGGTTTCCAGGGCGCGATAGGTCGGAGCCGGATACAGCCACGGCTTCGAACCCATCACGAACCCGAAGCCAAGCCGCCACTAGATAAAAGCCAGGCTGGGGATCCAGCAAAAGTACTAACAAACAACTGAGACAAACAGGACAGAATTCGGAACGATAAAGTTAGTACAGGATGGATCCGAGGAACATGAGTGCGGCTCGGCAAGAGAAGCACAGCCGCGTATCGAGGGTTTAAGTAGAGCTGTTTTCAGCTCTGGTTTTAGCTGACACACAGACACACATATAGAGAGAGAGAGAGAGAGAGATTCCGAGAAAGACGGGGTGATGAGAACGGTAAGAAAAATGAAGACGATGTGAGGTTTTCTGTTTTCCTATTTTAATTTTTGCTGGGTTGATTGACGGTCTTAACGGACTTTCGACAGCCTTTGCAGGGACAGGCTGCTTTTTCCGGTGGTGAATTCAAGTCTTGGAATATGTCAAGTTCTTGATATATCTATTATTATATATATATATATATTATTTTACGATTAATGCTCTCATCGGTCTTAAAATCTAACTCTTTACTTTTGTTCTCGTCTCTCCATATGTATTCTTACATTTGTACAATCAAGTACGTACGAGTGATGTTTTTCGCACTCGACAAACTTCTTGCTTTTCATATTGTACTTTTACTCTCATCTCGATAACAAATTCAATGTGGAATAACCAATTTTTATTTGTTATTACGCTCGTTATTTTCATCATAATTTTTAAAAGTTTCCTTCCTTTGGATCCTTGTTTATCTTCTAAGTATTAAAAATTTTGTTTTTAAGGTGGAAAGTGTGGAATGTATTGGCCAGTAAGTTGACGAGGTTCATTACAGATAACCATGTATATTTTGTGCCCATTAAGATGATTCTAGTAAGTCATTAACTCCATCTGAAATGATTAATGCCCCCGCACTCGATCATTACTCCCGCTCCCGCTTTCGCTTTCGATGTGATTTCATTGTTTCTCACTAAATATTAGTTTTATACTCACGCTCAATGAGCGACTCACTAATAGACAGTAGTTTCACTTTTTCATGCCGACAACGCAGTCATTCTTTTCCTTCTCTCGCCGAGCAAGAAAAAATTAATCCGCATGGCATTGGTTCTTGGACAAGGAAGAATAACCAGATAGTCATCAAAAGATACCCTTCTCTTACATTCGTTAACGTGAATAGGTGACGCAACAGTCTCCTTCAACGTGTCTGACTATAATTAAAGAACGAAGCCAGTCAATCTTAAGGAAAAGGATCGACTAACTTCTCGTCTTCACAATAAAGTTCAACAATTCCATTCAAGCTTTGACGCCAAAGGGTGGATTCAATTCTTCATCTTTTATTGGAAGACTGCATCTGATTTTCTAGGACTTCGAAAGCTGCCTCATGTTTGTGTAGACTTTTCTTTTTCTAGAGGCTAGACAGTTAGTAGTGTTCAGCAGAAGGACTAAACCTTTTTCCCAGCAAAGACTGCTATCCACCCACTAGCTGGCCAGCACATGCAATCCATCCAACTCTCCGGAAAAGGAAGACACTGAGAATCCAATTTCTTTCTCAACTACAAATGCCACAAGACTGCGACACAATGAATAGTATAAGTATTCACTTTGCTTATTAAACATCAATTAGGGCAATTTGCACTAATTGAACAGCATGCTTGCGTGCAACACACACACACACACACTAGTTGAGCTAACAATGCCTAAGCCAAGATTCAAAAGTATTACAAAATTGTGGGGAGGGGGTGATGACAATTAATACATTAATCTGAAGGCCAAGTTCTTTCCTGCTATGAAGCATCATTTTTGGATCTCTTTATCTAATTCTCCGTCTCGTCAGAAAGAGGAAGATACCACCTTCCAAAAATAGGATCTCTTCCAGCCTGACATGATAATTTGTAGCAATACCAAATTTTCAGGCCAAAAGAGAGCCAAATGGCATGAAAAATTGTCAGGGGCAGGGGTTCGGGAACCTTGAATGAACCTCATTAATATCTGCAATCATTTCAGGACTGAGCTTGACCTCACAGGCATTAAGAACCTCTTGGAGCTGCCAGATCTTTGTTGCTCCAAAAACAATGCTAGCGACAAGAGGGTGTCTTAAAACAAAGGCTGGCCCAACAGAATTAAGAGTTAGAACTGAATATTCACAAAAATAGGTAGAAACAAACACGAGACCTACTACACATGACCACACTATCAATATACAATATGAGGGCGCTTGATAAGAAAAGGTGTCTATATATAGATCTTATCCAGCAATTAAAAGGGATTGCTACTCATCAGCAAATAGACAGTATAGAATGAGTAGAACCATATTTATCCTGAATTTTACAGTTCTGAAGGAACAGATTCACAGTACCAAACATAGGAGACAATATGGGACCTCCACTCATGAGATGAGTAATATTATCCTAATAATAACAAGGACATGCATAAGCTTTCACTTTGACCAAGTCAACATTAAATTCATCAACAACCCTTAGAAGAAGCCTCGGTGATACCAATTGCTGATGGAGTGGTGTTACAAGTTATCTTATTTGCTGTAGCGCAGAGCCCCACAGTTAGTAGCAGGTGGACATGAGGAGTTTGAGCACCCATATGTGCCTAGGTCGCTTACCCCCACAGAAAGCAAAGAAGCAAAGGCCCGCCCAACCATGGGCCCGCTCAATGATTCAGAATCTTACTCCGTACACCTAAAATGTGCCAATCCAGTGGGGGAACAACACAGCACAAATGAACTTGACCATCAGGAATGGAGTGTTGAGACCATCATCTACAGTGGAACCTGCACTTAAATCCCCACCCCCAATAAAAAAAGCAAATGAATTCTGAGGTAACTGCAAAGGCTATAGGGACTAATCAATACAACCATGGGTTCATGGGTAGAGAGAGAGAGATTTTGTCTTACCAATTGCAAGAGAGACAGGATGAACGCCGTAGCTTTTTGCAATCTCAAGGTAAGCCTGCCAAAGAACAGGTTCAGGTTCTTTACATATCAGCATGCAAAGGCACAACTGATTTTGTTGTCATATATCAAATAAACCCCTCGGCTTAGGCGTAATTCAGTCTAAAGTTGGGGGCTATTAGAACTCCTCCATAAGAGAGCACCTTAGTAGAATCAGCAATGTAAACCACTCTCCTAGTCATTTATTGCACTCAACAAAAGAGCTACACGTGTCTAGAGGGAGAGAGAGAGAGAGAGAGAGAGACAGGAGTATCTGATGAGACAGCTGCACACAGTCAATCCTTCTCTCCAGGTATGGAGTGCAGATTAGACAACACAGAAATCATCATTGTAGCAAAAAAGTAGTCAACCAGGAGGGTAAAACACTAAGGACTTTCATATGCCTTATGGGGAGGGTTTGCATAGGCTATGTTACATGGACTCGGTACGAGTGTCCGGATTGGATACGTGTCCAAGTGTCGGACTCATCTAATTTTGAAAACGCAGGACACAGGGACATGGCAAAATGTTCATATTTATTATTGCTTTTTAGTTATTTCGAAGGCAAAAAGGTGTTTTATGTGATGCATTTGGTTTTAATTGACAACTTATCTCCACTCAAAGCAACTACTAATTAAACAAAAGACTAGAAGATAGTATCATAATGGCATATCCTATGAGATGTGTCGGACACATATCCCATACCCATGTCCAAGTGTCGAGTGTCCGACAAGGGTACTTCACGCAAAACCGAAGAGTCCGTGTAACATAGTGCATAGGGGCATTATGAATGTAAAATATGAACTGATGAATGTTGTGGTGGGACATGACAATTGAATTAGAATGTGTAAGATCTCTGGTGTGAGGATCTCGCTTTCAGGAAGGCTTTTCCAAACTTGGCTGCTATTGCAGCTAACAAGGAGGTATGGTAGCAGAGACAAAAAAAGGCTTCGGGGCTTCAAGATTGGGAAATGATTCAGTTCAGACATTGCTTACGAATTAATACGCTTTTCCCTATGTCAGAGATGGTAAGATTCCCTAAAACCGAATCCAACGTTTACTCTAGTTGTGAATGGAGATCATTGTTCCTTTAAATATGTTTGGCATGCAGAGACTGTTATGAAGCGGCCTTCTATTCTCCTTGTCAACTGATTCCATGCGTAAGGCAGCCTGGAAGTACGTGGATCATCTCCTTCTACCCGGTGGTGCTTCAAAAGGGTACCATGTATGCTGTTGTCTTTAACAGCTTATTACTTCCGTATGCGCTCTTATGAATCCTTGGAATTTAGCATCTCTAGTGTATTTGGGAAAGAAGGAAGACGAGAGGGCTCGAAGGTGTGAAATACCTTTGTTGAAAGCAAAAAAAAATAAAATATAACAAAGAAGAAGAAAAATAAAAATCCGCTTACTTTTGTAGCTTTTCCAATGAATGCATTCAACAAATCGTATCTAGACTCACCTTCTGAATACCTCCCTGGGCGAAAGGAACAAACAGTTTTATGCAGGAGACAAATTGGTTAGCAGGTAACAAAGACAAAACAAGCTGGTGAAATAACCTTTGAACAGATTTAGACGGGCATCAGCTGGCCCCTTGTCAGGTGCAAGATACTTTCCAGAAAGTATGCCCATTGCAAGAGGGCTGTAAGCCAATAGGCTTACCCTATAAGAAGTTTAATAAGGACATATGAAAACATCATTACGAATTAATTGAATGATTTTTTGAGATTAGCTTCAGAAAATGAAATAAGGAAGCACTTCTTATAAATAATCTCATGACCAAGGAAAGTTACATCAACAAAACTCTCTCCTGCATGCTTAGTCAAGTTACAACCATATATTGGCTAATGTTCCCTTGACCAAACACCAAACACAACTCGCATCAATGCAGCCATGCAAACCTCAAATGGTGAAGGATAGTCGGGTCAGAATGATTGGTAAATGAACAATGCCACGATAGGAACTAATCCCACTAGAGAAGTCCTGTAACACTATCTTTGTGGAAGATAGTAATTTTGCCGATGAGCCTTGGCGCAGTGGTAAGGTTTTTGTATTGTGACCTGGAGGTCACGGGTTCAAGACATGGAAAAGCCTCTCCGTTAAATTGGCAGAAAGGCTGTGTCCATCGACCCTCCCCAGACCCCTGCAACCTGAAAAGCCTCGTGCACTGGGCTGCACTTTTTAATTGTACATTTGTTATACCTGTCCACTATCCCCAAAGATAATAACTAATAGCTAAGAAAAAATATATTCCTTTTCCTCAAGTTTTCTAGGTGTAGCATCAACGGTGATATAATTCATGCTGAAGTATAATGATCCTGAAAAGGCAACCCTTAAAATCTTTTTTTGTCTTTTAGAAATGACATGCAAAGGTAGCTTTATGATTCCAGACAAACATGAGAGTAGAATAACTGAAACCATTTATGATCAATAAGTTTATAAAAGCACAGGAAGTACCTCTCATGGTCACAGCACTCAGCCATCCCAGAATCAAAATTCCGACAGAGAAAGTTGTACGAGTTCTGCATGAAGTGTTAATGAGTTACGCATTAACCTTAACTTCAGTTGACACAGAGAGATAATGAGGTATGCATACTAGCTCTCTACTGTATATCAAGTGCTGAGAGAGAGAGAGAGAGAGAGAGAGAGATGAGAAGCCTCACAATTGCGAAACAGAGTCGAGCCATACAACACCTGCACAGATACTATTCGGGGATAGTCTGGACAACTTTCAGCAATCTGTAGGAACTTCATGACGCCATACGGTGTTTCATTACTAAGTCCAACGTATCGAACCTATAAGCAAAATTATGTGGTTTACTAAGAGAATTACTACATTAGAGAAAGACTGACTAGAGACGCACCGGTAAGTATCACCACTAACCTTTCCAGCAACAACAGCTCTGCCAAGGGCATCAAGCTGTTCCTCGATACTTACTGAACAAAACTGTCTGCTCGGGTCATATTCAGTTTCTCCAAACATGGGAACATATCTGCCAAAATCATGGAAAGGTTCAGAAAGAAAAGTCCCTATAATGGAGATGGGAGGGGCGCTGAGCTGCAAATGACATGGAATCGAGTATAACACACCAAAAACTAGGAGCAACATACTAACCGATCAGGCCAATGTATTTGATACAAGTCAATGTAATCAGTTCCCGCTCGCAATAAACTGCATAAGATCATTCACACGTCAAATCAGAGAACACCAAAAACCGCTGAAATTAAACTAAAGGCACAACTGCTGTCAAAGAACCCAAATAAAAATGCAGTTTCTCATGGCAACCGCCAGTATAAGAAGTGCTAATGTTTTACAGAAATAGGGAAAACAGCAACAAAGAAGTATCATGCCTGCATATGAGTAAACTCATAGCTCCACTGGTTAACATCGTATAAAGAGAAAAGAAGCATTAAGCATTGCGCTGATAAAGTCACTCATCGAGTATCCAAGTTCACTTAATAACCGTAAAACACATAGAACCGGCATTCCTGTGACAAACAAGTGTAACATTGGGTAAAGCCAAACTTGAGTATGACCTACCTACTGTCAATGGCTTGTGTTATATTAGTGGCACTCAGACTCTTCGGACCGCCTCGAATCCAAGTCATCTGTCCAGATGGACCACTGACCTAAGATCGTTAACAGAACTCTAAGAAACCTTGCGCAACATTTAATCGAACTGACCGATAAACAAAACGCGTAAGACGAAGAAATGACACCTTAGTGGCAAAGACAACGCGGTCGCGAGGAATGTTTCGATCCCTAAGCCAACGTCCAAAATACTCCTCGCTCCTCCCTTGAGTTTCCGCACGCTGTGGTACTGGATACCTAAGCAAAAAGTGAACTTAAAACGTATTCATTGCCTTCAAGCAATACATAGACCCCTAAGACGGAATCTTTGATAAATAGAGTACATTTCGGCTGAATCGAAGAAGCTGATTCCGGAATCGAAGGCTTTGTCGAGGAGACGAAATGACTGGGGCATCGAGTTCTGCTCGCCGAGAGTCATTGTCCCTGAACAACATTAACATCAAAGCCGAAACACAGAGAAAGAAATTTCAAAACAACGGAGAAAATATAGATTAAGAGTGAGCGACAAAGATAAAGATGAGACCTAGACAGAGCCTTGAGACTGTTAAATCAGGAGCCAGATTGAAAAGGGGCATAGCCATTGTACGGCTGCCCTGAAGTTCCTATGCTGGTGATAAGAAAGTTTTTTCTGAGGAAAGGAGGACGAGGTGAAAAAATGTGAGGTCAAAAGTGAAGAAGGAAAAACGGTGTGCTGATGGAGATGCAGGGGATCGAACCCTGTACCTCCCGCATGCAAAGCGGGCGCTCTACCATTTGAGCTACATCCCCGTTTGTGTAATTAGGCTTCTCAAGTCTACTTCAACACTTAACATTCTTGGATCCACTAAAATAGGACACCTTTTTCTTGACCATATCGAACTCAAATATCTTCGATAGAGACACGAACATTTCGATGAAATTGATAATCTCCACCAGTGACTCGCGACTATTGTAGGGCGGTACGCTCTGTTCTGTTGCAACCCTTACTCTAAACGTAGAGAAGGACTTTTTTTTTTAGTGATAAGGGGATCTCGACGAGGACGGATTCCTTGGTCTTTAAACCATTTACTCATTTATCTCGTCTAGATCTTTGCCACCTCAAGAATGTTTACTTTAAGGAACTACTACATATGGCTCTTTTCTCTTTGGTTGATACTATTTTCCATTCGGTTATTGGTTTTTTTTATTTGTTTGGACTTTACTACCAATTTGTTCTTGGTTCTATTTTGTATTGACCTCAAAACTGGCATATGTGTTTTTCTTTCTTATTAATATGAATTTACTGTTTAGACAAAATAAATGTAGATTTATCCCCCAAACTTAACCTTAGAATAAGTGTGCATTCTTTTTAATGACACCTTTGTAACTTTATTCCTGAGTAAGTAGATATCTTTATGTGAAATGTCACTAAAGCCGCAACATAAAAAATGAGATGTAGCGTTCTACCGGATTTTGAAAAGCCGAGGTGTCACAAAGGCTGAAGTGTTGAGAGGATAATGTCCAACTATATGTTCCAAAAGAGAAACTCGAGTATTTAATCAAGGGAAAAACTGTGTTGTGGCTACTCCCTTTGCTCTCTACCCAGAACTATCAAGCTCAGGTCCTAGAGTTGGGCAGGGTGCCTATTCGACCAGCTACTCATTTTCCCGTGAACGAGTCTTACAGGGAGGCAGCTTGGGCTCATAGTGGGCTTTAAGATCTGTCAGCTTCCTGCGTACCATAGCTTTTCTATCTTAAGATGCTTGCCCCTCGGTTCCTCACCTTGGTGAGGACCTTCGGCCAAGTAATAGCTAGCTTATGCAATGGATCAGATACCATCTTTATCCATTTTCCGCAGAGGATCCATTTAAGTCTCAATTGGGGCTTTGTTTGAACGATAACAATTTTGAAGCAGGTTTAACGGAGGGAAAACCCTCGGTAGAAATTGAAAGGAAGACATGACGCAATCCAGCAGAGCGTCACGGATGTAGCAAAAGCTACAAAGCAGGAGTAGCAGACAATAGTCTCAACCAACAAATGGTCGTCCTTATAGTTAATGAATGCCCAAAGCGGAAAAAGGGGAGGGGGGGCGGGGCAGCAGCAGCAGCTCTTATTAGCAAAACAACCTGAAATGGGTGAAATGGCCACACCAGACTGATCATCCAAGAGCAGAACTAGAAAAGGCTCAAAGCTTTATATCAAGTACTAATTCAGCAACGGGGATCCTGATATGGCATTTCCCGATATTAAAACAACTAATCCACACAGCGGCCATGCTTACATCTACAAACAAAGGACCAATATCCACTCGTTTCACACTCGAGATAGACCCACGAAAACAGCCTGTTCCATTCAAATCCTAGCAATGCAGGTTGGAAAAGAGGAAGAAATAAATAAAACGATGAAAACTGATACAAGTAAATCCAGTTGGTTTCAACACCAAGACACCGGATCAAAGCCAAGTAAGGCGTCTTGATTTCATGGCACGATAGAAAAGATCAAGTTGCTACACATGCAAACAATCCAAAAGGTTGGTTCAGTCATAACTCGTAGTCAAGAGACGAGTGGATGTAAAACTTTTGGAAGTAAAACCACTAGTATTGCCCAATAGATAGTATTGGCCATATCTCCGATAGCATGCAACTTCTGGACAGTGCGCTACTTCGAGGTATGATCAAACCAACAGCAAGCTAACAGGAATCAGGACTACCATGACTTCCTCACCAAAATATAGGCAAAGACTACATATATCTCCAGGAAACTTCACAATCCATAGAATAAACATATCTACTGTAAAATTTGCAACAACCAACAGAATGCACTGCAGCAAGCAGCACTGTAAAGGAACTGCATAGGAAAATTAGGCACCACAGTGTAAAAGATGCAGCATGCACATAGTGCAAACTGCATGAAAGAAAGGCAGGTGAAGACATAACAGAAACAAAGACCTCAAAGGACGTATAACCCGTGTAACACTAACAAAAGATTGCATTTCAGCCACTAATGTTCAGCAACACCTCATTTCCAAAGAGCAGAACTGCAAATTCATTGTATCACTATTTCGCATTAAGTATATGCAAATGAATGACTGATCACGTGGTTCTATAAGACTACTCAGTAACTTCAGAACTCTGAAGACATGCATGATTTAAAACGGATCTGAAGCTACCCAAAACATACATTACTTGCATACTTTCTCGCAAATGCTCACATTGAGAAAGTTAGAACTAAGAGATGGAACCTAGCAAAAGGAGCGATATGATGTTACCAAAACTCTGAAGGAGGACTATCAATGCATTCACAGCAAACCATGGAAGACAGAGAACATATCAAAATAGCCATATGATCTTAAAAATGTTTTGAAGCAGAACTATCAATTCATTCATAACAAACCACGGTACTTTAAAATTTTAATAATACTCGTGTATATAACTATAAATTCCAAAATCAGGCCCCCAGAATTACATCAAAGAGACTCCAAAAACCACGCCAATCAAACCCCACCCACAAACCTAAGACCAAGATACGAACCCTAGAACTCTTGCGACACCGTCCCGATATCGTCCTTCCCCTTACCCTTCTTCGGTGGCAACAGATTCTGGTGAATGTTGGGCAAAACGCCGCCATTCGCGATCGTAACACTGCCCAAAAGCTTGCTCAGCTCCTCGTCATTTCTTACTGCCAGCTGTATATGCCTCGGCACAATCCTGTTCTTCTTGTTGTCCCTCGCAGCATTCCCCGCAAGTTCCAGAACCTAATAATAAGTCAAAATTTAACAATAACTAAGCTGTCGTTTGATTGCAAATGACAATTACAGACGTTTCCACGACCTAAACCAACAGAAACTCAAAATTGATCACGATTATTGATACCTCGGCAGCTAGGTATTCGAGGACGGCGGAGAGGTAGACGGGGGCGCCGGCGCCGACACGCTCGGCATATTTTCCTGCCTTGAGAAAGCGGGCGATCCGGCCGACGGGGAACTGGAGGCCGGCTTTGGAGGATCGGGAGACGGACTTGGTGGACTTGGGCTTGCCTCTGCCGCCCTTCGATTTTCCACCGCCAGTTGAACTCATCGTTGGCTCTAAGTTCACCGGAAAATAAAAAACGCAGGAGAAAGTAAAATCTCGGGTAAAACGTTCCGAGACGGAGGTGAGATGCGTATGGAGATGGAGGGGGAGAGGGAAGATTGTTAGGATTGGTTGTTTGGGGGTGGGAGTAGATTGCCAGCGTGGCAAGGAAAAACTAGGGATCTTTTTTAGAACAGAACAAAACAGACGTGATGGAACGGCTTTAGAAAAGGGCCTTGGCCCATTACTTGGGCGATGAGTCGGAGCTTGGCCCAGCTTGAATATAAACTCCACTGTGACTTTTAAAAAAAGAAGTATTCTTTCTCTTTTTCTGAGTTGCCTTTGAAAGTCTTTAAATTAGGAATTGTAAAAATAAGTTTTAAATTAAGATTAAGGATAGCATTATTATTTTCAAAATACATAACAATGATATCATAAAAAAAAAATTAGATAAAAATGTTGAATAATTCAACAATTTTGCAATGCATTTCTCTAACAACATAAATGTAGATAAAGCCTTATTACTTTTTATGCCATAAAATGGCTCTAAATCTATTGATATCACCTATGTAAAAACAGTAAAAAAATCAATGTAAAATGAAAAAAGAAAATTACAAATACACATTTGTTAAACATGTCACTAAATATAGACTATGCTAAACTCCAAAAGTCTATAATCATTTTTGCTACAGTATTTGAAGTTTAACTTCTCATGCCAATAATAGTGCAATGCCAACAATCTTAAAATATTGAATAATGTTACTTTGGTGGCTAAAAGTAACAATCACAACCGAATCCTATTAAACGAAGTTTCATGTTAACTAAACCGAACAACTGGTCCTTCAACATATTCACAAACAGGTTTATCAAGAACAACACTCAAACCAGACCGCCCTCATTTACGACCTCCTACGTCAACTAAACAGTAAAGAACCCTAAAACTCCTGCGAGAGGGACCCAGTTTCTCCCTTCCCTTTGCCGCTCTTCTTCGGCAACAGCACCGAGTTGATGTTGGGCAGCACACCTCCGTTTGCTATCGTGACAGCGCTCAGCAGCTTGCTCAGCTCCTCGTCGTTCCTCACGGCCAGCTGGATGTGCCGCGGTATGATCCGGCTCTTCTTGTTGTCCCTCGCCGCATTTCCCGCAAGCTCCAACAGCTATTCGCCCCCAAAAGCAAACAACAAACATTTATCAGGAACGTTGAAATCAAACGGAAGGAATACTTATACTTATATAGGAAGGGACTGTAATGAAACTGCGAACCTCGGCGGCGAGGTACTCGAGGACGGCGGAGAGGTAGACCGGAGAACCGGAGCCAACGCGCTGGGCGTAGCGGCCGGCTTTGAGGAAGCGGGCGATACGGCCGACGGGGAACTGGAGGCCGGCTTTCTGGGATCTGGAGACCGATTTGGTGCCTCTGGCCTTGCCTCTTCCGGCGGTGGACTTTGTTGCTGTGGTTGAACTCATGGCAGTGATCCGGTGATGACAGTGGCTTTGAATATTTGCAGTGATGGAGCCTGGAGGAGATGAGCTGTTGCCTGTTGGCGTGAAGGAGTTAGAAAAGGGGGCGTGGATTTATATAGAAAGGGGTGGTGGGAGTCTCGGTTCTGATTGGTTGGTTTTGGTTTGAGGCGGATTGCCAGCGTGGGCAGGCTTCTGATTGGCTTGTTATTGTTTGACGCGGATCGCCAGGCTTCAAATTTCCAGTTTCCCTCCGCCCTCATCTTGTTACCCGCTAATTTGAAATCGCTTCAGAAGTTTATTATTTGTAGGTTTTTGTATTTTCGTTTCCCTCCAGCTGCTCCCCCCCCCCCCCCCCCTCTCAATTGGTTATCTGCGATTCACTTGCATATTTCATGCTTTAATTCGGTTAATTTCATACTTACTGTGAGTACACTAATGATTTGTACCGATTTGATTCACCTGTACAAACCATATTGTCCCGCACCGCACCGTTTATTATGGAGGCTAAAGTTATAAGTAACGTCGTACATGTGACTACTGAATGCTTACAAGGCGATGAATGAACAAAGTCTTCAAAATATTTTATAATCTTCTTATACATAAAAAATAGTTCTAAAATGGTAGAGAGTCTTGTAGGCTTTTAAAGACGAAATACGATCCGTATGATGAATTGTATCTCCACCGTCCGTTGAGGAGGTATACTAGTTTTGTAACACCTCGAATTTTTTTTTTAATTGTCAGTATACTTGTGTACGTATGAACTATAATGCATGACGATTTTGAATTAGATGACCCAATTTAAATTTGAGTTTTAATTTGACCCATTTATAAAGTTAGAAAATTTTTGGACGTAATGGGTATTTTATAATTCTTATTATTTTAGGATTATAATTACATTCCTTTATGCTAATGACTTATGTATTATAGTTCTTAGGAGCACACAAACTTTAAAAAGCCTTCAAAGAATCTCTAAGAAGAACATTTTTCAGATTTTGCTTATTACATTGAGGTAAGATCTTATTTTGACATTGTAATTGAGGTTTGTGGTAAAAATCTACATTAGTTAATATGATTGACATAGTCTAATAAAAATTTTGGGTATTATTATATTAGGATTTTTGATATAATTGGTTTGAAAAGATCAAGACTTGGAGTTGATTTACGCAATTGAGGTAAGGGTTTTCTCACGCATTTATCCCATCTGAATTCTGATTATTGATCCGTTCGTCAATTAATTTATTATTTAAAGAGATCTATTGATTCTTTAGAACCCTAATTACATTCTTTATCGTTATGCTAAATAGTTCTTTGTACTTTCGATTATTGACTTTGATTAGTAATCTTTTGTTATAAATCTTTGTAGCAACTTTAAGAGTCCATAACTTTTCCGTTCCTTGTCCAATTTTAGTATTCTTACACTTTTAAAAACCTCAAGTAGTTTACTAAAACTTAGTAGTTTTAGATTTTCTGAAATTCCAAGTGATCGATATTAAAAAAAATAGACCTAAGCATTGTTATGCTTATATTTCTGCTAATTAGGGTCAGCCAAATCCGACTTATTGTATCTTATTTTTTTCTCATTGGTTTTTAATGATCTTGGACATTCTGAAATCCTTGAAGAGTCTTCTTAAACTTTGTAGTTTAAGGTTTTTCAGAATCCATTTGGTTCTTGGCCTAAATTGAGTTTGAAAGTTATTTGTCAGTGCATACTTTTCTGTTTTTGACACTGTAAATCAGTTCACTTCGATTTGTTTTATCTCCTTTATTTCTCATTGGTTTTTCATGATTCTAGACAATCTGGAAACCTTAAAGAGTCCTCTTAAACTTATTAGTTTTGTGTTTTGTCATAATCTATCTATTTTCTGATCAAAATTCAGTTTGAAAGTTATTTGTCAGTGCAAAAGTTGATGTTCGATACTGCAAATCAGCTTATTTTGACTTGTTCTATCTTATTCGTTTCTTCTCAACTTTTGATGATCTTAGACATTACGAAAATAGTTACGGGACCTCTTCCTTTGAGTTTTCTTATAATTCATTTATTTCACTGTTGATTTTGGTATATGTTTTTATAATCTTGTGAGGCATGTCACAGTTCGTGTGACTTATCTATTTATGACTTACCCACGTGGATTGGAACGGGGGCTAGCTTAGCGGAATGAGTTAGAGATCGCGATCTTAATTTCTGAACTTTGTCTCACGTGTCAGTGGTGGCATGCGTGACACATTTCTGAATGGCTCCTGTGGTCTTCGTCTTTGTACTCATTGAACATTTGGATTTTGATATCTGATCTATTTGAAGAAGTTTTCGAACATATATGAAGTATTATTGAATTCACTAGAGTCTTTTTGAAATATAAGTTATCCTTGTAAGAACTTATGAAAACGTTTCGAACTTAAATTTGTATTGTTTTAAACACATCAAAACCTTTTAACCCGCTGTAAATTTTAGTTATATATGGTAATTCCTTACTTTGAGGTTGTATTGTTTGCGATACGAGCTATTTGATCTTGTTACTAATCTGATTTCAGAATTGAAAGTTAGTGCATTAGCTTTGGTATTCGCCATGCACCTTGGTATCGTACTTCATCACCTCTAAGTACTACTATCGATATAGCGTGCTTTGTACTTTGTGAGTGGATGTGTGCGATTATCTTTACTGAGTTTTGTGCTCACCCCTTACTTTCAGGTTATCAGGCAGTGTTTGGAGCTGTATAAATGATTATAAGGTATGGTTAAGTAAGAAGCTTTTTAGGGAAGGATTTTCCTTTTATATTTATTAGACGATTAGATTTGACTTTAGATTTTATTTTGGAGCTCCGTGTAGGAGTAACTGAGGTCAATGTAATAGTCTTAAGCTGGTGTGACATTTATTGATGTTTCTTGGAGACTTATTTTTAGATATTCTGAATACTCAATTGGGAGATTTTGGATATTTGAGGTTTTCTGCATTTGTTTATTTGAAATTAATGCTTCAAAAAAATCGGAGTGTTACAAGTATAAATAGCCGAAGCCTCACTTGGCCAAGACACTCAAGCAATCTCGTACACAAAGCATTCTCCAAACAATATAAGCATACATTTTTCCAAACTCGTAAGTCCTTCTTTGTTCGATAAGCTTCTAGGATTGCCCAGCCCGAGTGAGAGGCTGACTTAGCACGAACAAGGGGCTTAATAGCTAAGTACCGCACGGTCTGACTAAAGGAAAAAGTTCGTTCCGTGACAATATGTTCCAATTCACTTGTTTTAAATTTTCAGCTAACGTTCAAGCACATAAATATTCGTTGTCGAGAGTAAATGCATTAAAAGAGTAGCGAGTTCTATCAGTTGCACACGACTTTCGACGTTTGACCATTAAATCATTCAACAACTTAATACTGTTTCTAAGGAACGAATATGAACGACGTCTAAAAAAATAAAAATAAAAAAAGTTCAAAAAAAATTATACGGAGTAATATTAGGTAGCGTTTTTCAAAAAAAAAAACAAAAATTAGTTTATTTATTTTTTACAAAAACAAATGAGTGTTTGATTATACAGTTTTTTTTTTGATTACCCAGTTTTAATTTTGTGTTTTTTCTTTGGTGGTGGTGGTGGGATGTGGTGGTGGCCAACTGTGGCCCGTCGGCAGTGGCTGTTTGCCGGCCAACGACTGCCAGCGAGCTGTTGTGGCCGGCGGTAACTGTGGTGGTGGTGATAGTTTCAAAATAAAAATCAAAACTAAACCCAAAACTCCTAAATGAGAATTTTTAAAAATAACTCTATTTTAAAAATTAGTTTTCAAAACTGAAAAAAAAAATTGTTTACCAAACGCGTTTATTTTCTCCGGTTTACAAAACTGGAAAAAAAAAAAACTGAAAACGGAAACGTTTTTAAACAGAGCCTTAGTTATTCTTTTGGAGGTAAGTACCCTTTTTCGTGACGGTAAACACCTTAACTTCCAATTCAAAATTTTCTAACAATCAACAAAAAAAATATTGAATTTCCACTTTTACCCTTTAAATTTTACATATGGCCCCTTAACTTTACAAGACTTCATAGGCGTACTCCAAAGTGACCATTCAGCTGTTGTGCAGGAATCAACTTCAAAGCGAGAGTGGTTGAGAAGAGGAAACATAGGCGATGGAAATTGGTTATCACAGAAGAAGTTTACACTATGTAGTTGGATAGCAGCAATTGACATGTTAACTGGCAGGAGCTATTGCAGTATGCTATTGATCCCCTGACTCGCAGACCAACCTTTGAGAACAGCTCTATCTACCACTATTTACTGCATTTGGGTTGAGCTCAATGTCAGGATCCTCGAGGATGGCAAACCCGGTGCTCCAAGAGATATCCAACATGGTGACATGAATGGAATTGGAAAACGGCAAATAGAACTCTTACCAAATAGGAACTATGTTTGGAGTTGGACGAGAGATTTTCTTTCTGAATCCATAAGCCCGGGCTATACCCCTCGTAGTCGTAAATCTTGTTTGAGCTTTGATGGAAGTGGAACTTAACCAGGAAGAGAAGGCAGAAAATACTCGCATAGATTTGCTTAGAAAAGAAATCTGTGATGGGAGCAAGAGCCTCACGTTCTCGAGTTGACCATCCAATACAGCTCTAGAGGATTCCAATAAGATTCGTCCGTCCTTTCACTTCCTCCCCCCACACCATCTTTAGGTTCACGGAGGCAACTATTTTTGCAGCTTGTGGAGTAGATCCCCCAAAATTTAACATTTTTGTATAAATGCATGACAGCAAGAGCAAATGCTGTCTTCCATTGTTGATATCTGGCTAATAGCGAATTTGGCACATGTAACTAAGGAGGAATCAACTGCCTCGACATGAAATACAGTCGCATCACAATGAACCAGAGTCGTCTAAATATTAGTGTGCAACTTTAGGATCACTTAGCTACCTAAGTAAGAAGCCAGATGTTTGTTACTCACACCGCCATGGAGAGTGGTTCGACCATACAAGTCAATTTCATCAACATCCTTATCTACATAACTGCAAAAGAAAATTTAAAGGTCGAAGAACCATTGACATCACAAATAAGCCATGTGCAGCTCTTTCTTTTTGAGCCAGTCATTGCCCACTTGTAACATCCTCCAACAATGGAACTCTTGGAACCCCGTTCATTCCTAGTAAAAGACTGAAATCTCTCATTGATAAGAGGTGAAAGGTTTTCTGAATTCCATTCCTGATAGTGTCAACATTTCTAATAATATATAGAACCTAACTATCCTTAACCGTCTTTTGTAGATGGAATTAGGTAGAGATATTTTCTCTCTTGAGAGATCTTTTGAATACAACTAGGGGGATAGAAGCCCACAGAGCAGTAGGCTAAGCCGGAAAGGGCGAGAGTTGAGTTAGATCCGATGCCATTGAATTAGTCCAGTAGCTTCTCTTTTGAAGGAATTCCGAACTCTTTCTCTGATTGAATCCTCTGCCCAGGATTGGACGGCATTTCCATCTTAATCCACATTGCCCAGAGGCGCTCATAGTGCGCTCAACAGAAATGCATTCATGCTTTCTTGAATTAATTTCTAAAATACATCCATATTCTGTATATGGATTACGGAGTACTAGCTAATCCACTATCTACCCAGTAGGCCATGATTAACCTAATTGTTTAAACCTGAAATTGAGATGCAAGAGTGAACTGCCCATTCTTGAGTTTTAGTTAACTTTCTATCGACATTAGCCTTTCCTATAAAAACCATAGAATGGCACTTGATATTTTCTTGACCATGCGTTTACTCTTATTGGATTTAACAAAATGTACAAGTTACACTGATGGCAACCAAGTTTCTTCTAATCAGTTCAAAGGTTTCCACCTATTCTCAGATCCGACCCCTCTTCACTGCACTAAGACATCTACACTAGAATTTCTCTCACATAGGATGAGTCCCCTATCAGAACCCTCGGTGTTGAGCGCGAAACACTACAGGACCCTCTCCTTTATGCTCTGCATGGAAACACACAGAAAGCTACCTCCACGCTCCATGGCCCCTAAACATGAGCCAAAGGGTAGAGGCCAATTGTCGTACATATGGTTTAAGTAGAAGACTCAGAGATACAGCGATTATAGAGGGGAGGTTTTAGCCCTCATTTGTGACAAAAAGAAAAACAAAGAAAGTTCCTCTAAGTAAATGTTTAGAAACAAATTATGTAATAATTCAATTTCTGGCCGAGAAGGTCTTTTTACCAAAGAATGAAGAGAAAATACATATGAAAAGAGAAAGAAGTGTAGACTACTCTAAACCTTTTATGACTGAACCAGAACAAAGTGCATAAGTACTTCAACGTAGACATATATATAGAAGTACTGATCTTGGGCTCAAAATATGGATTTAGGCGCTGCTACTAATCTAGCAAATCCTTTTACATGTTCATATAACTATAGCTCATCTTCAAAAGGCATTAATTTTGAGGGATATTTGACATTAAACTGAAACAGGCAACCATTGAGAATTAAAGACATTTTCATCAACATAAGAATTCTTGAAAACCTCAATTCATTCCATGGGCTTTAACTCATGACTATAGTATATACACTGGATTGACTTGAAGAAAAGAGACCAGTACCTTTACATGTGGGAGTGGTCCAAAACTCTCTCTCTCCCCCAAGCCTCGCGAACACCAAACACAGATTTCCAAAACCTATCCAGTTTTTCCTGATTCATTCCTACAATCCTGAAAAACTGATCAAGCACACGACATGTTTAGCTTCAGTTCTAACTAAGCTCTCTCTTTCTCTTGGCACAAGGGAGTTACAAGAGAAGGATGGTTCTTAAGAGAATCCAAATGCAGAGGAACCACACCAATCAAACCCTTCATATTAGTTCTTGCTCCACGAGCCACCAAATACAAAGCGACCTGCACATGTCCAGCCTCAACCGCACGATGAAGCGGCGTGTATCCAGCATCATCCACAACATCAACCTGAGCACCGTGGCTTAGCAAGAGCTTCACGCTCTCAATTCGACCCTTGAATGCAGCCCTATGCAAAGGTGTCCACCCGTTCTGATCCCTCACGTTCACTTTCCCTCCTTCCGCGATACAACTCTTCATCCCATGAATATCGTCTATTCTCGCAGCCCTGTGCAATACATCCCCCAAATGCAAAATATCGTACAAACCAACATAGCCCTTGTCGACAGCAAGAGCAAACGCAGTCTTCCCCTCTTTCGTCACAGCATACTTTGCGTACGTCGAGCAATTCAACAACAGCTCAACCGCCTCCACGTGCCCTTCAGACGCAGCACAATGGAGCGCCGTCCACCCGTTCGAGTCAACAACTTCCGGATCACACCCAACCGAAACCAGAAACCGGACCGCTTCAACGTGCCCGCGAATCGCCGCAATATGAAGCGCCGTCCGACCATCCAAATCAGTTGCATTCACATCCATGTCTAAATAGCCCAAACACAAAACCTCCATCAACTCCACTCTATCCATCTCCGCCGCGTCGTGTAAGAATCTATCAAGCATATTATCAAGCACATAGCCTGCATCTATCAGCAACTCAACTATATCGATATCCCCAGACTTGACCGCCACCGACATCGCCGAGACCCCGTCAGGATCCCGGCTGCTTACGTCAGCACCGGCATCTATCAGGGCAGACACGAAGTAAGCGTTCCCACGGGAAGCAGCGGACTTTAGCAACGAAAGGAGCTGAAATTCGTCGCAAAAGGATATAGCTTTGGACAGGAGGAAAGAGATCTCAAGGATCTTGTGAGAAGACGTCAGGAGGAACTCCGCGACATGGGGGCCCACGAAGGAGATGGGAATGGTGGCGTCCTTGAACACATGGGGGCCGGGCTTCGAGAACAGGCGGCGGAGATCGTCGGGATGGGCTTTCCCGGTGGGGAGCATGGAGGACTTGACGAGAAGGGTGTCGAGGGGGGTGGAGAGCGGGGGGTGATCGGACGGCTGGGAGAGGAGGAGGGTGAAGGACGAGGTGGAGAGCGGGGGGATGACGGAGAAGGGGTGGGCGAAGGAGAAGAGAGACGGGTTGGTGGTGGTGAGGGAAACGGCGACGGACATGGTGTGCATGAGGTTGGAGAGCCTGAAGGTGGCGGAGCACCTTCCGGACCTAGTGAAGGTCAGGCTGAGCTCCTTCACGTCTGGCTTGACCAGTCTGTCCATAAGGATATCTGGAGAGAGTTTTGAGATCAGCACTTTGGGTTTGTCTTTGATTGAGGGGGTGAACCGGTGAAGCAAAGGTGCTGAAATGAAGATGGAGATGAAGATGGAGACGGAGATGGTGATGGGGGGATTCGTTTTTTGGGTTTGTTAAATAAATGGGCGGAGGGTGTTTGTTAATGCCAATGGAGCCTCCGCATGCTGATTGCTGTGTGTTGAGTAGTTGCAAATTGAGTAGGGGTGTGGGGGTTGGATGGGGACGTTGAAGTGGGGAAGTCCTGGTTTGCGTGTTTGAACTTTGGGAGAGGAAAAGTTTTGTTGGCGTTTGAATTTATGAATAATACGATGAAAGAATATAAGAGATCACCAACAACTACTACTAACTTGTTTGACCAAGGAGATGATTGATCATAATGTGTTGATGATTTTTTGTTGAATTTGGAATTTGAATGTTGGTCCAAATGTCTCTAAAGGTGAACTGATACTGCATACTCCTCTTTCTTACTGTATTGATTTCGGCTGATAGATGCGAGAGTGAAATAATAAATTAATATTTAATATTATATTCAACATTAATTGATAGGTTAGTTTAAACGAGATAAAACATTATCACAATTATGATTAAGAAGGATTTTACCAAAAAGTTTTGCAACAAATAGTAGATGACTCTAGTAAATATTTCACGAAACAAACCAAATGGTCCTGTACTATCATTGACCGTTCAAGGTTCAGTTCATGTACTACTAAATTCGTAAAAATAACTCTTATGTTATTGAATTTTAGCCCCCTTTTTTTTTATGCCCGTTTATTTTCAGCCATAGTGTTGTCCCATGACTGTGGAGTATTTTTGTCTTTTTATCGTGCATTTCAATATTTTCTTCCTTTTGATAAGTGCAACAAATCTGCCTACATATATTTACGAGGACAAGTTAACAACCACCACCCTTCCAACCACAGCTACCTTAGCCATCCACCACCCTTCTAACCACCACCACCCCATGTGAAAGCAACACCACCCAGTTTGAGGTGAGATCGGCAACCACCAACTGCGGCCACCGTAAATATTTACGAGGACAAGTTAACAACCACCACCCTTCCAACCACAGCTACCTTAGCCATCCACCACCCTTCTAACCACCACCACCCCATGTGAAAGCAACACCACCCAGTTTGAGGCCAACGTTTCGGTGAGATCGGCAACCACCAACTGCGGCCACCGTAAAACACCGGCCATCTTAAGTTCCACCATCGATACCGTTATTGCTACAAGCCACCGCCACCAACCATCACCTTTCACCTTTGAGTTATCTAGATATGTAGTTGTGGCGGTGATCATTACATTGGCGGCGGCAAGCTAGGGGTTGGCTGTGGTATAAGGGTGGCGAGAAGGCTAGTGATGGTGGATTGATCAAATCTAAAAAGTGAAGTCAGAAGGAAAAAGAAAAAAAAGACTGAAATGCCCAGGCAATGGAACACACTAACGACTGAAAATAAACGGACGTAAAAGAACTAAATTTTAATAGTCAAGGGACCATTCATACGTATTTAGCAGCCATGGACTAAACCTCTAAACAACCAATAGTATAGAACCATTTAAAGTCGTTTCCTCTGTATATTTTAGTACAAATATCAACACTTTAAAAATGTTACTAAAAGCTTGAACTTCGATGGCATAAAAGTGAAAAATTATAGCCACAAAATTTTTACAGTCTGCTTCTTGACAAGACTGACCAAGCAATGAAACTTTCGAACGCACTTCACCCCCTTGTTAGTTTCAAACAAGGAGCGTGTAACTGGGATTTTCAATTTTTCCAGTCATTGATAAATCTAACTATTTCTAGATATCCTGGTTGCTTTCAAGTTAATTTTCTCTGTTAAACACACTTTTCCAATGATTTTTATATTCTGTTTATATCTTTTCTGCAAAGCATTAGCAAAGTAAACCAATCATCAATGAATGATTTAAAAAGGAAACAAGAATATTTGAGGTGGACAAATTTTGAGAACTAAAAATTGAGCAGATTACTAGATAACAAGAGACTAAGCAAAACGAGCTGAGCTTTGATGTCTTGCAAAGAGAATTCAACAAAGCAAACATGATTTCCTAAAGATTCAAGATTATTGCCAACAACTGTCCAAGGAGCATCTGGGTAACTCTGGGAGTGCAAATGACTTGGAAACAGTCAACATACCTGTCTAATGATTCCATCCTGCCGGATACTTCCTTTAAACGTAACCCTTGTAACAATAAGCTTGAAGTCATATTATGTGGGATTTAACTATATCTTTGTGTTTGCTGCTGAACCTTTCTTCACTAGGTTTCAAGCACTTAAGTTTTACTTGGTCCACACAAACGTACTTAGTGCAGTGCACGCAAACACAGCCAAGAACAACCCCCTCTTCCCCATTGACAGTTTCCTCAGCAATGGCTATCATTCCTGTTAAGGTTAGGAGTTAGGACATACATAGCAATATCAAGACTTGGCCAATTTATCAAGCGTTCGATTATATCAACCATCCAGAGTAGCTGTATGATGCAACAATTAAGAAACAGAAGAGGAGGTCCAGACAAAAAAAAAACAAATGAAAGATAAGCAAAAGCAGTCAGTATAATCAACAAAGATAAACAAAAGCTGAATGCCATCAACTTTAGCTATGGGACCACAGCAATATATCTGGCGCATTGCGTACGTAAACTTGAGGAACTTTACTTCGCTAATGTATTACAAAAATCATTAGTACATGATTTCAAACTGATTATTATACCAATGCTTCAGTAGCATAACTATTATAATATATATATATATGTAAGGTCAAGACAGATCCCAATTTTTATATCCGCTAAAGCAACTGCCACATTTCCAACTAAGGCGGATTTCTTGTCACAAAGGTACAATCTTCAATCAGCTTCAGAAACGACACCATATTTTATTACGCGGCATTAACTAACAGATTTACCCGCAGATAAATTAAGCGATATACACAAGTGTTACGTGCTCAAAATATGGATGAGATTCCACCTTGCCAATAGCGACCACAGCATTAAAAACCATGTATAGCTAATGCAGTAATGTAATATATTTTTAGCAGTTAGAAGAAAAAAGATTCCCTAAGCAGGTCAAACCCATGTAAGTTGAAGAGACTACCGTACTGTGGCTTGCCTAAAAGCATCCTTTTGAGAGTAGTATCATTAGATTACTGACAAAGCACCACAGATTGCACAGAAAGAACAATCTTTGAAGGATTAAGAAACCCACTTACAGTTTAATCTGGTGGGTGGGGTTTTCATGATGTTTTCTTTGTAAATAAAGCATATTAAGTCCGATGAGCCTGATTGATTCCATGGCTATTGTTTTTCAGTACATAGTAGACATCTCATGTAGGGTCCAAAAGAGTAATAGACTATGTATGACAATCTCTACCATTTGACTAATGAAACTTTGTCTCTCCTTGCGACTTCAATCGATCACTTCAGAAGTAGTGGGGTTGAGTTGCAATCATGGAGGACTTCTTAATTGATTGTGGCCAGAGAGGCCTTTCCTTGTTATTGGAACAATGTCTATAATATTCAAGTACTTTCACATTTCATGTAGCTATAATTATGTGTGATTGCTTAAGGCTGATGTCTTGCTGTTTGTTTTGCATAACGCTGTGTAGTGAATCATTTGCAAACGTTGCCTGTTTGCCTCAATCTTTTCATTGGAAGGGGAATCAGCATGCTAACGACAGAGTAAGAATTCAAAGCCAAATACCTATCATTACTTCATATCCATACACTACTTCACTGAAACAAAGATCTAATAACTGCGAAGGACTTACTGTGCTTGCTGCGGAAAGAAAGAAGGGAGTAGTATGGTTTTATTTTTTCTTTTCTTTTTCTTTTAGAGAAGCTTCAACCAGAAAAGATCCTAAGATTTGATAGCAAGCACAAAATGAAAATCCAAAGAACTGCTTTCTGTTGGACTCTTTATATGGCCTCATCCAAGCTTTCTCTTCTCAGTGAAAATCTTAGCCTCTTTTCAAGAGGGTTCTTTTCAATCCACGTCATCAACTTTCCTGGTATAACTAAGAAGATTTGGTCCTCTGACCTACAAGAAAAGTATAGTGAAACTAAGAATCAACTATCTATTTCCCAAATGCACCAGGTGAGATAGCTTTTAGCAAGCATTGTTCCTCCTGTATTCATGGCGAAGACTAACAACTTCATAAAGTATGTAGCTATGCTGACTACAACAGATATAAAGTACTTTAAAACAATGACTGCTATATCATAAAACAATTAATGTACGAAGTACAAGTCAATTTCGGAATTGCTGGGGAAGAATCAAAAAAGAAAGTCAAATTCATGACGTGAAGGGAAGAGTACAGATTAATATTTTTGGGCCAGCAAGTCAATAGTCTACTACAACAAGAGGGTAATTTATATCATCCAATAGTTAAATACAATAGATATCAAAGTATCACTTAAGATTATGATAAAACCAGAAAGAAGGAAAATAACATTGACTTGGAAGATACCTGAAAATTAAGGAGCTCATTCTTTATGCTTCCAGAAGAAGAAAACAGAAAACTCGAGGAGAAGCATGCCAAGTAACGATGTCCAGAGTATAATAGAGTTTGTACTTCGTAATTTCCATTCACATCACCTGAAAACTGGCAGAAGTTGTACAGCTTTAAAGTTTGAAAGTGAATTGTCAGTATTCACTTGTATTAAACAGCTTACAAACAGATTCATTTCTTTTGGCAACCTTGGGAAATCCCCCCCAAGATAGAACGTAAAGCAAAGTCATTTTAAAAAAAACCTCTAAATGATCTTGTATACAATTCAATTAACCCATTCCGTGAATCACAGCCATTAAATATGTTATGGCAAAGTAGTTGCTTATTCACTACATTATTTTCTCCATTTTTTGCTGATTTTAGCACCACCAACCCCCCACCCCCCCCCCACCACCAAAACCCCAACCCCACACACAAGAATCCACTGTTGTACGCTACTAGGAAAATGGCGCTAAGTGCATTTTAGCGGCAAAAGATTGTCACTGGAAATTTTAACAACAGCGACCGAATAAACTTTTGATGACAATGTTTTGTCACTAAAGCTGTTATAGCAGTACGATAGAGGATCCTCATGCAGAAAAAAGACATGATACTTGCAGTCGAGTAACTTGAACAGTCTGCCTATTTGCAACTCCTCTAATCTATATTGGATTTTAAATGAGGTATATTATGAAGGCAATAGATTAAATGATTTGGATTTTAAGCTGGTCTCATCTAGATTAACGAGGAGAGGCACTCAAGATGCAAAAGAACTTAATTATAAGGTGGAGAGAATTTTGCTAATGCCTGATATACTTACTACAGGTCAGTGTAGAAGGAAAGTCAAGCTCTACCTTCAGTGAGTAGATATTTTTATGCTTCCAAATGCTACACTTGTAGAATCAAACTCTTTCACAAAATTATGGCCTGTGAATAATAAGTTGTTTGACTTCAAAAGCAGGAGATATTCTTTTATTAATCAAACAAGCTAGTAATAATAAGCAAGTGAATCTTTTGTTGCAGTCTTTCCTGTCGGGCAAAAATGGAACGGCACTATTTGCAGTGTTCAAAAACTTGATGGACTAATTGTGAAGAAAACCCCTTCTAATTGTGAGTACCATGATACCTATGATTTAATGAGCAAAAACAGTCACATAATCAGCAAAAGATAAAATAGAACCAAGAAAGCTAAAAGCCAACAAAATAATTTTGGGATCTACAGACAAGATACGGAAGCGAGTTTGTCTCGACATTGTGCCCGAGTTACTCGAGTTTGCTTGCCATTACAGATGACGCCCTTGAATCCACAAGGACCAGTGATAAAAGCACAATACAAGAAAGAGAGAAAATATCAAAGAACGAAATTTATTGATCATTTGATTGTTAACCCGCAGGTGCAAACTGCTAATTCAGTAGGCCTCATAACACTTAGAAAACACTCCCTAATATTCTAGAACTCTACCTAATTAACATGGTAACCTAAGAGGACTTAAATTGACCAAAAAGATCCCAAAAAAGATACCACTAAAGCTAAAATCCAAAAATCAACTAAGACTAAATAAACTCTTATCATCTACTATAAAATATTTGATGCATTATGTTCATAAAATTGGATATGAATATAGTTTGCGATGGTAAGATGCATGTCATGAACATAATAAACAACATCTCAATAAACTTAAAAGATCCCACAACCTTTACAACTAAGCAACTGCCCCATTTCAACTTCATAACCTTTACAAGCCCGATTACCATTTATATTAACCACATGTTTACCCCATTAATATATTAATGTTTACAAAAGGTCATTGTGATTTCTTTTTTGCATGAAAGGCATTTGATTCCACCTTGTTCATGTAATTGTCATTAAATCTATTATCCTTGACGGGAAAGAATACAGCTCACAATGTCTGTCAGTCGAATATGAAAAGAACATTCCGTAAGTGGGTCAAATGATATAAGTTGAAGAAAGCTATGGCTGGAAGCTTGTCTAAAGCAGCTGGCTGAGAGTAATAGTTAATCAAATTAGTACATATTAGCATGAAAAAAGACAGCACTGTGGCTTGCATATAGGAAATAAAACCCAAGAACTGTTTAATCTACCACATCGGAATTTAATTATGTTTCCTTTGAACCTAATGTGTGTTAGGTTCGATCCTTAGAGCTTTGATTGATGCTTAAGTCTCTTATGTTGCGTACATAATACAAGACATCTCATGGAGGGTCCAAAGACAGCGTATGGCATGTTTTTACCCGTTTGACTAATGAAACTTTGCCTCTTATTTGATTCTTAATTGATCATCCAAGAAGTAGTGGGTTGAGTCCAGTTATGGACACCTTATATCAAATCCGGCCATAGAGGCCTTTTCTCATTGCAGGATTAAAAAAACTGCCTGTAGGTTCAACTTAATTTAAGCATTCAGTTTAGCTACGTTAATGTTGATTACTCAAGGCTAATTTTTTGCATTTCATGATTTACGTGTCACTATGTTCTTGAATTATTCACGAGTTTCCTGCTGCCTCAATGCCTTAGTTAGAAAAATCAGTTTACTTTGAAAGAGTAAAGGATTTTCACCAAATATCTGATAAGTATTCTGTATTTCCTTTTCTCACACTTGGATGAAAACACGATCTAATGAATGCAAGAGAAACTATGCTTACCACAATAAAGATTATAAGCATTGGTTGTTCTTATAAGAGGCCAACCATAAGGAGAATTTTAATAGCTGATAGAAGATAGAACTTTTTGTTATGACTGTTTATTGTTGGCTTTCTTGTATACCTAACATCTTTGCAACGAAATTTTTTCTTGCTTACATCATCAAGTTTCTTCGTAGCAGCCTTTGGTCCTCTTATCAATGATAGCAACAATAATAATTAAATCGTCTATCTACATCCCATAAACCATATGAGATAGCTGATAGCTTTTACAAGTGTATTTCCTCCTCCCTTCATGGTCTGGCTTTTCGGCCTTTGTCCATAATGTTTGCAATTATTTTAGTGAAGGAAGCTATAAAACACTGCAAAAAAAATTTATATTCTACAGGTCAATTTATGGGATGCTGGAGAGAAAAGGTAAATGGATTTCAGGTCATGAAGTAAGATGAAGGAAACAGTCCATATTAATATTTTTTGGGGCAGCATGTCAGTAGTCTACTACAACAAAATTCATTTCATCGCAACCAACAGTATGAACTATTAACGATAATAACATTGACTTTGCCAATACCTGGCAATAGCTTCATCCTTATGCATTCATTTCCACCATCTCCATACAGAATAAACCAGCAACTCAAAAACCCTGCGAAAGCATGCTTGGAAGTGATGCAATTTGCAATTTCCATTCACAGCACCTACAAAGGTTGAGCATGGGAAAAGATGCATCTATCAAAAATAGCGGTACTAAAGGTCAGGCATGATACTTTGGATAAAAGAGATTGTAGCAGTTCCAAATCAATCAGAGAAACATGGTGGTCAAACTTAATAATCACAATATAAGAGGGGTGGGGGATAATAACAGATGAAGGTCAATTCCCAGAAGCGGAACAATACTCATTAAAGCGGATCCCGGTTAATCATTAATAAGTGCTGACTGAAATCTCATCTGAAGGGGGAGAGGGGGTTGTTCTGACTAACATGCCCAAAAAGAACACTAAATACCACCTTACTTGAGGAAAAGTAGTTATTGAAGACTGATTAATTATCTACATGTATCTGCTGACTTTATTTAACGCTGATTTACTTGAGCGGCGGGGTGTTGTGGAATTGGGGTGTGCCTTTTTGTTATTCCTTGTCTAAAGCCAAAGAACATCAACAGTAACAGCGGTGGATCAGCATTTGCCGCTATATGTAGCTGAAATTTTAAATAAGAATTCATTGAGGGCTAGCAGAAATAAACTTTTCCTTCCTGAAATTCCGTTTGTCCAGCTCAGATTTGTTTCTGGAGAATTAGTGACATTCCTACTTGGGGGGAGACTTCAAACATGGCAAATGCTAACTCTAGGCAGTATAATCTTAAACATTTTGCACTCTCAATATATACACTGGACAATCTTATAAAACTTCTTTCCTCATTCCTTCTAGCCATTTATTCCCTCAGCTGGAAGTACAAATCTCATGCCTCAGTCTCCAATGACTGGTGTTTATCTCTGAGACTCCAAAGATGGTTATTGCACAGTAACCACCCACTCCCTCCATTTTCCTTAAACCTTCTATCAATATACATACTGCAGGGTACTAAAAAAAATCGAAATGGTTTTTTGAGTTAAAACTGTAACTTCTGACAAAGCGGCTACTCCAAGTTCTTCCACAGTCATAAGTTAGAAGCCACTTAATACCTTGAACTAGGGCATATGTGAAGGAAAAGCTCAATGCTCATAAAACTAGATCAATACCCTTTGAACCCTACTCTTCCGGAGCAATAGACTACTACCCTGCCCAGTAACATATGATCAATGCTCAACTTGGAAACAAGAGTCATGGTACCTCAACACTTGCATACAACAAAAAAGTTACACTTCCACTGCATTTGTAAATCTAATTTGGCTGCAAGGGTAACGTTTGTTGCAGCAACCAATGAATTAGTTTGGTATTCAAGCCATGTTTGAACGAGAAGAAAAATAAAAGAGAATATCTATCAATAATGAGACACACAAACATTATAATGTGCAGCCTCAGGTTTTCGATCCAGCAAAAGTGGAAGAACAATACTTGCCCGTCTTCAGGTCATATAGTTTCCGTAACTTAAGATTTTTAACATCTGAGTGCAATTAAAAGCGAATACTACAATATCTATTACTGGTCAGAATTTGAATTTTCCATTAGTTTATAAAACCTGTGCCAAGAGAACAACTTTTACATTCTGATTCCCTGAGACTCTCTAGCCCGATCATTTTCCATATCCAAGACCAAGAGTCACATCATCTGAATCTAAAATTCATCAAATCGACATCCAGTAGGTGAATTTACAGATACAAGAGAGTTGATTGTGCATTCGATGAAATACCAGTAACATTAGAAGTCAACATAAAATTCTACAATTAACTGATTCAGATAGTGCAACTTATATAGCGTGGAAGTTCTTCGAGAGTGATAACTGCACCACATTTTCGCACCGCTTGCACTCTAATCTTCTACTTTATCATGCTTTAAGTTACACAAAAAGATCCAGCAAGAAAGTTGCACACTCTTTAGCACGCAATCCAATCTTCATCGAATCCATAATATTATGGAGGGTGAGGCACAGTAGTTTGTAAGGCCCCTTCTGGAGGATGCACCAATTTGATTTTTCACTTAGTGAAATCGTCTCCTTATCCAAAAAAGAAAAGTTTGTACTTTATACTCAAAAGAGTATTTAGCGACAAAAGTAGACCGTATAAAAAGTGAAGCGCAAACATGAATTCATGTTTCTGACGTTGTAGTGTCTCTTTCTTAACTCAACAAAGCAAGACAAACATCAAATCATGTAAAAAAATAGGCAAGAAAAGTCAGATAAAATCTGAAATTATGATTTGAACTCGGACAACCATTGTGCGAAAAGAAGAGAGATGAATGAATCCAAGAAACTAGGATTCTGATTTAGATCGTGTTACAAAATAGGCAAGAAAAGTCAAATAAAATCTGAAAATAAGATTTGAACTAGAACGGATTAGGGTTTAGGGCAGACAGCGAAACATTCTGCGAAAAGAAGAGCGATGAATCAATCCAAGAAACTATCAATTTAGATTTGAACTCGAAAAATTTAGGGTTTAGGGCCGAAAGCGAACCATTGTGCGAAAGGGAGACCGACGAATCAATCCAAGAAACTAGGATTTTGATTTGTAGCATCGTATCCGCGACAAGTTTTTTAAGGTTTGATGATGATCATAGGAATCGGTAAAATCCTCACAACAACGTGCATATGCAGGGGGAGAGATGGCGGGAAAATTGGCGAGCCATTAAGAAGGCCTTCGTGATTTGGGTACGCTAAACTTACTTTTGTGTGGCAAGTGGCAACCCACGTCAAGTTGCTACCGCCCGCACTAAGGCCTTACGGGTCAGCCGTGGGTTTAAATACTTGTACTACTATTGGGCCACCCGCAGTAAGGCCTAATGGGTTGGCCTTGGGCTTAAATCTGTGCTGGTATTGGGCCCATTGTCATTGAGATCATCAGTAGCCCATCATTACATGAGAAACTACTTTGTGCATTATAATTGTACATTTTCTTGACAAAAGTTATGTAAATTTGAGAGATAGTACAACTTATAATGCACAATATATAACAAATCATTGCAGCGCTATAAAGGACGTTTATGCAATTAGCCACTATATTATAAAGATTCTTTTATAGATTACAAGAGAGGATGCACCATTTCAAGCTTCAAAGACGCAAAAAAGAAATAAAAAAAAAATGGAATAGTAAATGCTCTCTAGCCATTGGTTGATGAAATTTCATAACTTAGATTTGCTTCCATACTAGTATTGGAGTGAGTGTGAGTCTCAGTTCAAGGACTCTCTCAGCCTTAGACCTGGCAATTTTTGGCCCGTACCCGCGGGTCTACCCGTATCCGTCCAAAAATCCCGGGTACGGGTACATATATGAGAGACCCGCTGAAATCAGACCCGGACCCGATCCGAACCGTAATTTCCGGGTCGGATAGCGGGTTACCCGGTTTACCAGGATTTCATGCATATATATAAAAAAAAATTTGTGCCCTACCATTCAGTTTCATTTTTCTTCCCACTTCTCACCTCTCATACCCTTCTCTCTCATTCTCACGCCGCCCCCTTCCTCTCTGCCAATGATGCCACCCCTCTCAGTGAGATCTATCACCATTGGCCCATCACCCCATCACTGGTCTTTCCCCTTACTCTAACAGCTAACAAAGACACCGTCGACCGCCACCTATCATCGGATTCGTCGCCCACTTAGCCCCTCTCACAGATCTGCGGCGTCACCGCCTTTCTATCCCTCACCATCACTCAGATATGTGCCGCCCCCTTCCTCTCTGCCAATGATGCCACCCCTCTCAGTCGAGATCTATCACCATTGGCCCATCACTGGTCTTTCCCCTTACTCTAACAGCTAACAAAGACACCATTGACCGCCACCTATCGTCGGATTCGTCACCCACGTAGCCCCTCTCACAGATCTGCGGCGTTACCGCCTCTCTATCCCTCACCATCACTCAGATCTGTGCCGCCAATTTGAAGCTCGCATCGCCACCGCCGATCCGAAGCTCGCACCGCCACCGCCGATCCGAAGCTCGCATCGCCACCGCCGATCTGAAGCTCGTAAGCCATCGCCGTTTGACACGAATTTTGCGAGAATGGAAGATTTCATGTTCGTTATTTATGCTTGATGATGTGATATTGTGATGTATCTGTTGAATTTATTTTTTTTTCCGACAGAAGTTGTAGTTGTTGTACTTAGGATTGTGGGTAGGAAATGAGATTGTATAAATTTAATTTGCTTTATTTTGGATTGTGGGTGGAGGAATGAGGAATATGCTAGCCGTAGGTAGCTGAGAAAAGGCAAAAGAAATAAAATAGAAAAAAGTTGGTATTTTATAGTGATTTAATTCAGTTTATCAAAAAATTAATAATTTAATTGTTTACCCGCGGGTAATACTCTACCCGCAAGGGTAGGGTACGGATCCAGTAAAATTCTACCCAAAAAAATTCGGGTAAATTATACCCGATCCGTTTTTATCCGGACCCGATCGGATTTTACCCGTACCCGCCGGGTATACTCGTTTGCCAGGTCTACTCTCAGCGCAGTTTCGCTTTCAATAGTCACTATATGGACTCAATTTATTGTATTAACGACACACCACAAGTAACATCCCCAGGCTTGTTTGATTTGCTCTACTAATTTGATTCATTCAAGTGGTGTAGACCTAAGCTTACTATTCTGGCGTCACTCTCAGAGACAAAAAGAATTAGAATTGCAGTAAATTATCCTACTACTTCACACTTCAATTAGACCCTATAAATCATACTGGGAGGTGAGTATATTTCTTTACTATTTGTATATATATATATATATATATATATTTGCTCTTTTGGGTTAGTCAATCAAGTTTGATTTATATCAAAGGCTTAATACCACTCTAAACTTTAAGTTTGCCAAAAATTACAGTTAGAATACTAACATTTATTATTAGGCAGCGAATACGATCATGGTTTGTCACTTCTTGCGATCAATGACTTTACTAAACGGTATTAGAAAATATGTTAGCGATGAAGGGCATTTCAATTTCCTTTGACCAAACCCATTTTCTTCATCTCTACCGGACCTTTTTCCCACCTTCATTTTCAGCTTCATTTACAATCTCACCGAACCCACTACTAAATTTAAAAATTCCTCGCCCTCTATTTCGTTGCCATAACTCAAAAATCTACTATCACCTACTTATTACAGCACCACCACCGTGGACAGCGATTGCATAACCACTAAACTCTACCACCATCATTGACTTCGAATGGGCGAGCGCCAGTGAAAAATGAGAGTTCGAGCACCGGCGGAGGAATAGCTACACGAGCAGCAGCAAGCGGCAGCCACAGATAGAGAAAGGAAAAATTACCATCGTACCCTTCCTCTATAATTTGCTTCGATCTTATCCGTTGGAATTGATCGACAAAAGTTGTTTACTGTCAGCCGCTTCTAAAATCCTTGAATAGCAAGACATGACGAATCTTAGGGTTTTTGCTCCCTAATAGCAAATGTTGGAGTTTCAACTGTAACTTTTGAGAAAATACAAGGTTTTGAGTGTAAGTAAGCCTATATTAAACTTTCTTTTGCCGATAAAAGTTCTTGAAGTATACCAAAGTAAAGACTTTGCTTTTATAAATGCAGGTATATTTCATACTTGTAACATTTAGTCCGTAATAACCAAAGTAAAGACTTTGCTTTTATAAATGCAAATCGATTTCATACGCTGTAACATTTAGTCCGTAAGAACCGTTTTTCACATTTGATATGCAGTGCTTTGAAACGGCTCCTCGCTCATTTCTCTTCACAACGATTGTGAAAAAGCATAGCACAAGTTCCTCTCGACAGGGTATAATACAAAGGACGAACAAACATTAAATTTTTTTACCTTGATACTCTATGTCACCTTGCCAAATTAACCGATAATGATGACAACAACATATATAAATGAACAAATTAAGATCGTAGTTTGTGTGTGTACGTACATACATACATACATCTTACAGAGTTCATGCACGAAATTCTTTAGGTGATCATAAAGTATACATGATTTTATACGAAAATCTTAATCAGTACAAATTTATGGAAAAAAAAATTTGACTGCTATCCTAGTCGGAAGAATCTTCCTCTTGCTCCCTATATAGCAATAATCAATCGTCTATAATATTTTCGGTAGCTTTTATTTAGTGACGTTAAAAAAATATTATTGATAATTGTCGTTAAAAGTGTTAGAAGAAAAGCCACTAAAAACATTTAGCGATTACTAATTGTCGCTATATACAAGGTTGGATAAAGATTTTTATAACTTGAGCCAAAATTTATTCTAAATCTATCCACTGTTTAAGTGATTATCCAATCTTGTGTTTCACGTTGAATTTAACTTTTCCGAAATGTTGATTGGTAAGTCATGTTTTTCAAGGGAAAGTCGACTTTATTGTCCCTGAATTCTTTGCCCCCCACATTGGACGCTGCCCGAAACTTCCCAGTAACAACAAACACCCTTTGTGCTCTCCTTCAAGGGTTCCACCTAGCAATCGCCAGCCCAACCCACCGTCGCTTTCTTTGTTTCCGTCATGGCCATCGTCATTTGCAGTCGCCATCACCACTTCCATTCCATCACTGTTATCCATTCACAGCCCAGCTTAATGGCTTCTTAATGACTTTTGATGGGTACGTAACATGACATCTGACTCAGTTCATCACCACCTTTATTCAGATAATCCAACGCAACTCTATAGAATTGGAAAAAAGTAGGTAATCTTGGAAGAAGGGTTGCTGTCTTATGGGAGATGTTCATGTAATCCAACTTAGCAAACTTCGTGGCGTTATTCATGTGATCTTGGGGCAATCCGGCTCCCCATTACACAGCAAATGTGCATACAGTGGTTTGCTTTATTAGTCAAAAGAAGGAATCCAGCAAATTAGTGGTAATCCACTTTAGGGTTTCCTTCTGCACCAACTAGTTGCAGTGGGCTAGGACCTAATTCATGTTATCGCATCTTCCAAATCATGGAAATAACTTCACCACATTCTTTGGATCACGACCATGTCACATTATTAACAATATATGTAGTACGTTAAAGTCGTCAAAGACAGCACAAAATATGTGATAAGGGAGATGGATTAAACGCTCCTAATTAAGAAAGCCTACACGAACTGAAATAATTGAACCAAAAAGCTTATCATAGTATTTTGGGTTCATCCGTGTATGTATTACTATTCTGTTTCTTTTACTAGACTTGAATTATATTATTTGTGTTTGTATTTTGTACGTATTTTAGTTTTTTATTACTTCATAAGTAAGAATTAATTTGTAGCCTGTAATTAATGTATTGGTTTTTTTGTTGAGATATTGTTTTGTCCGGAGATAGGAGTGATTGTGTTGGAATTGAGAATCTGAGATCTGCCCTGTAGCAATGAAACTAGAAAGAGATTGTAGTCTACTACCAAAAGGAAAATCAGTGAAAAATTATTTACTATTAAGTATTTACGTTAAGTAGTTAAAAAAGCCTAATATATAAACAAAAAGTGTGTTAAAATATGTTTGTTTAAAAAAAAATTAGACATGTACCCATAGGTAATACCCTACCCGCAAGGGTACGGTACGGATCCTAAAAAACCTTACCCATAAAAATTTGGATAAAATTATCCGAACCGTTTTTACCCGGACCCGACCGGATTTTATCCTTACCCGACGGGTATGCCCGTTTACCAGGTCTAGCCACCCCACAGGTTCTACCTTGCCAAGAACTGTGTGTTTCTCCTCCCCTTACATAAGTCCTCGCATCATTCTACGCGTTGTATTACCAAAGAGTTGTCTGGCCACCATGCTCCATCAAGGTTCCCCTTTTATACCATCGTGTTACCTAACATGTTGCCAGCCTCTTGGTGCACCGCAACAGTCCGAGCAAAGCCCTAGTCCTATATAATACCCTTTTCGAGGAATCGAAGTTTTATTTTCGGATTAATCCATAGACAGAGATATAATTCCTAACTTATTTGTCATACTTAATCAGAAGTACCTGAACAAAATGTGTATAAAACAGCTAAAAATGCCATTGTCCAACGTCAAATTATTGCTGCTTGAAATGATTGGGATTAGGATCCTTCTAGTACCCCAAAAGAATAATTAGTGCTCAATTGTTTAAATACTCTTCCATTTTGAGCCTAAGCAAAAGGTATTACCACTTTGATGATCAGAAAAATAAACAATAAACAATAGTACTAATTTTCATGTAATGGCATTCTGAGACAACCTTCCTGAATCCACTGAAGATCTCCACAAAGCCCTTATAAACTTTTGTTGATTATTATTTCTTCACCCGAGGAAACCCCACAGAGCCAAATTACATGACAATCAATGGATGCCCAAGTGCTTCTTTGTGCCTTTCCTTTTTTATAATGTCAAACTTGCTTAAATGGTCTCCGACCAAGAACACTAGTGGGTGCAATAATTTCACCCTGCAAAAATACGGGGCTGGACGGTAACTAGGTACAAAGAGAAGATGATTTTCAAAGACATGAATCAACAAACGTCTAAGATCTTTGGATGTACAGTAAAATAGTACTCTGTCATCTTCAACCCTTCCTTATATCGCTTCAATCCTCGCTAGTAAATGATCGAGACCAGTAACCCGAAACAATGTAATATTGCTCCTTTCAATGCATAATGCTTGCATCACGGATCTTGATTGTTCTAACATACATTGGATATGTCATTAAACAAACCCCTGCCACCAAAAGGATTCATGTCCACATTCATTGCAGAGGGAGCTTTTTCAACAAAAAAAAAAATTGCCAAAGAATGTTAAACATTGAGTTAGTGGGGGTGGTGCAGGTGCACCCAGGACTACCAACTACCAACCTATTTATCAACTTTACTGGGATTTAGTATTAGACCATTGTACTGTGGGGGGTGGGCGGCTTGTTTTACTCTTGCCATTACAGTCGCATGTGAACCTCAGAGACAAGCTTAGTGATTTCCTTGTGTCGTATTAATTGAAAATCTTGTGATGATTACGAGAAGAGCATCACTTTCCTTTTTGCCCTTTTAGTTGTTCTCCCTTTCCTTGTATCTTCTTTTGATCTTTCTTGCTATGAGGATCACTATAATAATGTCAAGGTAATCCTTTATCTTGTCATTTGGGCATTACTTTAATCCTACTCCTATCACTATGTGTACTATATCTCTTAATAAATCTTGTGTGATCATCACTATACCTGCCTCCTTAGCTTCTTAGGGGGATATTAAACTAAAGCAAATGTAGCACATGCATAAAAGCAAAGCTCCAAATTTATCAAAATAGTTGTTGTATTTAGCATTAAATTACAAGTTTAAATTCTTTTAATAGGTAGATATTTCGTTCACGGGAGACTAAATATGTAGCACTTGTCTCTATTAATAAAGACCGTGATAGAACACATGAAGAAAGGTTTTTGTAATTTAGGGTTTGATGGAAGCGTAATGGGGATGACAAGGACCAGGTGCCACTAAATAGGCACAAACATATCGAATGTAGTCCAAGCTTAACGGTGTTGGTTTCATTTATGCTTAGTTTTCATGATTTCTTCTAATACTCACCCAACGCAAACTAACAACTCACGCAACACACTTTAAGAATTTGATTTCCCTCTGGCGTGTGAACTCATCGCATTACAAAGCTCCAGGATCCTTGAGCTCTGCTCTTCACGAATCACCATACTTTCAAATCGAGTTCTAAAAAGAGCAGCAATCACAAGTAATCACGCGATGAGATAATTTACCATGAATTCAGTTGCTTCGAAAAGCCCCGCATCTACCGTATAATTCTAACATAACCTAAAACGGATAATTATGATCAGTTATACTTAATGATGTTTAACACTAACCTAAAATGCTAAAAAAAATCATGAAATGTTTAAGAGGAAATTACACAACAGAGCAGAGATGATACATACGAGGCCACATGGGGGAATGAGAGATTGGAGAAAGGACAAAATAGACAAACAGTGAGCGCAGAAGAGGAGTCGGAGAGAGAAGAAAAAAGAAACGTGAAATTGTTTTGGTCCAAAACGGAGACACGCGACCATCGGCTCTTTTCCACTCGGAGGAATTGACCCAAACGGCACAAGAAGCCAAACCCTGTTCCTAGTTGTTGACCTAACTCACTACCGGCCAAAATCCACTCCGTGGGCCACACAGCTCTCGTCATATCGCAATTCCCCCCCCCCCCCCCCCCCAAATACTTTTAGCGTTCTGTTAAATTAGACTCTGACCGCTTTTATATTCTTAGGTATTTATATTTTTATCTGTTTTTACGCTCGAATTTGAATTATATTAATTTTTTTCTAGGTATTTCTTATAAGAAAACATCTTATAGCATATATTTTCTTTTTAATTTTTGAAAAGATAAGATTACACGAAAAGATGGACACACGGAAAAGATTACCGAAGGAAAAAGATTAGAGAGCGAGATATGTTAGGCATGCCGTGTGTCACGTGCGTAGCCACCTTCACAAACAGACAAGTAATGCGTCCAAAGTCTCAAAGCACTGGCGTGCCACTATTTCTTTCCTCACCTTTTCCTTTTCCCTAACTTTTCAGCTCCTCCCCAGCATTATTGTTTGTTTCGTGTGATATCACTGCTGACCCTTCTCCCTTCTGGAATGGATCCTTGGGAGAAGACTTGATGTATATAGTCAAAAAGATAAGATTATTTTCCTGCCCATGAATATAGCATATGGCACACGGTTTGTATGTTGGACGTAACGCGACATATAATTTGGTCCTTCTTTTACGCGCAAAATATATTATTTAGGTTGAACAAATAAGTCACGAACAGTACAGTGATTAAAAGTGACGTTCCTGATCGAATACGTAGAAGTTTGAACTTCCCAATTTTGTTAAAGCTGTTCTTTTTGTAAATTTCTAATATATTAACAAAAAAAAGGGGAAGAAAAATTACAGCGTTAAATTTGTTTTTTGTGAGAACAATGATTTAATTGATTAAAAATTAGAAATCAGTTTGCTCAAAATAATGCCAAACACGCCGAATTTCCTTGTACAGAAGAGCGGGGAAACGACGCAAAAAAGTAGCTGGCCAAAAGACGAGAATTTTAGGATTACCATTTTCATCATATATATATATATATATATGTGTGTGTGTGTGTGTGAGAGAGAGAGAGATGATACGAGAGAGAGAGAGATCAATGGTCCCGATTTGCCGCTAGTACGGATGAGCGTGTCGTTCAATAAACTACGCCCCCACTTCCTTTTTGCGTTTGTTGTTTTCTAGGCCCCGACTTTTTCTCGGAGCATCATAACTTTGATTTTTCGCCCAAACGAATTTCAAACCAGCGGCTGGACACAAATCCCTCGCTGGGTCCCACATGCGATGCATCTCCCAGGAAAAATCTAATCAATCAGAGCTGATTAAGAAGAACACTTGTCACACTCCCGCACCTCTTAAATCCGGTCCCACCCCCTAGAGAGTTAATCATCGTAATTAACTTGGTTTTGGAATTAAGTCTAAATTAAAATAGATTAGATTGGGCTCCGCCCGAAATCACCAGTACGTCGAGAGCGCTACAACAAATGAACGCGTATTCAGTAGCAAAAGGCAAAAATGTGGCATAAATACAAGTAGGGACATTTCGAGTACCGAGAGCAACATGGTTTGGCTTTTGACATGCATCTAATCTCGATTCTCTATATTCAACATTTTTTCTATGGAACACATTTTTGCGTAGGACATAGAATTTTAACATGAAATGAGGACTAAACTCCTTACCTAACATCCTGATCTCGTCCTTATGTCCTAGTCCGATCTTTTCATAATTCGTTTTTCTATTTTCAATCGCTACTCTCATATTGAAATTTGGATTCAGATTTTTCAATATTAATTAATAGAATAATTTTATAAAATACCCTTGTAATTTAGAGTAGTAGCAAAAGGACTCATGTTGTTACAAAAATTATAAAAAAACACCTGAGCTTATAAATGTGCTGCACTGTCAATTTCGATAACATAATGATAAAATGTCTAAATTATCCCTATATATAAGCTGTAATTGTAGATGCAGGGTATTTTCTTTGTTTGGATGATGTTGGTATTGGGCAAGGGGCAGGGCTAAGCTCATGGCGGTGGATCTAGATGGTGGCGTCGCGTGTAAGTGGATGGGTTGATGGCAGGACTGGCAGGCAACGACGCAGGTACATGATGGGCAGCGCCTGGCGGGGCTTTGATCAAAACCTACTTATAGATTTAGGGTTTCTTTTAGGGCATTTTATGTAATACCTTAATTAATCAAATGCATCCCGTGTCAGAGGATTAGTTAGAATTATGTTATGTGATTGCTATATACATAGTGGGGTACCATACGGGAAGGGGGAGGACCCACATAGTAGGGATGTACCGTGTGGTGTATAGGCGACCGACACGTGTTGGTGACTTTGGGGGAGGGAAGATAAGTGCAACCCACACAGAGAACGACAAAATCCGATGCCCACATCGAAGACACTGACAAAAAACATGCCGTCACGCGCCCCTTGTGCTACAAGACAAAACACGTGTCTACCTCGTGGCCTACGTTGGAGTTTTGTGGAGTCGGGAGCGTGTTTTGGTCAATCGCCGCCAATGTTTGGCAAAGGAGTCTAGGCGGAACGTTTTGTCGTCACGTGCCTTTGCGTTGGCCGCACGCCGGGAAACTACTGAGGAAACTAGGTTTTTTTTTTTAATTATTATTTTTTAATTAATTTCACAGTTCTTGTTTTCCTTCTTGGTTTCAGTAAATTACATCGGACGTGCTTTGTATTTTCTCTTCCTCTTGTCTTCATGACGGTACTTTTATGGTATTTTTTAAAAACCAAATTAAAAGTTATTTCCTTCTATAATGTCGTTAGAAATCATATTTTATCCTATAATTACTTCTCAACAATTTAGTAATTGTGATATTGTCCCAAAAGACGTTCATCTCAATGGACACAAGCGCAGTTCAACTCTATATACTTGGTTGATGAATGTTTAATTAAAATTTTTATATACAAACATTATTTTTTGAATTGTCACGAATGGGATTATTGTTTTCCTCGTCCTCCATTTTTTTGTACTATAATGTTTTGCTTTATAAACCCCTAAATGGTTTAATTTTCTTGTCTTACATACTGATTTATTATATAAAAAAGACCATAAGAAGGAAACGCAGCATTGAGCCAAGGAATTTTGTCACGGCTGGGTGGACAAAAATGAGATACTAAGATTTATCCCGTTGAGAAAAATAATTAAGGTTGCAATGTGTGAACAAATTTAGGAAATAACAAAGGACTAAAAGACAAGCACTAACAACAAAGATAAGATGATGCCTTGTGGATTTATGGACTTTACTTAAAGTCTAGCATTAGCTTTAAACAGCTTAAGATTAAAAGCAAAGAAATAAAATAAAAATAAAAGGTACAGATGGAAGATTCATAAGAGAAAAACGTAAAATCTTCACTGCCGATCTTTCAACTGATTGGGAAACCAAAAAGTAAAAAAAAAGTAAAAGTTCAAAATAAATAAATAAATAAAGCTTTTGTTTGTTATAATTCTTGTTTGGGTTATTGTTTTAACAAATTTTTATAACAGAACATCCAATGTAAATATTAGCTTCAATTATTATATTTTTTCATAATTTGACGAGTTAAATAATATATTTCTCACTGTAATTACTATTTTTGAGTTCAAGTTTATATAGATGTTATATTCATTTTCACATTTTATCGTTCGATCTGATCACTGTTACAACAAATATGGTAAACTTTAGATAATTTAGAGTTAAATTATGAAAATGTAAAGTCTAAGAGACAAAAATTATGAAATTTATAAAATAAATGAAAGAATGCATAAATAGATGATAAAAAGTTAAACTTTATATAAGTATTATCTTCATTTTAACATTTATCGCTCGATCTAATCGCCATCACAACAAATGTAAATAAATTTTGAGAACTTTAGAGATAAATTTTTATAAAGTCAAAGAGATAAAGATTATGAAATTTCAAAAATACGTGAAAGAATGCATAAATTGATGATGGAACCCACTAAACAGTTTATTTCGGCCGCCCCGCTTTGTCGTCTCTCTCGGCTCCGTCCACCACCGTCGTTCCTTTGCGTTTGACTCCACGTCTCTCTCTTTCTCCTCCTCTCAATAACTTCCCCCCACCCCGCCTTCAAAACTCCCTTATTCTCTCTCTCCACCTGTCTTGCGTTGGTTGATCTTCTTATTCGTGTCCCGGTCTTCTGTTTTTATCTCTGAGGTGTCTCTTCTTGTTCTGAAACTAAGAAACGAGGAATCAAATACACGCAGACCAACCAAACACACCTCAGTCCTCGATCTTCCCTCTCCCTCCCTCTCTGAGAGAGCGTTATGAGTAGTCAAAGCCTCTGCTTCTCTTAAAGATAAAGATCAGACTCAGACTCACTTTTTAGGTTCCAATCTTGAAACAATAGCCATGGCTGGTAGTAATGAGGTTAACACCAATGAAGCCAAGGTATTTCACTGATCATTCTCTGCCCTTTTTGGGCTCTTACATTGTTGTCTGATATTGCTATTGTTAAGCACAATTGGGGGTCTTGTTGGGTTCATTAGGAGATTATTTAGGTGCTCTGGGTAAAAGTTGTGTTTGGCTTTTTCTTTCTTGATTTTTCTCCTTTTGGGCCCGAGTTTCTTGTTCAAGTAAATGGAATTTTTGAGAAATAAAAGACTAATTTAGGGCTAAAGGTTCAATCTTTGAAGGGATTATTCAGTTCAACTCATTTCTAAATTCATCAATTTTACCCATTTGTTCGACTCTTCTTGTACTGATCCTGCATCCTTCACATGGAATCCTTAAAAAGCTGATTTGGGGCCAAAGTTTGAGTCTTTCCAAAGATTTTGAAAGGTTTTAGTTATGCTCATTTTGTCAATTTATTAACTTCCCCATCTTTTTATCTTGCTTTGTATTGATTCATCTCAATATCTCATCAAGACTTTCTTTTCCTCGTCTATGCGTTTTTTTATGGTTCCGCCTGTACCTTTTTTATGGTTCCACGATTTTTTCACATATTTTGCGGATTACACTTGAAAGAACGGTATGAGATGCGTATGAATGTCTGTGATAGTTTTTGTTGGTATATAGATAGACATCTAAATCTTTGATTTCTTTGGATTTGTATAGAAAGTGGTGCCACTTAATACATGGATTCTCATATCCAACTTCAAGCTAGCTTACAATATGCTTCGCCGGCCAGATGGCACATTTAACCGCCATTTGGCGGAGTTTCTTGAGCGGAAAGTCCCTGCCAACACGATTCCGGTTGACGGGGTTTATTCTTTTGACGTGGTTGATCGAGCCACCAACCTTCTTAACCGAATCTACAGGCAAGCCGTGGACAATGAAGCTCAATGGGGCATTGAAGAACTCGAAAAGCCCTTGAGCACCACTGAAATTGTGCCTGTCATAATTTTCTTCCACGGTGGAAGCTTTACTCATTCCTCCGCCAATAGTGCCATATATGATACCTTCTGCCGGCGTCTTGCTGGCATTTGTAAGGCTGTTGTGGTGTCTGTCAATTACCGTCGGTCACCCGAGCATCGGTACCCTTGTGCATATGATGATGGATGGGCAGCTCTAAAGTTTGTGCACTCTAGAACATGGCTTCGGAGTGGGAAGGACTCTAAGGTTCATGTATATCTGGCTGGTGATAGTTCTGGTGGTAACATTGCCCATCATGTTGCAGTAAGGGCCGCTGAATCTGGTGTTGAAGTATTGGGTAATATACTACTTCATCCAATGTTCGGGGGACAAGAGAGAAGGGAATCAGAGAAGAGATTGGATGGCAAGTACTTTGTGACAGTTCAAGATAGGGACTGGTACTGGAGGGCATATTTACCTGAAGGCGAAGATAGAGACCATCCGGCTTGCAATATATTTGGGCCTAGGTCCTTAAGCCTTGAAGGACTAAACTTTCCGAAAACTCTAGCTGTTGTCGCCGGTTTGGATCTTAGTCAAGATTGGCAATTGGCGTATGTCCAAGGGCTCGAGAATGCTGGGCATGGGGTGAAACTCCTATTTCTAAAGCAGGCAACTATCGGTTTCTACTTCTTGCCGAATAATGAGCATTTTTATAGCCTCATGGAGGAGATAAAAAGCTTTGTTCATTCCGACTGTTAATAGAATTCCTTACATCAGCCATACATAACAGAAACTTGACATTTCAGTCTGGTTCAATTTTTATCCCCCTTTTTAGCAGTGGTGATGTGTGGTTATATGGTTGTGTAGTTATTACTTCTTACTGTTCTTGTCATTCGGGAGGGTGATATCAAAAGTTCTGCACTTTCGGGGACGGTGGTTCTCCTCCTGAGAAAGATTTGCATGGGTACGGCAAGATTGTGACTCATTCTTGAACTTGACAGAAGAACTTCATTCAAGCTTACCCAGTCAAACCTCTTGGAAGGAGGTGATCGTAAATGGGGGTAACATTTGATGGTCAGTGGTTATTTCAGTATATCGTTAGCATTACCAGAAAGCTAATTTCAGGACATGGATCGGAGTATTCATGCTGTTGCGAACTTGTATGTTATACTTGTACTCTAGATATAAATATATAAAGATTTTGTTTGTTCAGTTGGATCCTTGGATCTTCTTAATCTGATGACACCAACACTTCCTTGTAATGTTGCTAACTCTGTTTTCGCTATTCATTCCATACATAGCATCTGAATGTGGCCACAACTTTGTAAGAAGATCTTTTGTAGTTTTAAGAGCATTAACTGTCTTCGCATATCAAAATCTCTCAGAGCACAATCTAGGGTAAATCCAACCATTGGTGAAATTATGTTACCATTTGCTTGTAAAGTAATCTAGCATCTGGTTACCAGTGCAAAACCAGATTTTTTACTGACTGATGCTTACCTTTTGCACCCCACTACGGATTTATTTCCAAATTCCCTGCTCAAGACGTTAGACCATCTCTTTGATTTCATTCTCAAAAAGGTAGTTCTTTCTTTTCTATGGTGGGGGTGGTGGTGATCTGCTTAAAATGGGCACACGACTGCTTGTTACGTTGTGGACCAGGGACCATGGGAGTCCCGTTGTCATCAAGCAGCCTCAAACAAACCCCATCCATCAAAAGCAAACAAGGAATGATTATTGCAAACAAAGTCAAGATCATGGATTTCGCCATCTTTCAGACGTTGATTTGATTTAATTCTTGTCAGCTCCTGATTGCTTCTCACTCAGAGAGAGAGAGAGAGAGAGATGGTTGGGGGGAGTTGTTTGGACTTTGGAATAGGTTAGCAAGTAACAAGAATTGGCTTTGTTTTGATGGGAGGAAACTCATCTAACAGTGGTTGGCCATTTTGGAGGTACTCCAAGGGACCACTTTAAGAAACTACAAAAACCCTTTTTTAATTCTTTATTTTCAAGCTGTTGGGATTGCTTTTCTCCCCTTCTCTTCTGGTGATTAGTGTATTTAATTGTCACTAAATGGTAAAAACAGCTAAGACCGGACAAGGACGTGGAACCCTTTTGTCCTTAATTGACTTTCTGGGCCATTTGCTTAGAATTGCCTTTGATTTGGCCTTGTTTACGTCTTGTTATGAATTTTGTCGCTTATGATAAATTAGTTGTTGTAGTGTTTGAACATGTCGCCTATTGTACGACAAACCATATTCAGTCATTGTTATGGAAGAGGGAGGAGGGGCTTTGTTAAGTTTGATAATGATAAGATACTAATCATGATTACCGACAAATTTTGTTACTATGTTCGTCAGCATCTTACTAAGTACTTCACTTTGACTCATTAATCAGTTTTGGTGGGTTGTTCGCGGCGGCAAAGACGTGTTCACATTTTGATTCTTCTCTTGGTAGGCCTGTATAGCCGGACCGACTTCATTGCTTAGACATTGAAGAATATTTCAGCTGCTGATCCCCCCCCCCCCCCCTCTTACAAAAACGAAGCGATGACACCATGTATTGTGTGTTTTTTTTTCATCTATTTAAAAACGTGGATCGAGGAGATTGCAAGATGGTTATGTGAGGATAAACAAAAATACTCTTCCCGATTTGTAGTTGATCAGGATGAAGAGAGTTTAATGACTCAGTTCACGGCTCCAATATAAAAGCAGTGTCTCTCTCAAGACAAGTAGGCACTTATTAAAGCAAGCACATACAAGGTTTTAAACCACATCCCATGTGAAGTATTATAATCTACCTTCTTTATGACTCAACCACACATAATTCAGAAACTTCCTCTCACAAACCTAATTCCTCCTTTGTTGCCTCAATCGTTCTCTTGAATATTTAGGCTTACCTTTGTATTCTTCCATCATCGGAAACCCAATGGAGAACTCAGCTTAAACTTTAGAGAGTCGGCTCTAATGCTATCGGTAGCTACCTGGTCTACGGCCTCATTACAAGACAATGTATGTCTCAAAAGGAACAATTAAATAAGTACTTCTAAAATTATAAATAAAATCTTATAAAAGGTAATATCGTGCAGAGAATTTGGACGTAGTATACAATAATGAAGGCCACTTATATATTCAGTTCAAAAGGATTCGCGCTGACTAAATATGTTGACTTCGTAGAAGAACCACACTTTTTCCTTGGATCTCCGGTCAATGTGGGACACTTTGCAAACATGTCAATTGCTGATTACTGTTGATGCTTATGCATTCCATTTTCAGTGTTGATTCTAAGGTACTTATGGTAAAAATGATGAAAGTTCGATCAAGGCACATGCTCTGAACGATTAAACAGGCTCACGCACCCCTTGCCTCACCAGTAAGGATTTTTCAAAGTGTTTCTTCAAAGCAAATGCTCTTCCGATCCTTCTAATTCAGTAAAACTTCAACATTAATTGGTCGGCTCAAGGCCTAAGTTCGTCATCTTTGTTGGCCATCGAAAGGGACTTTAACTTGTCATTCCTCTGTGATCATTTCTATATCTTAATCTTAAGCAAAAGAAAGCACACAAATGACAAATGTAGTCGTTTCTAAGAAGAGCATTCTTATTCAACCCAAAAGACCACGAACAAAAAAATAGAAAATTTTACCTTTCTGGGATGATGGGTTCTTGTTCTGGGAATTTTCTAAAGACATATTACATCCAAAACCAGCCGTCTCTAGTAGAAAATGTGTGTAAGAAGATGATGACATGCCAACGAATGCATTACATCAGTCATCAATGTGAAAATTAAAGCTTTAGTGCTGGATATTAAAACGTTGTGAAGACTCCCAACCAAGCCATGTCAGCGGCTGGCTTGCTTAATGTTGTCCTTTGAACAATTCTTAGTACTAGTACTGAATACTCATGGCTGGGTTCTGGATTTCCACGATGATCGGCCGCTCGCCACATCTTTCTTGTGAGTTCCGTGTGTCGTGGCGTTGGTGGGTCTAAAGCCATATTGAACTCGTTTACCATATATCGAGTTATGTCTACACGCTAGGGGTGAATACGGTTCGATTTAAAGATCAAATTGCAAGCCGAACCATTACCTTCTCGATTTGAAAACTTATGAACCAAATACTATCAATTTGAACGATTCGATTTACATTCACTCAAAGACGTTGTTCTTCTTTGCACACTATTATTGAATCTAATAATAATTAAAAATTGAACTTACATTTTTCCTAAATTGCATAGAATAAATATTGGTCATGAAATTTTTATGTTATAAGTATTCTCATTATTTTCTTTTCTTTTAACTTTCAAGATTTGTTTAATTGAATTTTCTTAATATATGTGAAATTATGAAGTTGATTTTAAAAATGTGAACCGTGAACCGAACCGAATCAAAATTGATTTCAAAAATGTGAAACCAAACTGTTACGATCTTTGGACAGTTTGGGATTGGATTGGTTCGATTTGTTCAGTTTGAACGGTTCAGACCGGTTTAAACAGTTTGATGCTCACCCCTACTACATGCGGAGTAGTTGGTATTTAATTGTGTTACGCTCATAAGCTCATCAAGTATGTGCAACTGACTCGTTGAAACTAGAGATTCGGAGAGTGTGCTCTAAAGTGTGAAATGTGGATTCATTGCATGGTGGTGATGTCAGCGGATAGAAATGCAAGAACGGGGTCCTAATATAACAAGCGTGGATCCTAGTTGACGTGTTATGAGGAGGTCACAGCATCGAGAAGACTATTTGAAAGCCTAAAGATTTGGATATTATTCTACGGCATAACATGATGTGCGTGACTCAATTATTCAAAAGCATATTCAAAAAGAGTAAAACTCTCAAAAGATGAAAATTAAGCTCATTCCTCTTGCCAATGGCGTGGGACATTTCCTTTTTTTTTTGGTGCAAAAGAAATAAATAAACGAGTTCAAATTACAAGCGCCATTGTCCTAAACCTTCGGCATCATGCCGCAGCAATTAAAACAATTCTTCAGGGGGTTGTTCTAGAATGACATATGACCTATCTTGAATGGCTCCCTATTTTGCCAGGAAATCAGCACATCTGTTGCCTTCTCTTTGCACATGAACAAGTGAAGAGTGGGTGTCGTGTAGGAGAAATTGGCAGTCTAGAATTAGACTGGATAAAGGATGCCAGACATTTGGTTCATTGGTGATGAGGTTTTTTGCTTGGTCTGAATCAGTCTCCAGGATGGCCTCCTTTATGTTTCTGGCTTTGATGAGTTGTAATCCTTTGAGTAGACCAAAGAGTTCCACCTCCAGGGCTGTGCTGCTAGGTAGATAGCCCATTATCCTTGAATCCAGTTGCCTTTTTCATCCCGGATTAGGCCACCAAATCCAGCTTTGTCACCATCCTTCCTGCTGCCATCAGAATTTATCTTGTAAGTACCTGCAGGGGGGAAGCCAGTAAATGAGTCTGGGTTGTTTTCTGACAGCTGGTTTGGCAAATGCTTTCATTAAGTCATTTGCAAAATCCAGCGTATATTTCCAAGAGATTTCATTACGGATGATGAGTCCCTCAATGCACTTTTTGTTTCTATCTTTCCATATTTGCCAGATAGTGGCAGTAAATAAGTGAGTCCAGGAGATACCAGCAAACATAAACTTGTTTTTCCCAGTGATGTTGTTCTTCAACCAGTTGAGGGTGTTGAGGCTATTGAACTGATTGATGTTGTTCTGACCAAGGAGGTTTTTCCATAGGGTTTGGGCTTTAGGACAGTCTTTAACAGCATGGATGGCAGACTCAGCAGAAACTTTGCACCTTTGACATAGGCTGGAGTTGATGATATTTCTGGTGGCTCTTAGCTTATTAGTGGGGAGTCTGTTTTGTATGGTAAGCCATAAGAAGGTGATGATCTTAGGAGGGAGGTTGAGTTTCCATAGCCAGTTCCAATTTTCACTGTTGACAGCTAGACTGTCCTTATCATGGGTGAGCATTTTGTAAGCACTAGCTATGGTGAACTTGCCTTGAGGGTTGGGGTGCCAAGTAGGTTGGTCTTCTTTATCAGGGCTATATTGAGGGATGTGAATCCTGCATATTTCAGTTAGGATACTCTCATTGACAATTTCCTTCAGATAAGTGATGTTCCAGGCCTTATTAGTAATGAACTCTTGAACAAGGCAATTGCTAATTTCATCTCTATTAAGGTTGGTATTCAGGGTGTTATCTCCACACCACCAATCTTTCCAAAAGCTGACTTTTTTACCATTGGTGATATTCCACTTGATTCCTTGTATGAGGTGAGGCACAACTTTTTTTAAGCTATTCCAGATTTGTGACCCATATTTGGTACTTTCCCATTCTGTGAGCTTTTTATTTTTTATATACTTAGCCAGAATGACCTGAATCCAGATGAGGTTTTCATTGTTGATAAGTTTCCAGCAGAGTTTCATTATATTGGCAGTATTGCATTCTCTGGTTTTCCTAATCCCTAAACCACCATGACTTTTGGGCATACAGGAATTCTCCCAGTTGACAAGGTGCAATTTCTTTTTAGATTCAGTGTCACCCCACAGGAAGGACCTATTCATCTTGTCACATTTATCACAAATGGATAGGGGAAGGGCTTGAGTTTGCATGACATAGTTGGGGATGGCTGTGGTGACAGATTTGATGAGAGTGAGTCTACCAGCTAATGAAAGGAAGCTGGTTTTCCATCCAGCAAGTTTACTTTGGATTTTCTGTATAATGTAGTGGTACTTGCTTTTAGAGACTCTTCTATGGATGAGGGGAATGCCAAGATAGGTTCCCAGATCTTCAGTCAATGGTATACCACAATAATTGCTTATTTCAGCAGCTTTGCTTTTGGGAATGTTCTTAGAGACAGAGTTTAGATTTGCTGAAATTTATAGTTTGGCCAGACATTTTACAGAAATTCTTGAGAATGTTCATCATAGACTTATAGCTTTTTTCGTTATCCATGCAGAATAGGATTAGGTCATCAGCATAAAAGAGATGGGATATGAGGGGACCGCCTCTGGAAGCAGTGAGCCCAAGCTTTTTGTTTTTGAGGATGGCAAGATTGATCATTTGGGAGAGTTTTTCAATGCATAAGACAAAGATGTAAGGAGATAGAGGATCTCCTTGTCTTATTCCTCTTTGAGGTTTGATAGGGTCTAAAGGTTGCCCATCCCACATAATTTTAAGGGAGGATCTAGTAATCATGTTCATGATTAGATTAATCCATTTCTAGGGAAAGTTAAAGTCTTGGAGGGTTGATTTGATGAAGTTCCAATCAAGTTTGTCATAGGCTTTTTCAAGATCAATTTTAAAGACGAGGCCTCCTTTTTTGCCCTTGGTGTTTTTTAAGGTGTGAATGATTTCTTGGGTAACTATGACATTATCAATAGTAGATCTTCCAGGAATATAGCTACTTTGAGCAGGACTGATGATTTTCTTTAGAAGGGGTCTTATTCTGCTCACAAGGATTTTGGCTAGGGCTTTGTAAGTCACATTGAGCAAGCTTATGGGTCTGAATTGGGTGATGAGGGTGGGGAGGGCTGTTTTAGGGATGAGGGTGATGAAGGTTTTATTGTTATTACTGGGCATTTCTTCCTTGTCAAAACAGTTTTGAATGAAGTTATAGCAGGAAAGCTCAACAATTTCCCAGTATTTATGAAAAAAGAGAGCATTAAGACCATCAGGACCGGGAGCTTTAAGAGCTTCAATGTTGAAAAAAGCATATTTAATTTCATTATTACCTAAGGGTAGAGATAGCATGTTGGCCTCATTGTCAAGGATGATGGGAAAGGCACTGGTAAGCTGAGAGGCAGGGCCAATGGCATTGTTACAGGAGTACAAATTATGAAAATGTTCAAGGATATGGTTTTGAATTTGATTAGGCTCAGTTAGCCAGTTGCTGTTGTTATCTTTTAGCGTGAGGATTTTGTTTCTTTTCCTTCTGGCCAGGGTGGAGATGTGGAAGAATTTAGTGTTTCTATCTCCTTGGCCAAGCCAGGAGATTCTGGATTTTTGAAGCCACAGGAGTTCCTCATGTGCCAGGGTATCAAGATATTGATTCCTAATGTCTCTTTCCAGACATTGCAGGTTATGGGAATAGTTGAGGGACAGGGCAGATTGGATTCCAATAAGTCTAGCTCAGAGATGTCTTTTTCGTTTAAAAATATTTCCAAAAAACTCCTTGTTCCAGATAGTGGCTTTATTTTGTAAGATGTTGATTTTGTCAAATATACTATTACTACCAATACAGAAGCTATCCACAACATGCATAAAACTATCATGAGATAACCAGGCAGCTTCCAGTCTAAAAGGTCTAGGAATATTAGAAGAGGAATGTTTGAGAAGCGTACCTGAACAGTTTACAATTAGAGCACAGTGGTCAGAGGAAGTTTTGGGTAGATTGCAGACCTGAGCTTCGGGGAAGAGGATGCACCATTCAGGATTAGACATAGCTCTGTCTAATCTCTTCTTCACGTTTGCCCACCCTTGTCTGTGATCGGTCCATGTGAGCTTCAGGCCATTGCATCCAAGGTCTATGAGCCCACATTTGTCGATATTATCTCTGAATTTCCTAATTCTGAGCATCTCCGTGTTATCTCCTCGTCCTCTTCGTTCCGAATTATCGACAATATCATTGAAGTCACCTCCAATAAGCCAGGGCAGGCTATTGTTGGAGGCAAAGTCAATAATGTTGTCCCACAGCAGCTCTCTTTTCTTGGGGTTAGGGCTAGCGTAGACAGCAGAATAAACCCATTCTTCAAAATTATTCTTGGACACCGCATAGTGAATGACTTGATTTGTAGCCTGAATGATTGAAAGGTTGATTTGAGTGGAATTCCAGAAGATCCAGATTCCCCCCATACGTCCTTCAGGGTTTACGATACAAGAGGCACTGTAGCCCTTCTGATGGAAGAAGTTTCCCATGCGGTCAAAACTTACGATCGGTTCCAGGATGGTGATTATATCGGGGTGGAATCGTCGAACAATCTCACTGAACTCGTGTCTAAACTTGTCGTTGCCCGCTCCTCCGCAGTTCCAGATGAAAATATCCATAGATTTGACTTTAGTAAGGTTGGGTAGCTGGTCCTTTTTTGGAATCTGCAAAATGGACTTAAGCCGGGTTTCTTCTTGAATCGGACCTCTCACCGGTGTAATTTGAACCTGATGCATGCTGATCAGGTCTTCCCCATTCTGACTGACATCGATCTTTATTCGGACCTCTTCGTTCTTCCATAATACCCGTGCTATGTGGAGTTCCGGTGTATATGGGGTTATCTCGAACTTGATCAAAAACTGGATCAGGTGGTGAATGCGAATTAGAGCGTCGTCCATTGAAGGATGGGTCTGGGGGTCGAACGGGGTGTGTTGGGATCGGGGGGTTCACAGTGGGAATAGTAGGGATTGGGTTGCCGAGGGCGTAAGGGGGAGGGTGGCGGCTGGTGTTAGTGGTGGAATTGATCAGATATTTTGGGTTAGGGTAGACAATCTCAGGGGAAATAACATCGGTGCCCTCATTGATGTCCATAGAGGGTTCAAGGGGTGAGTGGCAGAATCGTCCTTCCAGAATCTGCCTTCAATGGGTTGACCTGGAGTGGATTGGGTGGCTTCCACACTGAAGGATATAGGGCTGACATGAGAATCGGACATTTCTGTATCTTGTTGGGCCTTATTGCCCGCCTCCATAGTATCATTAACTGGACTGGTTTTCTCGGTGATTGGGCTAGTTTTTTTCTTGGGCTTAGCCCATGCTCTGGGGGTCTTTTCTTTTTTGTTGTAGTTTTGGTTCGGCCTCTTTTTGAGGGGTATCCCGGAGTTTGTCAAATCTATTTGAAGGTTAGGTAATCTTTTGGGTTACACCTCTGATGGGCCTGCGCCCTCTTCGTCTTGCGATAATCCATGGCCCATAGGTGTCCTCTTCTAGAGCAGAAGGGCGGGAATAGCCAGGTATGGCAAAGCTCTCCAGTTCTGTTCTGACACCAGTAACAGAACAGAACTGGAGGCTGAAAGTGTTGGCTAGTGTTGAATCTTGGGCCTATCCTTTTGAAACACACACACCCACCTATTGCAACTTTCAAATATATGTTCTTGCATCCAAAGCCAACCTTATCCCTTGTGAGCAGTTGTCTGTTTATGGTTTTATGTATACGAAATGCCCATAAATGTGAACCAAAGCTTTTTATTTTAACACTTCTTGTGTTTCCCAACAAGGTTTTGTCGAAGAATGTATTCGACATTTCATCAGCTTTGCTACCTTTCTACTGCATCAAACAGAAAAATTACTCACTCATCTCAGCAAAATGGATAATTAATCGCGTGTTTAAACTTCCCTCCACGTGCCATTTGTACTAGCCTACTGACCCCCGCAAAGTTTGGACTTGGAGCAGTACATCTTAACGCACAAGGCTTTTAGCGACAACACCATTTCAAACCGCACATGGTTCAGATCTGAATCTGGTGTTGCAATTTTCTGTGAAGGCTTTATGGGTTGTCGGTTCTAAAGAAAAGGAGAGTAATGTACGCTGTTGGTCTGTTTGATACACCATATATGTGAATCCCAACAGTGAAAGAGAAAAAGAAAGCCCTCAACTCAAATCTTCTACATGACTAGGAGAGTTTCACACCACACCTGAATGTTAAGAGACTTGATCTCCGGCAGCCAACGTGTGTGTTCCCTCATTATTCGTTTGATTCGCGAAGAAAAAACACATCATGGAAACCAATTCTTCTACTTCCGGGACATCCTGGACCTGATACCCGTAACTCACAAAGCGGTTGAAGACAGAAAGTACACGAGTTGCTAAAATTAGTCGAAAATCCACATTCATAATGCCAGTCAATCTCCAAGATTCTGGTTAGGGACTAGTTATGCGCATGTGGGCCGAGTGGACATAACCATTTTGGTTAGGGACTGTTACTGAAACAGTACGAGACAACTTTCTCTAAGATTCAAACGCTACAACTACAAAGATTGGTATGGTAGATCAGCACGACGAAGCAAAACATTTACACCGCACAGATTAAAAGCATTTTTACTCTTCAGGAATGCATAATGTGTTTTTCAGAAGACTCTAATCTCTTGTTTTAACAGTCAACAGTCACAAACTGAAATATATCTGTAGCCGCTTGATTGCATGCCCCAACAGGATATTATTAGGTCTAAAGTACCTGAATTTCTATTCCAACTCTTGACCATCAGAGTGGGGAGTGTCGTCTGTGTGGCGCATACACATCTACTTGTTGTCATCAAGAAAATAGCAAATTTTTTTTATCTCCTCCGAACAACGCTTTCTTGCATAAAATTTCATAGAATAATTAATACGGCGAATTGCACGCTATACTACAACTACGATATTCTTAGTTACAAGTATAGTAACTGAGTACATACCAGTTTTCTCCTTGAAAGGATAATTACTCGTATTGGTGTAGTGAAAATATATACATATATTTCTTTTCACACAGCTCCTCTAGAATAAATTGTTTGTTCTTATACAGCTTGAATTAACTCTTTTTTCAGCTACGTTGTTTGTTCCCATAGTGGCATTAAGAACAAATAGCCTATTCAACTGAATTACCTATTCTACAATTATCAATCGTTTCAACTATCTCATTAACGAAAGAACAAGCTATTTGTTCAGGATTAAGTTCTTTTTTTTTTTTTTTGTACAGTAATACATCATATACATGAAAGAGTCTCTTGAAAGCTCCCAGCTATGAAGTAAATCAAAACTAAGAGAAAAAGTAAAAGCAAACTGAAAATTTGATGAAGATTAAAAACTTACCAAGAAAGATTTTACAAATTGTAATGAATATTCCGAAGGATAGGCTACAGAAGCGTTGATAGATACAATAGTACCCAAGGTTTTCTTTCATTTAATCTTTATTTGGCCAATTTACTAAATTTTTCTAACAATTTATAACTTTCACAATGTTTAACGAATCAGTACAAAGCACGAAATATCACCGCTGGTATCACCTGTACCTAGCCAGTAAAACCGGCACAAAGAGGTATTTTAATTGGTACAAAATGTAAAGGAATACCAGGTAGAAGGTAAAAGTGGTCCATATCGACCGGTACTAATATAGTACTGATAACTACTGTAATAGTGCAAAAATCTCAAGAGGACAAGTTAATGTACATGTATTTGGCTCTGAAAAACAAGTTAAAGTTGCTGGAAAAAACAAAAACTGAACACATGCACGGTGGAAAAGTCGGCTTGCCTGCATATGCTCCCAAACTCACCTTAAGATGTTGCATCTGCAGTTCCCTTACCATGTCTGCTGGTAGATTAAGCATGTTCCTTGCGTCTTGAAAAAAAATATATAATTTAAATAGTTGCTGGAAGATCTCCACTACAAATGAAGCAGAATCAAGAAGAAAGCTCTAGCAACTTGCAAAAATATCAGAATTAGTTCTAGATCACTTAGAAGAAACAAACATCTGGCAATCCAGATGATCCTCATTGAGATAGAATCTTGTACAACAGAAACTGCAACTCCTGGAAACCTAATTTCCTGGATATTACATTTACTGGAACCCTGGGATCAATTCTCATGCTCTATTAGATATTTTCAGTCAGAAAACAGCTTGCATGAAAAGAACACACCACCTTTACGGCCTTGGTCATAATCAAGTCCAAATTTTCCAAAGCATTCTAATTCTATTCTAATAGAACTAAATTGCCTTCCCTTGGCCATTCTGCAGCAAAATAAAAGGTTTTTTCCTTTCTCGTGAGTGTGATTTCTCTAGCGATGCGACAACACATGGACAAAAATAAAATTTCTTGAAATCGAAGTTTTCCAGCCACAAAATTCCCACACTGAAATGTCAATAAACAATTTATTTATAAGAATTTTATCAACAAAAAGCATCAGGACCACTGAGTGCCAGCTCGAAAAAAGCAGAATCAAAAAGCAAAACACAAGCTTCATTGGAGTTAACTCCTTAGCCCGGGTAAAGAGAGCCCGGGTAAAGAGAGCGACTAAAAGGAAGACTTACTGTTACCGATGGCCCTCCTCCTGAAAGCAAGCTTGTTCCTCTATAACCAAATGCGCCAAAAGAGACCAAGTTATCATACCCCAGAAGTTCAACAAGTCAAATTACCTGTCGGCACTGCATTTCTCGCCGATTCCTTATCAAAAAAGCATACTTTGAGGGGAACCAACAGACACCAAACAGAGCACCATGGGATTCCCGCCTAATCTCTTGACAACAAAGACTCTTATAGGACTTCTCCAGAAAAAGTCCTTTAAAACCATTTCTCCACTACACCCTGTTCCCACCAAACTTACCCACAATTGTCTCGCATCACTCTCAACCACGTCTCCATAATAACTTCCAAGAAGAGCCATATTAGATTGTCTCGGATTTTTAATACCCAAACATTCTTGACGTATCAACTTGAAAAGACAATTTAAAAACTTAATTGTCTCTTGACCTGCTTTGTCATGTTGCCTTTATCCCAGATGTAGCCAAAAAGTTAAATACAGATGACATGTCACTCTACCACAGTACTGACTATCTGAACATTTAGCATTTATGAAGGATAGTATCACATGCCGAGCATGTACATCCTCCCGAATATACATATAAATATACATATACATATAACTAGAGGTTGGGACATCCTAGATTAGGGTGAGATACAATTGCCATAAAGAAAGAAACGAAATATACCAAAGAACATCTTTACTTACCTTTAGAACAAAGAAATGTAGAGTTGGCTGTGAAGAAAATGATGACAAGCCCAAATGGCCTTTAACGTGAGTGGGTAGTTATCCTGTTCGAGCGTGTTCTTCTTTGGGAGGTACAACTTGAGGCTTGGTTTTATTCTTTGCGTCAATATACAACACTAGCCTCTAATCTTAAAAGGAAATATTAGCAAAAGGTGCAGGTGCTAATATTTCCAGAGTGAACGGTATAGATGAGGTTCACTGACACCATGAGTGTGAAATCAACTTTTACACCCTGGCCACAGCATAGATCTAGTGGTATCTAAGTTCTAAGAAGTGGGATGAGGCTATACAACCTCATTTGTCAGAACTGTTACTATTTTCTCTCTACATTCTTCGCTCTATGTGTTCTCTTTTTTCTTTTTCTTCTTCGTTCTCATTTGCAGGTTAACGAGATCTCAGTTATAGTCCACTTAGAAATATAAAATGATAATGCCTGACTCGTTTCTTCATACTCAATCCAACAAAGACCAGGTTTGCAACTCTCTCTCTATCTCCAGCCAAACAACTACCATATTCAGCCTCAACAGTAATCAACTTCTTCAGTAACTTTTTAAATGATAAGGAAAGACCAACGAATCATAAATAAAATTTTTTGGAAAAGGTGGTCATGTATTGATGGGAACAAACAAAAGGAGAGAGCGTACAGGGCAAGATTTCTTGCAAGGTGTGGTAAATCTGTGTTATGACTAACCAGAGCTAAACCCCAGATCAGCTGGGATTCCAAGCAAACCAACACCGACATCATCAATCCTGCATATTTAGGCTTGTCCAAGCTTTTACACTTCTCAAGACTCAAATGCACATGCGAATATCCCAAACATGTCCAAACTCGGTTGGGTCCAAACCCTTTATCGCAGGAGACCTATGTGGTTTGTTATCTGTAATCAGGATATCTTTCGGTGCCTCAATTATTGACTTCTAAACTATATGCTTTCTTTCCTTCGCTTTGGGTTAACAAGAACATAATACTGCGTATAAATATGTACAGACAAAGCCGCAATTTAAGTTACCGTAAGCTCTGACATTGAAAAAGCAAGATAGCAATAATGATATTGACTGGTTGCAGACCAGAAGAACGATTAATGTACAAGAAAATAATATGACAATAAAAAGAAAAAGGTGGATGAGGTGTAAATGCAATCACGTATGTTTGGTTTCATCTGTGACAAAATCAGAAACGGGAATATTGTCATGGTGCAGTTGATGGGGAACAAAGAGACAGGCGTGGTCTTGTGAACCACAATTTTTTTATGGCCATAGTTTGACTGGCCAATAATAGAGGGAAAAAAGGTACAGTGGGGTGAAGATGGTGAGATTTATAGACTTAGATGACATTATATGTACACTATGGACTACCTGCATACCTACTTTTGTACTCCTATTAGCCATGTCCTTGTACCCAAATCTAGAAATGGAGAACTGGATGAACCTTAATCTCAGGGACTAACTCATGTCCAGATCCAAGGCATAAGTAACTTAACCCTTAGAGTATGTTTGGAACCATGGAATTGATGGGATTTCATTTCAAATACTTAAATTTTGTTGTTTGGAATATTAAAAAAGGAATTGGAATTGGATTTCATGAAATTTGACTGGATTTATTTCTATAGTGTGAAATTGGATGGAAAATGGTCGGATTTAGTGGGATTTGAATTTACTTGAATTAAAAGTAATTATTTACTTATGTTATCATTTTCTAGATCTCTCCAACAATTAATCCACCACCACCGTCTTCACTGCCGCTACGCCACACCACATTTACTACCACCACCACTTCCCCACAATTACCGCCATCACCACTACTACCACTGCCGCCGCCACCGTCACCACTAATGCCACCACCACCTTTGCCACCACTACTACCACCGCTGCCACCATTACTACAGCCGCCATCGTTGCCGCCGCAGTCACCACCGCTATTGCACTACCACCACTACCGCCGCCGCCACTACTGCCACCACCACCGTAGCGACCACTACCACCGTTACCACCACTGTCGTTGCCGCTACCAATACTGCCACCATTACCATCACCCCCACCACCGTCGTCGCCGCCGCCTCAGCTGCCGTCGTCGCCGCCGCCGCCGCCACCACCACTGCCGCCATTATCGCCACAACCACTACTATCACCAACACTGCCGCTGTCACCACCACCATCGCCACCGTTTGCTGGCACTAGCACGCTTGAAACCACTTACCGTAGTTCATTTTTCATTATAAGTCAATGATATAATTGTCTAAAAATTTATTACCTTTCCATTTCTTTTGTTCTCCAAACAAAAAATAGGAATTCTGTAATTTGAATTCTCTTCTGTTCCAAACAAAAAAAGTGAATTCAATTCCAAATCCAATTCTAAATTTGAAATCCAAATCCTAAAAGAATTGATTCCAAACAGACTCTTAGGTTCTCAACCGTGAACGCATGACTTCCACTCTAAACTGTGAAACAATATGTCAACGGGTACCTATAAAACTTCCCTAAAACAAGTATCTACACAATGTTGTATCTTTTACTGGCCAAGGATAACATAACAGAAAGGCATCAGAATAACCAAGCAAAACTAGCAAATTTGATCTGATATACAATTACTAATAACTGAATCATCGTATATAGAGCATTTTAACTAAAGCTTGATATAATGGTGTCAATCTTCGTAGTTTCGTACTATAGTAGAATAAGTTATAAGATTTCAATGGACCGCTATTTTTCCTTTTCATTTCCGTCTTATAAAAATTGAATTTTGTTCTGCTTGAAGATGTAGCTTAGATCAAGCGCTGAGATGATTGAGCCCATTTAACATTGTACACACAGGATCCACAAAGTGAGATAAAAGGTCCCAAAGGGGACCACTAACAAAGGGGACTTCATCCAGAAAATCATGAGAGCAAGGCCTAGTAAGTTAAATTAGTCACCCTTTACAATTAGAAATGTGTTACAAACATGTAGTCTGGAAACATGCAGTTGTGTGTTGCATGCAGATGCCTTACAGAAAAACATGAAATGCAGAATAGATTGGAATTTGGATAAAAACTTGGACAATGCAGAATCCCTTCCTCCTATTCTTAGAAATAATACCATCGTGGCTAAAACTTGTTCTCAAGTCATTGCATAGATCAACATATTAACCCTCTAAATAACCTGACATTTTAGTCTAAGAAATGGTACAGGGTGAATGGCATAAACCGATAGTGATGCCTAATGCAAACTGCCACCCATTTCATCTATTTTCCCCCCTGATTTTTATAATTAACTGTATGGCACTTAAGGAATTAAGCTCCCTGCTTTCCTGTGTCACAAAAATTGGCTATTTCTAAACAGGTTTCAAACCCAAAGGTGAGTAGAAAAGCAAAAAGGTTGTCGATGTCTCACACAATTGACTACTTTCAGTTTCACAGTCCTATTAGACAAGGACTACCAACAGTAGGTCAGAAAGATGAATGGTTGAAGAAAGTGGTGTCAGTATAGAAACCAAGTAATGAAGCGAACTATAACACGAGGCTCACTGAGATATGAGTTTAACCTGAGATTCATCATAAATTGGAGATTATAAACTGCATGCTGCTTTGACTTTTTTGGCGGACATTTGCTGTCGAATAGAAGTGTGCCTTATGAAGGAATTCCATACCCGAGCTTGCACATCACCCCCAACACCTGTTTAACCTTATGAATTTGGCCCCAGTTGGAGTAGGCCTTGAACAATATCATATGCGTTTTTTGTGTACGATCTAAATTCGACTTCTCCATCTCATCAAGGACGCTCTCCATTTCATCGAGGCGCTTCTGTGACGCATACATGACCATCTTACAGTGGTATAGCGAGCGGCATATTCTCCATCCTGCATACTCGGCACGCTTCACAAAACATGCAAGGCTGTCCACCGCATTAATTCGGAAATAACTTGTAATGATACAGCGCATTATGCCAGTAGATGTGACAGAGGTGTTATGCTCAAGGGCCTCGTCTATGAATTTTTCCATTTCTTCTACCAAACCCTCTTGTGCATAAACTCTAATCAATAGCACATTAAGTGAAGGCCTATACTCATGCGCCGGAATTAGGCTCATTAATGCCTCGATCTTGCTAATTCTACTTTTACCGGAACTCTTACAGTATGCACATATCATACACATGATTGATGCCAAAGAGTTTTGATTGACATGGTCTTTGACCAGCTCGTAAGTATCTTCCATCTTCTTCAAGTCACCGGAATGTGCATACCCTCGAAGCATAAGCAAGTGAGTTGTAACATCAGGCTTGACTGTGCCTGCCTCCATTGTCCTATAAGTCTTCTCCATGCTGTCCCACATCCATGCAGTAACATATCCAGAAATCAAATTATTGTATGTAGTCAAATTAGGGGAGAGGTTTGATTGAAAAACTTCCTGAAATGCTGCCTCCATGTGATCCACCAACATGAATCGAGAGAACACAGAAATAAGAATGTTGTATGTCACAATTGTGGGACTACACCCTGCTTCCGCCTTCAACTCTTGAAAGAGTAGCTGACATTTCCTCACCAAGCCATTATACATATAAGCACCCATGAGCGCATTGTAAGTAGGTGCGCTCTTAATTTGCTTGCTTGCAGCCTCTTTAAACAGCTCAACCGCAAGGTTAACGTTCTTTACTCTACCCGCAAGTGAAATACTTTTGACATACTCTTCTGATGTCATAGGAATACTGTAATCTGTTTGTTGCCTTCTCCAATGAATAACCTGACAGAACAGCAGGTACATAAATAACCATAAACACATGTTAGTACTGAAAGATAAAAGATATAACCCTGTGGCCACAAGGTGCGAAGATTATGATCCCTTAACCTTTGTGATAAATATTGTAGATCAATAACTTAGTATCTATGTTGAGAAATGCTCATTGTGTGGGCAGTCCTGTCAAAAGTACTTTCTTTCCAGTCTAGCTCAAGGGCAGTCGATTGGGTAATATACTGCAGAAATATCACCACAACCTTCATAGAAGCTCGAAAATAAGTTCAATCATGGAAACCCCTGAAGTATAGTATAACAGTATGTTCCTAAGAGCACTTTGGAAATGCCACGGATGCCTATTCAAACAACCCAATGGAAGAGAGAGTGAGGGGGGGGGGGGGGAGGGGGGGGGCATATAAGTAACTACAAATACATAAATGATAGCTTCCCAACAAAACTGTAATTCTTGTGTTGCAAGTATGCAGAATGGTGGGAAATCCTGTCAAAGCTAGATCCATCCATCCATCTTTAACTTACCCCTGGAAAAAGATTCTCTTTTACCATATATCTTTAAAAACCCTTATGAAGAAATATACAACTCCATGCGTCCATTGGATCTTCCCCCTTGACTTTTGGCATAAGTTGAGTATATGTAAAAATTGAGTTTACTCATTGTTTCTTTTCCAGCTTGACTTGCGAAAGAATACTTATCTGATCTATGATTCGCTCCTGGAATTCACTTCAATGTTTACATATCTATCCTAGGATTTCATAAAAAATCAAAGGGAAAACCCAAATGCAACAGAGGGAGTAGATAAAATATCACCACAACTCACCATATAAACGTGAAATGAGTTCAATCATTCAAAATCCCGGTATACTTATCGATCTAAGCTGATCATCAATGAGAAAGAAAGGAAAAACTATTTGCATGCTCCTCGATGTATCCACACAGACAGAATCACGTATCAGGTGATAGAATGGACAAATTACAGGTGAAGAACAGCAACCCACCTCCAGAGCCAAGTGGGGCAACGGACGCAGCTGGGCCAAGAGCTCAACCACGGCAGATCCATCAGAATAGCGCCTAAACAGAGGCGCACCCTTCTCCTCCAAAACCCTGACCATGGCCCCCCCACCCTCCTCCAAATTGCCGACCAGCTCGTCCCTTAGCTCGGCCACCATGTTGCTCAGCTCCTCCCTGGCCTTTTCATCGCTCCGGTTCCACTTATTCGCGAACAAGTCAATGATGCTCCCTAAAACATTCGGGGACGGCGTCGTTTGGACATTGAGCCTCCTGGTTGGGGTTTTGACGAGGGCGGCGGGTAGCAAAGGGGTTCCAAGGGCTTTGCTGGGTTTTGTGGAGCATCTGTGGAGGACTGCCTCCGCCTGAACGGCGTCGGATAGCTTCCACACTCGATTCATTGGATGATTGAACTGACCGGGCCAGTGTACATTGTATCTTTAGGGGATTAAAGGGGTTTATCTAATCACGGATTGAATCTGAGAAAATACAAACTGGTGGTGTGGTGGCTGCAATATGAAGATTGCCCCGACGCGGCGGTGGATAGCTTGGGTTTCGCCTGCACTCGCGAGCATAGCAGCCCTTCCGGCCCAAAAACGGGACTTGAGTCACTGAGTTGAACCTGTTGCGTTGCCAAAGGGGAGCGCAATGAACTGGCCTGTTTAAGAGTTTTATAATTGAAAATAAAGGAAGAGAAAATCTCATAAGATAAATGAAAAGGAAATATTTGTGAGTTTGAGATGAAGGAGAAAGTTATTTTTTCTTTTTGTGAGTTGGAAAGAAGAAAAAGCAAGTAAATCTTTTTTACTTTCTTAAAAATAAAATGTGATTCTAGTTTACTTAAAAGACAAAACGATAATATAAATACTTAAAATTTTACCTTCGTCTCTTTTTTAACACAAAGATTTGAGAAGAAATAAGATCAAATATTTTATTTTCCTTTTTTCTTCCCTTTTTAAAACTCATGCACTATAAAAATGTACAGAAAAATACTTTTTTCTTTTCTTTCTTTCCTTTATAAAACCCACAAACAAGTGCATATAATTATTACTATCGGTAGTTGACATGTACTCAAAAGGTTCCTTCAAATTGATCATCAACGATTTGATTACAGTTATTCAATCTTCTAAACAAAAAATAACGATTGCTCCTTACCATCGAGATTGTAGTGGAAGTTTCCCTAATTAAGAAGCATGTAAAATTACTAAGTATTATAATTTGTTTAGTTATCGAACACAAGGATAGAACTTTGATTGTCCAGATTTTCATTTTGAAAGCAACTTTGAAAAATACCTTTGTTATATGGGAAGTGTTGCTAAAGATTATTTGTTGCCAAAAAATCTAAAATATAAGCGATGCTTATGATAGTCTCTTGCATTGATTGGATAAGTTTACTCGTATTTAGTGCAAACAGCAGTCAATAATTTTGCTATCAAGCAACTCATCCAAAGGGTCAGTCTTGATAAAAAAAATAATGATGCTTATCACAAAAGAGAATTGATAACGATAATAAACCTTCCTTCCCTAAAGATATTTAGCAATACATCATAACCGACGAGGGGATAGTTCAGTTCGGAGGTCAAACCGCTAACTAAACAGCTAGCTATCGGGTTGGAAAAATAGTGAACCAGACCGAACCAAAATATCATCGGTTTGAACAGTTCAGTTTGGTTGGTTTAAACGGTTCGTTTTAATTTATTTTTTATATGAAAGGTAAAGAGAAAGATAATTATATTAGAGAGCATTATAAAAGTGAGTATAATTAGGCTTTATATAAGTAAGAGAAAAATATCTTACCAGAAACTGAAAAGATAATCCTATATAAGTTATAAGAACTATAGAATGTTCTAGACAATTCAATAGAGATAAGGTAATTTCTATATTAATATATATCATTTGACATCCCCATCAAACTCAAGTTGGTAGAGAACGAACAAGCCTGAGTTTGGAGGCAAAGTCTGAGATCTAAGTTGATATGAATTTCATGTGTAGAATCCGGTGATGCAAGAACATAGTAAGAGTCCTGAGGCAGAGTCCTGAGGCAAAGTCCAACAACCATCAAGGTCTGAGGACGAGGTCCGGCAATTAAGAACACATCAGGAGTCTCGAGGTGAAGTCCAATGGCCACAAAGTCTCAGAGTGAGGTGAGTATACTTAGACTGACTCGGTTTGATCGATTTGAACCGGTTTGCTGCTCACCCCTACTCACCGTGCATTTTGGACGGGAGTTGAGGAGGCTATTCCTCTGTAGCCTCGTATATTTAAGAATATTTTTTAACACCTAGACATGTACTCTTTCTATAGATTTGTCTAATTACGAAGATCACGTGTATTGCACGCTGTGACACCTCTCGACATAAATTCAACGGAACGTTAGTCGTGGATTTTATGACTATTGCAAAATGTTAAAGAGTTAATTGTATGATTTGGAATCTAATAGCCAAAACAAAACCATACAAAATATACGTTGTTTAGCCTTTCCTATAACAAAATAGGTTTTCTTCGCTTACAACTTTCTTTATGTGTTTGGCAATTTATGAAAAACATAACTAATAAATTCGATGAAGTTATTAAGATTTTACGTGGAGATTAGTAAAGGTAAGATTAGGGCTACCCGTAATCCCAAATCATATATTGCTTTTAGCAGTGAAGTATACAACGTAAAAAGTAGGTGGTATAATTAACGAAAAACAAACATTGCTTGAACAAACATCTAGTTCTATTTTGAAAATAGAACTAGACCACATTAATTAGCAAGTGATAATTGAGGTACAAGGTTAGCAAAGGGTTCTTCAAAAGCCACCAAAACTGATCTAGATTCTAGACGTACCTTATTTTCTTAATATACTTAGTCTACCAACACACAACCTAAGGCGATCGAAGTGAAAAACAAACATGCCTAAATATATATATATATATATATATATATATATATATATGTATATGTGAAGTTTTTGGATGAATAAACGAAAGGAAACATGATATATATAGACATAAAGAACCTAACGGTACCGTCCAAATGGTGCGTCTTTATAGAAGATATCAGGCACACAAATTAACCTTAACACACATGAGGCTTCAGAGTGAAAAGGTTAATCAATATTTGAAACCGAACTATTAACACGTGAAATGTTTTACATTTTTCGATTAATGAAATTGCATTAAGAGAATTTTGAAAATATATAAAAAGAGACATCCATGACTTCAATTTCCATAACTATATTTGAGGTAAATGGGTAAATTGCTACTTTCAAATTTTTTATGTCCCTGCAATATTTATGTTTTCATTTTTCTAGATTTAACTTCTCTGAGTTTTTCTTTTTAAATTATTGATGTTTATTTATTTATAAAGACCGTAATGCCTATAACTTTTGGACACACTCGTACTACTTTGTTTTACTCTGTTCTTTGCTTTTGCTTATTTATTTTTCTTTTAACCTTTTTGTTAGCTATTGGGATTATAATCGTTATGTTACCGCTTTTATTAAAAAGGTTTCTCTTTCTTTCGCTTAATTCTATTTACATTACAAGTGAAGCTTTTTTGTGACATCCCAATTATGGTAACTAATTCAAGATATAAATCTGATTAGTTTTTTATGCCGCCACTACACTTGAAAAGATCCAAATTTAATTTGGTCAACGTAATTTTATACTAATTTGATAATTTTTGGAACTTAATGTGCTATAATTTATTAATCTTTTTGTTTCCACACCAAGCTTCGAGTGACATTCGAACTTTCACAACTATTAACGAATGCCCCGCATCCTTCATCCATATACACACACATATTGTGCGCGAACGTGCATATTGGTGTGTGCTTATAATTAGATTTCACGTAATTATTATTTTCCCGCATCTAAACCTTAATCCTTTTGGTTCAATTAATTAGTAAATCATGCATTATGATTATATATATATATATATATATTTGTTTGTTTATTAACTTAGGATTCATAGAGTCAAGCCATTTGCGATTATATTTTGCACTTTTATTCTTTTAGCATTTTAATACTGTATGTAATTTTACATGCTTAGATTGATTATACAATCTTTGTGAGAATTCCCATGTGGTTGATTTGTTAAACAAAGATGAGATCCTTGGGGAACGAAAAATTCTCATTCTCACTTACATTAACTATTTTTTTGTTGTTGTAGTTTTAGTTTGAATTTGTTTATGGATTATGCCTTTGCCCCCTTTTCTCAACATCTGTCTTCTTAATTACTCATTCCGTCATGATTTAATTGCCCCTTTTTTTACTTAGCTTGCATGTTAAGGATATAAGTTATATGTTGCATGTTTCTATTTTACTCTTACAGGAGGGAGAAGGGATGAAAGAGGGAAACGAGAGAAAAAATAAATTGTCAGAGGATCAAGTGTGAAGAGAAAAATAGAATAATTTTTTTTTAATGTAAAAGGTAAGCAAACTCAAAAGGCAAATTTGTTGTGACGGAAAGAGTAATAGCATATGATAATAACGATTCTAATTTATGAATTCTTACTTCCGTCTGCAACGCTCCAAACGAATTTTGTGAGTAGATGTTTTAACGAACAATTCACCATCACCCCTCATGCGTACGGCATTTACCTTACTAGCGACTAGCGTCGCATCGCTCGCCACGCACACTTCCAAAAGCCTCACGAGGCTGGACCTGTACGAGCACAGTTCTCTACACTGTACGTGCTCATATCATCGTCTCCTCCACAACAACAGGAAAAGCACAAAGATCCGACGCCAACGCTGTTCAGATCATCGGAGGTGAGGTTTCAAAGGCTGCGGTTACAGCATCTGCAGTTCATCACTGTCCGATCATTGCAGATCTTCTTCCTTCCAATCACGAGTTGCTGCCGTTGATTGTAATGTTTCAATGGTTGACTTCCGTGCTGAGTACAGTCGTTTCCTCTCTCGTTCCGTTTTACAGATGATCTAACTCGTAATCGTTTAGAATTTGGTCGATTCCGTCACTTTTGATACAGTTTAGTTCATGTTTAATTTTGTTAGAAGAACAAATTGCGGGAAATTTAGCTGAAACGAGCTTTTTTGGACGGATAAGCAGATATAACGTGTGATTATCGGGATTGATAGTAATTAATTGGATACACAGTTCAACTTGCGCTTCCACGCACACAAACATACGCGTAGTTCAACTTGCACTTCCAGATACCCACACACACCCCCCACACACGGTTCAACTCTCGGTTCCACAGTTGGACACATTACACGCACAATTCAACTTGCAATTCCATACATCTACATTTATGTAGCTCAGCCACAGAATTATTTGTCTCATCCAGTTTATTACTATTGAAAGAAGATTTTGTAATGAAGTTATTATCAGCTATTTACCCTAGAAGCTATTTATACGATTGCAGCACAATGTAGACAAACTGTTAAATAGGTTCTTATTAAAATGTGAACTCGTGTAGTTGCCAAGTTTAGAAAACATGGGTGATTTTGTGCGTGATATGAACTGTGAAGTATCTTTTTGCAGGGTCCAATACGTGAAATTTCCAGTTATGGGTGATATGAAGGACCAAAAGTGACTAATGCTCTTGCCATACAGAGTGTCTACAGTAATTTTGAATAAAAATGTTCTTTAGAGCCTTTAGATCCAGGAATACTGCTGCGAATGACATGGGTTACGCTTTGAGTAGATTGGATGTAGATTCAGAGCTCTTTGAGGATGGCAAGTCCAACTACGGAGACGATGACCATCACGAAGCAGGCCAGTCGACGGACAATTTGGATGATGAAGTTGCTCAGCTCACAAGGCTCAGATCAGGGCCCAATGAAAGATTGAGCCGAGTCCATCCGGGGAAGCGGGATTTTCCTGTTTCAACGGTGAAAATGTTAGCTGGTCGAGAAGGGAATCACTCTGGAAGAGGAAGGTTCTCGTCAGCAGATTGTTGTCATGTCCTGAGTAAGTACTTGCCAGTCAATAGTCCTCAGGTCGTGGACCAGATGGCATCCAAGGCTTATGTGTCACAGTTTTCCACTGATGGTTCCCTGTTTGTTGCTGGGTTTCAGGTATCATGTTTATTCTATGGGATAAAGCTTACAAGTCTGTAGATTGAATTAGTTTTTAACGAGGAAGTCTGAATTTTTCTTATGATTATCTTTTGAATGCAACTTAACTCAAGTACTTTAGTATCAACAACCACATGCAATGCTGATATAAGTTATTAACGTTCTTTTAATCTATTAAAACAGGGAAGCCACATTAGAATATACAATGTAGATAAAGGATGGAAACTTCAGAAGAACATTCTTGCCAAAAGCTTGCGATGGACAGTTACTGATACATCTCTTTCACCAGATCAACGGTATCTCGTAAGTTTTATGTTATTGTGTCAAACTAAATGCATGCACACGTTCCTCTTCTGAGTTGATAAAATTGGATTCTTGCTCATATGCATGTATACTTACTGGGAGACAGTTCATCATAATTCAGACTTGTGCATTTTCTCTCCTCCCGTCAAATTGACATAATTCTAGTTACTCAGAAGAACTTTCATAAGAGATCTCATTTTCAGACTGGTACATGAAATCTATTCTGTCGTTTTAAGTAGTCATCCTGTCTGTCAGGCTCGCAGCTCTGTCGAGAACTAGTTATGGTCTAAGAATCATAAAAAAACTTGGTGCCAGCATGCAGCCAGTACGATGATTGAATTTCTCATAGAAATGATGGGCTGAATGAAGATGCACAACTGTGCTCCCTCTCATTCTTTAGTTTATAAGTGCATAACGCGGGGACACTAAAATTTCGTGGGGACATTAACATTTCGGTGTAATTGTTTGCGATAAGGATCATGGCATGAGAAGACAGCTATTTTAGTTGTATCACGGGAAGATTGCATTTTTAGGAATTTGCCACCTGGAAGCGTGTTAGATACAACAACTATATCTCAAAAGAATAAACCTGAAAGGTTGCAAAACCGCAGGTTAAGACAAACTAACAACTTACCCAATTTAAAGTATAGATGCTGGAATTATCTTCTGTAGTATCTCACTGGTATAGCCACTGGGTTTAATGATACTGCTTAAAAAATTTCAACATGAAATCGCATATATGCCACGTAACTGCTAGCTACAATTAACTCAACACGACTTTCTCTATTGCTTCCATGAATGCCTGGGATATTATTACTCATTTGTGTCCATTTCAAGTTCGCGTGCTTATATGTAGCTGGTTTAATTTCATGAATAGCCAATGGCGTCATGCCCCTTCTAAATGTGGATACTTTTTTTTGCAGGTTTATGCCTCATTGTCTCCTATTGTTCATATTGTTAATGTTGGATCTGCTGCAACGGAGTCTCATGCAAACATTACAGTAAGTAGTTAATAGTTAATTTACCTGTTGCAGAAGTTGGTGCAGCTATTATGTCCCAGTGATGTATTTATGCTCATTGGGATAATCATGAATAATGTGGCATACCAGTGTGTCACACGGACTTACAACTTGTATTAGATTCACTAAATTATCATCGGCGTTCTTCCCCCACCCCCCCATCCAGCTGGAGTCGCTGTGGAATTTGCAACGTTTAATCAGTCTTAGTCTTAGTTTTTGCCTTTTTCCCCCTTTCATTTTTGATACATACAAGTGTATTAATTATTAAGTTGCCATTTGCTCTAAAAGATTAAGCTGTTAGAAATGAGCTGGACAATGTTATCATGCCTAAGACTTCCCATCAAGTGCAAGCCCCTAATTGCACGTGGAGAGAAGTAAATCAAGGTGCACCATCACCAAGTGCACAAATAAGTGGAGTGCAAATTGCACTTGCGGGGATCAATGCAAGCGGATTGAATAGAATTGAACCTTACGCAACCAAGAGCTCTGATACCATATTAAATTACCTTAAATTACCATTTGCTTTAAAAGCTTAAACTATAGAGAATGGGCCTGACAATGTTACTATGCTTAACACTAATTAAAAAATCCCTAAGCACTGCTGGGGCGGGGGGTGGGGGGCAAATCTATGTAGACAAGGGATGTACAAAGCAAGAAATGTATAAAAAGCTCCTAATAGTAATGAAATCCTCAATAGAACAAAAGCACCCCACCTCTTTGAGCCAATAAAAAAGGTTAATTTGTGGCTTCTGGCAAAATTCATTCAAAATTCTGAGTAAATGGTTGTGGAGGTTTGGTACCGTGAGGAATTCTCTTTGGAGAGACGTTATTGCAACTAAATATGAAGTATTATGGGCGATTGCTACTAAAGAGATCACACTATCCAATCCAATGGTATTAAAATTGGATGGGACTAATTTTTGAAACAGGTTAGTAGGGATGGCAATGAGGCTGGTCGGATGCGGATCTTCTAAAATCTGAACCCGCCCCGCTAGTCATTGAACTTCGCCCCGCCCCGCACCGGGTTATGTATAGAAAATACCATAACCAATCCTATGTGGATTTAGGAAACCCGAACCCGCCCCGCCCCTACTGTTGCATGCAAATAACCCGAAACGAACCTGCCCCTGCCGGCCCTGTTATGCTTGGTTTAGCAAATATTTCACACTATTTAAACATGTATTACAACAAAACTTGCACCTATGTCACAAAAATAAACTACACACATCAGATTAATGTCAAAAAAATCCTAAAGAAGACATTAGTAAATTAGAACAGAGTTCAAATAAATTACAACATAGTTCAAATTAATGTTCAAATAGACTACACCATAGTTGATAGTTCAAGTAGATTACACCAAATTAACTTTTAATCACTTGGAAGCAGCAAATACGAGTATAAATGCAGCAAGTAGCAAATATGAATACATAAGCCAGTTCGTTCAGCTCGTCCGCACTCCAATTCCAAATACAACTGCTGTCCCTGTTCACTGAAAAAATAATAGGAAAAAAATGACATTAAAATAAATGGATACAAAAAAAAGGTTAAATTAAACTGAAATACAATTTAGATAAGGAATCATACACCCATAACACATGAGTTGTCATCTACTCCGAAATAATACCAAATTTAAGTTACGAAAATGATAATAGATGATACTACCAAGTAAGCTATGATATTACAAAACTTGTCACAAAAATAAACATTGTGGTATCTACATCTAGAAAACCAAGAAAACTATCATCTGCACCATAAACACATACCCACTTCTGTTATCACAAGAAAACGAAGAAAACTGGCAAGGACTTCTCTAATATGCCCTCATAAAATCATAAGTCAACAGCATGAAAAACTAATTGATAACAACATAAGAACTTAGAGAGCAAAAAACTGCCAAGTCTGAAGCTATTTTCCCGCAAGACACAATCACGAAAACAGAAAAACACCCCCGCACACAAGCATGGTAAGCAATCAGAAAGCAATAACCTAGCAGGGTGAACAATTTTTCCAGCGTGCGTGTGCCCACAAACACACACAACACTAATCACACACGCAAAGAAACAACAAAAGGCAGTGTTTGGACACAGGACCAGAACTTACTGAAAGAAGAATCATGTCTTTTTTTTCCTACACTGGGTTGACATTTAAAGCCGGCATATGTAATTGTAGCGTACATCTCGGTTAAAAGGCCTTTAGCAATGGAAGCTATTAAAACATGCTTAGCCACGTTCATTCTTAAATTTTTTCAAACCCTAGATTAACAAGCAGAATCACCCACAATTTATAACAAAGAAACAATCAAATTGGAAAAATAAAAATTGAAACCTGAGAGAAAAAAGATGAAGGATTGGTGTTATGGAAGTACCAATGATCAAGATTGTGCAGACCCAGAACTCATTCAATGAAAAGGGCTGCTTGAGACGCCTCTTATGGTGCTTCTAGAGACCCAAAAGCAATTACATGGAAGAGAGATTGATTATATGGTTGAAAACTCAGAAGCCGAAAACCTGGCTAAGGTAAACCAGGCAGATTTCCTCAAGGCTTCAATTTGTGGCCGTACAGTGAAGAGTGGCCGTTCGGTACTGTCGTGGAGAGCCGAGAGTGACTGAGTGAGAAGGTTGAGATTAGGGTTTGCCAGAAAAGAAATATGGTATACGATGGACGGCTAAGATTAACTAAAGTATTAGGGGACAGCAAAGATCAACTAAAGTATTAGGGTAAGTATACCGGGGCGGGTCGCAGGGCAGATGAGGTGAATACCATACCCGACTGTAACCCGCTGCGGTTTTTTTTAAATACCATACCCGCCCCACGACCCGGTCAAAGTCAAAATAACCTGCTCCTAGTTTGGCGGGGGGGGGGGGGGGAGATCTGCGGGTTCAGATTTTTTTGCCTTCCCTACAGGTTAGCTATTCTGCCAGCTCTGGTCAGCGTCTAAAAGTTTTGGCACGACACATGTTGGGGGAGGTTCCTTTTGAGGATATCTTTCCTGATTTGTTTGGTACGGCCATGCAAAGGGATAGTGCTGATGCCTCTTTATCACTATTTCAAATGGAGGTGTTGCATGGGGTTCTGTCTGAAGGAACCCAAGACTGGGGACTAGAGCATGTTCAATTTTTCCGGCTTTTGCAACTCTTCAAAGGTACAAGTGGATTCTCATGATTCACGCCATTCGAGGTTAACTTCGAGTCATGTCATTCTCTCTCTCTCTCTCTCTCTCTCTGTTTATCTGTCTTTCTTCTAGGGAGCTTCCTGGTGCTTTCTGCGGGAGGAAACTTGGAAAACCAAAATGCTACAAGAGTGGCTTTTTTTCTTTTTTTTGGTGTGCTTTGCCTGGAAAGATTTCTCACTCTAGAAAATCTCAAGAAGAGAAACAGGATTATTGTGAATGGTTGTCTCATGTGTTTGGAGCTGAGGAGTCTGTAAATCATCTATTACGTCATTGTCCTTTTGCTAGAGCTCTCTGGTCTTTTTTATTCTCCATTTTTGGGATGACTTGGGTGGTGCCAAGATCTATAATCGATTTTCTTCATTGCTGGTCACAGAGAAGCTGTTCTTTTATGTCCTTGATGGTGCCTTTGGTGGAAACAAATAAGTGTCATTTTGAAAGTATGCATGGTTCTCTATTCGATATGAGGGAAGCCCTCCTAAGATCTATTTATTCTTGGATGTTGATTCTTGGAATATCCTCTTGCTTCATTGTTAAATTAGAGGGTGTGCCTTCTTTTTTCCCTTTGTCTACCTCATGTGTCCGCCACCCCCCCCCCTCCCTTCTCTCTTCCGCCCCCTCTCTTGGCATTTTCCTATAATTTGCTTGTTACTTAGAAGTAGTAGTCATCCACAAAATCTGTGAAAGCTATGTCCAAAGCTGGAAAATCATCCATAAGCCAGGAAAAAAGGAGGCTGAAAAATTAGCGCGTACCAGTGCTGAATCAAGAGCTTTGGGTCAGCTGCCATCTCTTTTGCACCTTCTCGTACCTTCACCCCTCTCCATTCTTGCAAAACCTCCCTGACTGATCTGGCATATTCTACTAGAATCAAAATAAAGCAAGGATGAGATGCCAGAAGCTGCTAGCTACCTCTCAGTCTTTGTCTTGACTGTTTTACAGTTTCTTATGCTGAAAAGAACAAGACCGTGGAGATTGATTTTTTTGTAGCTTACTGTTGTTGGGAGATGGGCTTTTCAGTTGGAACACCAGTTTCGTATACATTGCACCCTCAGTGCCTATTTATATAAGGGCGAAGTATGTTGCAGGCGAAGTATGTTGCAGGGTCACTATTAGTGGATTTTTTTAGTAGCTTAGTACAGTTGGGGGATGGGCTTTTCTGTGGGTTCACCAGTTTCATATAGATTGTGCCCAGTGCCCCTCAGTGCATAAATAAGCGCAAAGTTTATTTCAGGGTCACTCTCTGATGAGAGAGTTTTTCTATATTTAATATTATCAAAGCTTTAGGGCACATATTACTTCCGTTTGGTGCTGTCACTGTTAATATTGGCTATCGAGTATTCGTATATCATCTTTCTCGGGTGGGATTAAAGTAGCTAACGTAATGTTTCGACACACATGAAAACCCTATGCCTGATCCTTCTGCCCCACCCCACAAAAGAAAAAAAAAAAGGGTTATCAGCTTATTCCCAGCTAGGTTTTGTTACCCAACCATTCATGCATTTTCCAAGATTTATATTAGAGAGCTTTTTGAAAAGGCAAAACCGGCTTCAAAAGGCTATCCAAAGAGCGTTTTTTTAACGCAAAAGTGTATTAGGTGAAAAGGTTTTCCAAACAGGCCCTTAAGCTTAAGTGACTCAGGAGCCTTCTGCGCTAATGATTAGCCTGAAGTCGATGTGTTGTCATACAACTTGAAGATATGCATCTTTCTTCCTTTTTATGTTTCTCTCTCCAGGCGCAGGCCTATTCTAAGTTTTGGTATCCTTAATTGTTGCCACTAAGTTGCTTAATGTTTGGCCTATCTGAAATGACAGGAGCTCCATGACGGGTTGGAGTTCTCTTCTGATGATGATGGCGGATATTCATTCGGAATCTTTTCTGTGAAATTCTCGACTGATGGGCGAGAGCTTGTCGCTGGAAGCAGTGATGATTCAATTTATGTTTATGATCTTGGAGCAAATAAGCTTTCCCTAAGAATATCTGCACATGAGGTAAGGGTGCCACCAATTAGTACTACTTTTGTATCTGTCTATTCTATGCGACATTTGATAATTCACTGTGGCGTTTTTTAAGATTGAGGCAAATACTGAGGGTTTCCCACTTGTCAGTGGTTACTACACGTAGTTTTTTGCACAATAGGTACCTTTAGGCATGAATTCATGCATATTCTTTAGCTTGCTTTATTGATCCATGAGGCTTGTACACTAGATCACCATTCTAGGTACATATGTTAGTACTTTTGGCCAAAATCCCTGGGAACCACATTTCCAGGTTCTTTAGTATAGGAGGTTTAAAGATATCTACTTATAACATGAAGCATGTAAGACTAGTGCGCGCTGCAGAAGCTGCTGAAAAATTCAGCTTCAGTGGTTTTGTATCGTTTCATATGGAAATTAATAGGGGGAAATGGAAGACAAATTCAGCAATCAAGGTTTTGATGTCAGCTCATAACCTAGAGTCGAACCCTCTTTCGGTACTTCACCATTTACAATTGATTTCAGAGCCAAGATGCTTCACCATGCAATCGGATAAGACTATGTTGAACCATTAGTTCACGATCAGGCTGCTGTGAGACCAAATGCTTCAAAAATAATCTCTAGCATCAAACATGGCACTTATCAAACTAATTACCCTCTACGCAGTGTCAAAAGCAGAAACATGACTTAACTGATTAAGCCACAGTTTTATGTATCATTTCCCGTGCTTCCAACATGCCTCCGCGTCATGTGAACTCTAGAACACCACTTAGTGCAGTATACCTGAAATTTGATTGAGGCATAAACCAAATCCATCTGCAACATGCTTAAGTATATTTGTTGCTGCTGGAAAATACTTACCCAAGTATATTTGTTGCTTGATGCAGTCTGATGTTAATTCTGTGTGCTTTGCTGATGAAAGTGGCAATCTTATTTATTCCGGAAGCGATGATAATCTCTGCAAGGTATATTTAATCTGAAACTTAGCTTGTTATGAAATGTTGGTAGAACGTTAATTTATTGGGTGATGCTTTTCTTTTAGTGTTGTAAGTTTGATTGTATGTATTGAACATTTCCTTGACATGTTCCGCGAGAGGCATTTTTACTATTTAACAGTTGACGATTTCCTTTTCTCTCTCTCTCTGAAATAACTGTTACTTTTGCGCCCAGTTAACTAGGAATTTGGAAAGAGTGCCTTCGATTTACTTGAACAAAGATTTCAAGTGGAACGATAGCGAAAGATATCTGGTTTTTGAAAAGATTTAAAAGTATTCCCTTCCATTCACTTGAAGGTAAAATGTATTTAAAGTTGAACAAATATTTACGATAACTGGATATATGTATTGCCGCATATCCATACTCGACGATCTGTATCTATACTACTTATAGAGCCAATTGCCAGTTTGGTGTTACTCTTAGAAGCGACACTTGGCAGCTTAATAAAGCATTTGAACTAAATAAAGAAAGTAGTAAATAACTAATCTATAGTTGATAACTTTTGATTTTATAGAATATAATTTCCGACCTTCTCAAACATTACACATGCATCACATGTTCCACGATACCTAGTGTGTAAGTCATAACACAATGCCATCATCTTGACCTCTTTCTGAAGCTTTATTTGGGACGTGTATGTCTTTTATCTTTATAAATGCAATACTCATCCATCAACCCAACATAGTATTGTATATGTCAACAAGTCAGTGAAAAGAAAGAAGAACAGAAATTGAATTTGTTATTAGAGTGATTTGAATAGTAGCAATTTTCAAATATTTTTTCTGCTGGAATATATGGAATGTAAAACCATAACAATCCACACTTTTAAAAAACATATCAATTTGCACTTTTGGTTTAGTTTCAGTATCAAATTAGTGGCTCATGGGCATGAAGGTTTATTTAAGAAAAAAATGACATTCACACATTTTTATCCCCTGGTACTATCTTTTGTCATCTTTAATCTCGATCCTCAAGGAAAATTTTCCGGTTCCGCCCCCGCTGTTGTCGGTAAGAGTACCATTTATAACAAAGTAAACCCACCATTGCATAGGGAAGAAAAGGGTGTTTGTTTCTTTGCAAAAGTCAAAGCCTGACGCATAACATATTACATATGAGCCCTATTGGGTCGTCAACTCTAATCATGGACAATGACATTGTGTTCGGAGCTCAATTTAGTTTAGCTCATGAATTCAGATTTTGAGGCTTACTTTTATCACCCTTAACAAAAGGTCGATATAGAAGTTGCTTTTTGTGAGGACAACATAATCTTTGCGTGGTTCTCTCAAACATAGAATCTGTTAACTATATATTCGGAACTTTCGTTAGTTTGGCTGTTCAAAAGAAAGCAACGTGGCTCTTTTAGTTTGGTTTGCAAAATGCCAGTCTTCCCCAATAATTATGGCCCCTTGGTTCCACTGTAAAGCTTTTAAAGCTATGAGAGTTTGTCAATGTGGGCCAGGACGTTGACAAAGTCTTATTGCAGCGCGTTTCTCTAGAGAAGGCTTCTTTTTCAACAACTATGGTGTTAAGACTTGAAATGTGGCTGTCATGAGAGTTTTTTGTGTCTTTATACAGGTTTGGGACAGACGCTGCTTCAGAGCAAAAGGAAAGCCATCAGGGGTTCTGATGGGACATCTGGAAGGTGTTACATTCCTTGATAGCCGTGGAGATGGCCGTTATTTTATTTCAAATGGTAAAGATCAGTCCATCAAACTTTGGGATATCCGGAGAATGTCTTCCAATGCTACTTGGTATGCGACCTTTCAGGTTTTCCAATGTTCATGAAATTACGTTCCATCCATTGCACAAGTTTAATTATGTTATTTGTGTCTTAGGTATTATGTCTTAGAATTCTCTCAATGTGTAAGTTGTGAAGAAGGATATAAAATTTTTAAGAGAGAATTTATGAAGTATATAACATTGGTAGGCAAGATGAAGGCCCAATATGCAGAGTCATTGATAGATGTCATTAACAGGCATTTCCATTTATCCAATATTCTCCAAAGTTGCTGACCTGCATACTTATCATTTTGCTATCACCTTGACCTGTCGTCTACAACATAGAGTTATAAGCTTTCTTGAAATACCATTCATTCTCGTTATGTAAAGTTAATATTATTCTCGTCGGGTTCAATTCTTGTTGTTGTAATAGTGAGTGGGCTCTGTCAGAATTAGCCATTATACTTGGCGCAGTTAGTATTTCTGGTTTCAATATGATTGTTGCTTTGGTAGTCATACTTGAAGGATATATCACACATGTGCTCTTTTTGTGATGCAGAATTACATTAAATGGCGGCCTCTTTCAATTCCCCCCCCCCCAAAAAAAAAAAAAAACCCAACAACAACGAAACCCAAAAAAAAAAAAAAGGAGAAAAGAAAAACCCCTTTCCTGTTATTCTCTTCCTATGTTGTAATATACTTTTGGTGTGTCAATAACATAGATTTCATTCTATTTCTTCATTTTTATTTTGCTTTGGATAAATCTTCGGAGAAGTTAGATAGGCGCAGGTGGTGCTGTTCTGAAGACAAAAATCCTGGGTTCTTCCGCTGTTTTCTTTGGAATAAAAAGTGGCAAACAAATGTTTTTGTGTCTAGAACAGTGCCACTAGCACACCGAGGTCACTTTACCTAATCTTTTTGTTTTTCTTTTCCATTTCTTTATTTTTTTTCAATTTTATCTGACTCATTTCCAAGATGATGCTTGAAATAGCTAAATACAAATCTCTAGTTTGGTATGTTCCTGTCATATCCGACCCCAGTTTTTGTTATCCAAAATTCCAAATCATGCGGTTGACATAAATGCGGCTGTGAGTTGATACACTAAATAGAGGGGTCTATAGGGACATATCAGGAAGCAATTTTTACCACTAAGGAAACATAAGAGAGAGTGAAACTACAAAATCATCATGAGGCTATTATTGTCCCTATAGGATATGAAGAGGGAGATTTATCATCAAAGGTGGAGTCATAGAGAAAAGAAGTAGATAATGCCCATGTACTTCCTTTCCCTCTACTTACATGTGTGCTGTGACTCTTTTAAGGACATGCAGCAATTTGTTGTATTTTACGCCCAACCCTACTCTGTAGCGATGTGGTAACTACAAAATTAGCATGATTACGAAGTCTAGGGATTAATTACTAGTGAATTGGGTCCTTTTTTCCCCGGGGTCTGGATTCCAGGAGAACAACTGCACTCGGTTTGTGGCTATCTTCTCGAGAGTCTAGATATGCCCCAGTGATAGCATATTGTTTTCTCTTACAATTGCAGCAATCCAGGATTCAGAAATTATGATTGGGACTACAGATGGATGGACTACCCTCCTCGGGCAAGAGATTTGAAACACCCATGTGATCAATCAGTGGCAACTTATAAAGGTCATTCAGTCTTGCGTACTCTCATACGCTGCTACTTCTCCCCTGCATATAGGTCAGTGCAAACTGCTTATGTCTTTTTTTTTTTTAACTTTTATGTCCAGAGGAGTATGCCTAACTCTGTCCCGACTCTTTGGTCAAGCCGAGTCAGCTTAAACAAATTTCAATAAATGCATCACCATGGAAATATGATAACTTAAAAAGTCCTCTTCCTTGCATATTTGTTTTTTTCTACCTCTTCCCCCTATGTGGGATTCGCTTGGGAACCAACAAACTCTATATATTTTGTCAAGAGCCAGGCTTGGGTAAAGCGTTGATCTCTGAGCTAGTTCTAGCTACTATCTTCCTTTTCTTAACTGGTTCAAAGTAACATCCTATATGTTTCTGGTTTGCAGCACTGGCCAGAAGTACATCTACACTGGTTCGCATGACAAATGCGTTTATATCTATGATGTGGTACGTCTCAACACATGGGAACTCTGCCTTTTCTTTATCTGCATGCACGTCCACTATGCTCACTGCTAGGGGAGTCATTGCATCAGATGAGCGTGCATGAATTTGTTTTCTATTTATGATGTGCCTGTTGAGTACATGAAAGAAATTTTCAAAATTTTTTTGCATGGGATGCGAGAAGTACAATAGAGAAAGCTGCTGATATTTTTTCCCCTCGTCCAAAAAGAAATAGATTTTTGTATGAGCCAGAGAAAAGTCAGTTGGGTAGCAACAATGTCTAGATTAGCATTTTTTTTTTCACGTGAGATACGGATCATGTAGGGACCAACTTCTGAATTTTTCTTCCACGTTACCTAGCATATTCTTCGTCTCTCTAATGTTGATCTTCTCCTGTAATGGCGATGCTACACAGGCGAGCGGTGCTCAGGTTGCTAGACTTATTCACCATAAATCCACCGTAAGAGATTGTAGTTGGCATCCTAATTACCCAGTGCTTGTTAGTTCATCTTGGGATGGGGAGATCGTCAAATGGGAATTCCCTGGAAATGGAGATGCGTCGGTTCCTTATTGACGCGTGGCCATCTAAAGAGGATATATTTTTATACAGTTGCGAGTGTACCGCATTGCATAGGGAGAGAGAGGGGCGTTGGAGATTGGAGATAAGAAGGTATGTTGTACTCATATTATATTATGTTCAGGCAATTGTTTGTATTATGGTTCACTTCCAAATAAGTGCTGCCAGCGCGCAATACTTCTTGTAATTTGGTTTCCACACTATCATTGTACATAAACAGAAATTCACAGTAAGAATTTAGAGTACATGTACAATGTTTCTTCTGTGCATCATTGCCCCGACAAGCTGGAAGCTGGCCCCTAGTTGCTAGAACTCCAGAAGTAATCATGTTTTAGTGTCTTTTAGAACTAAACCAATCGTTGAAGTTCCACACCAACCTTGAAAGTGAAGGATTAGACTTTTTGCGGGTATCATAAATTTTCTCTAGTCATGCTTTAGTACTAAAACAATCATTCACGAAGTGCTGAAGGCATCAAACTTTGGGGCCCAGTCGTTCTACTTTTTTTGTCCTTTGCGAATGCTATTCAAGTTTCATGGTTGTGATGCTTTGGGATTCATGTAAGCTTCAATTGCACTTTAAGGGGATCCTCCTACAAACTCATGTTCTAGCTCTAATACTAGCGTGTGGCCGAAATTGCATCACTTCATAATTTTGTGTCGTAACGTTGTGTAGGACACACGACAAAACATAATCTTTCTTCGTTGCTGAAAGAAACCGGATTCTCAAAGCAATTGTTCTTTTCGTTCCGAAAAAATTGATTATATTTCTTTTCTAAGTGTTACAAAAAATTGATCACTTTTTAAATTAAAAAAAATTCTGTAAGTATTTTTTTATTATTATTTTTACTTTTTGCCATTATTTTATTTAATTCTTTTTCCACCTTTAATTTTTCACCGCTTTATTCTCTTAGCTTATCTCTTTAGGGAATAGAATAAGAAATTTATAAAATATGATTCTTGTCCTAAATAAACGTGCAAAGCAAACACAATTAAATATCAATTAAATATTATGAAATGAATAGAATATCTAATCATCGCAACCATTTGTTGTGATCAACATCATCCGCAATTTCACTATTAGCCTCGTTCTCATACCTAGTCTAGCTCCTTTCTTAACTGGGTTCTTCTTTTCGCTAATTTCACTATTAGCCTTGTTCTCATACCTAGTCTAGCTCCTTTCTTAATTGGGTTCTTCTTTTCGCTAAGAGAAAACTGTATATGAATTTACCCTATTGTCCTTGTACGGAGAAGTGCTTTGTGGGTATCAGAAACATTTTTTTAACCTGATTGATGTATAATGTTATTAGGAAATGGTCATTTGGGCAATAGCCAATAATAGAAAACTGTTACATAGTATTGTTTATCCTTGGTGCTATAAGCAAGGCCAACGAAGAGTTGGTTCAACGAGTTTCAGGGTCTCAATTAAAGCATAGTACCTGAGTTCGAGTCTTTTGTCTGTTTCTTCTTGTATCCATTGGTCGCGCTGACAACTTGAGTTAAGTTGTCAGCGCGATCTGGCCGTCCACGCGCGATCTGTGGACCGTCCAGATCTTCTTCTTTTTTTTTGCGTTTTTTTAATTTCGGTAGCGGACAATTTTTTGACGAAAATACCCCTTGTCTGTTCAACTGATTGTGCACTATAGTTTGTCCGCTACATTATGTTGCGTACATAATATAAAAAACGGCCCCCAAAGTGAGCCAAGACTCATTTCACTTTCAGATCTAGGTAAGACTCTATCTCTCTCTCGACGGCGACAGCTATGTATGACGGCGGCGACAACTATGTACATATTTTTCTTCCATGCCACCGTCTTCCTCTTCCTCTTACTCCGCCGCTGTGCCGATCGGCTCCGCACAGGCTTGGCTGTGCCTGCCTGCGCCTCCGGTGGCTCCGGCGAAGTCCACATCAACAAAGACTCAGTGGGGGAAGGATGAGGTGAACCTGTCGTTGTCGTTTCTGTTGATCCGTTACTACGAGAAGATGAATTTCAATTAGCGAGCCAAATGAATTTCTTAATCGGAGATGAAATTATTGATAATTATTATTGTGATTGGTCTTGTTGTTTGGATCCATGGCTTCATGAGAGAGAGAGAGAGAGAGAGAGACGCACAGAGACGGATATGGGTGTGTTTGGTCTTGTTGTTTGGATCTGTAAAAAGCGCCAAGAATTCTACAGAGGCATATTGTCCGCTACATTATGTAGCGGACCCAGGTGTCCTATTCATTTTCGAAAATATAACATCTGGATATTGAAGGATATTTTCGTCAAAAAATTATCCGCTATATTATGTAGTTGACGGACTTAAAAAAAACGCAAAAAAAAGATTTGAACCGTCCACTGATCCCGCGTGGACGATTAGATCGCGCTGACAACTTAATCCAAGTTGCCAGTTCGAGCAATGGATCAGCTCCATATATATACACACACACATGTGTGTGTGTGTGAGAGAGAGAATCGGGGGCACAGATGTATGTGGTGATCTTGTAGACTCTTGAAGCGCAATACTTCCAGCCTGTTAGATCAGAGCCCTGCGGTTTCCCATATTTTTACCAAAAAACAAAAGAAGTGGAGGGACGGAAAACAATACAAAGATCAGAGGTGGTAGTGTGGCCCTCAAGAAGCCCACCAGCAAACAGAGAAAAGGGCCAAGAAAACTACGGGCCGAGGTGGTGTCCAAAACCATGAAAGAAACGGCTTCATGACCACCATAAAAGCTCACGAGTGAGTGATCAGGCTGGCTTTGCCGCATATCCGTGATATTTCATCAGAAGAATGTGAAATGCAGGTAACCACAAGTCTCAAAGTATGAAACGGACAGCTTTTAGAGGAGCAATATTCCTTCTTCTTGTCTTTGTTTGGCAAAGATATCCCAGTTCATCAATGTGCCCGTCTCAATTTTTGATAACGTATCATGTACATTCCTCTGAGATGAAAAATATCTACAAAAATTTTGAAGAAGCCAACGGCGCCGTGCATAACAAAAACCCCATCTTGGATCTCGATTGCCCTTTAAGTTTTTAATCATCTTCTCAGAAGAAGGCATAAGAAAACTAGTATTTGTCAATTGTCATACGATTAAGTCGTGCCATGTTCCCAATATGAACTCTCGGTCGAAACCCAAGCTGTGAGACTCAGATGATTTTAGGGGTGCTAAAAAATTGTCCTACAAAAGCACACTCATGACTACTCTGTAAATTGTACCACCTCCCTCTCTAATTCACCATCCCCTTTGGGACAGTCCTCACACACTGGAGTGTTGGAACAGGGAGGTAGTATTTCATTCAATTCACACTACAATAATAATACCATAAGCGTGTTGGACAAAGCAAGCAAAAAGCCCCCACAGCGCGCCTCGTGATGGTGCATGATGAAGCAAAGCCCCCACCTTGCGGATGACAAACATATAAATATCAGCTGTTTGGCCAACTACCCAACAGGGCCATGCCCATCAAGGCATAGACAACTGCAAAAAGGCAAACATTCATTTCCACTTGCTTAACGACGTACGTAGCAGATACTTCTCCATTAATATCCCCTTCCCCTAACCCACTTTAGTTTTGGTTCATCTTCCTTTAGCAGCCCTGCAGGAGGACTGGGGAGACCAATTATTATTGAAGTAACTAAACACATGGAGGCCCCTACTTGGAAAAGAAGCTTTTAAGGAAATAAGATAGCAGAATTGAGGGCCGCTTAGATTGTTCTTTTTGGCCTTTCCTGGTTCTTATTAGTGGTTGGCATTGGCAAAGACAAACCCACAAGGGACAGAATCAATCAACAAAATATGAATCAGAGAAGAATGAAAAAGACCTTATAAAAGTGAATAAAAAGATATTCTACTAAAAGTTAACAGTGATTCTATGGCAGAGAGAAAGAATCCTTGTATGGTGTCAAAGAAAGATCTTATTTTTGTTGTATATCCAATATTAAGAGAATTATCTCTTCTAGAAAGTATAGTACAAATATTTCATCATAGCTCGGGGAAGGACAATACAAGATAGCACAAAAGAAAATGAAAAGGCAATGCTAAAATTAAAAAGGTTCTGAGCAAGGTTGGTTCGATCTGATGCACGGGTGTTACGCGCCTAACTGTGGTCTGAATCGATCGTGAAGTATGATGTGCAGGACAGAGCGAGGGTTCTAACAAGTAGAGGAGCCAAAGCAAACTGGCGGCGCCCGGATGGACTGAGAACGCTGAAGAAGAGCAAAAGCGTCAATGGGGTACGGAGTCATGATAGCCAGAGTCAATCTAGTGCCGCGGTAATGAGCTACTAAGGTCTCAAGAGCTCTTTCTCTATGTATAGATCTCAGTAACGTTCAAGCTGCCCCAAAATAAAGTACCTAGGTTTACTTGCCAAGACAAAAACATTTGATCAAAGGTTTACTTGACCCAAATTATATTGACACAAAAAGAATTAACCAATTAAGCTAACAATTGAAGAAATATATATGATAGCAACCAACTGCTCGGTCATTCTCTTTTGAGGGTGGAGTAGGTTGCTGATATATGATAGATGCTCGCTGAAAGAATCAAGGGCTTTGCAAGCCAATGTCACCACCAAAAAGGAATAGAACAAAATGTGGCAAGTCCCTCGGCATGGAACAATAGCAACCCACTGGTCACACTAAAGTGGCAACCCTACATGAATAAGTAGCTGTTTTCCACTTCTCTCAGTGACTTAAATTTGACTAAACACCAACAATCAAATGCACAAGCACTCCACAACGGGATAATGAATCCATTATTAGAAGCATTCTTTTCGAACAGCATATGAACGAAAATTGAAATCACTATAATACTACCATTCACTTACTAACCCATTCCTGCGTGAACTGTCAGGAGAATTAAAGATGGTTCTATATCCCTTGTCGCCCAGGTTGGTTATCCCAGCAGCCAATTTTTTTCTGGACTTCATCGCATAATGAGCCATTAAACTACCAGTAGCTGGTGATGAAGATGGGCTAATAGCCGGAATGAGGTTTACTGGGCTTAAGCGACCCTTGTTTGAGACAATCGAGTTGACAGAAGCATATGCTAACCACCTTTGACCCAAAGCCATTGAACCATACCCGACATTGACCCCAAATGTTTCTTGACCTCCATGAGGAACTGGATAGGTCACACCGATAGTCGTCTTCTCACAAGTAAGTGCATCAATGCAGTATATCTGCTGCCGAATAGGTAAATAAGATAGTTAAGCCACAGCGTTCCTGGTCTCTGGACCCTGCACAATCAGTCGAATTAAAATATACGAGCATTATGAAAAAACTGAAACAAACTCACCGTTAGACAAAGCTATCTGAATAGTCCTCTGTCTTGTTTCTTTAAACTCTTCTACTGTAATTTATATCCAAGCAAAACCATGCCCCATGCTAATGAATCCTCTTCTTCCGCTCTTCCCTATCCAAGCACATGCTCAAATACTTCTTTTTAATTAAGCTGTTTCTAACTGCTACTAGCAACGTTATTCTCGGTCTAGCCCTACCTCTCCTTACACCCATCAACCAGACACGCATTCCCTCCCTGGGGCATCTAAAGGCATCCATTAAATTAAAGAACACTCGGTCAGCTTTCTTCATGGCTATCAGGCGTGATCCTTCAATTAGCACAAAATCAGGATAAAGGAGGAAAACAAGGTATATCACAAACTTGAGACATACAAATCCCCCCCACCCCACCAAACACATGCGCACAACCATCTCATGCGATGCTCTTGCTTCTAGAATCACTCAGTTTTCTTCATGGCTATCATGCGTAATTCTACTATTAGCACAAAATTAAGATCACCCCCCCCCCCTCCCCCACGCCCTTCCCCAAACACACGCACAACCATCTCATGCGATACTCTTGCTACTAGAATCACTCAGTTTTCTTCATGGCTATCATGCGTAATTCTACTATTAGCACAAAATTAAGATCAAGGAAGAAGACAAGGTATCCAATCCCAAGCTAAAGAGATACCACCCCCCACACATGCACACGAGCAAAACAAGGTCTCAGTGCAGCAATTGGACTTTTCTATCAGCCTGTGTCTACGATAAACCATATTAACGATGTAAATCCAGTTCAAATTTTTCCAAGTGCACATTCATGCTGTAATCTGTACATTAAATCATTGTTCGTAATGTAGTCTCACCAATTTAATCTTCGAATGTCTTGTAGATTAAACCTGTGTTTCGAGACCCACTGCTACTAGAGGACTACAATTAAACATATACTGAAACTGGATAACTTACGCATAACATTCGGACATAAGAGAGCTACACTAAAGAGCCACGGATGAGTTGACAGAGTTCCTTGATTTAGACTCCGAAGAACCATCCCTACCAGAGCCATCCCAATGCATACGGGCTCGATATTGGCTCCGACTTTATCCATTTGCTTCGTCCGCCGCAACGACCAGTAGTAAAGGATGTGATGATCTGAATCCTTCACTGCCACTAGCCGATAAAGGAACTGGGAATATTTGCAGAAAATGTTATTGGACCATCACGCTTTGAAACCAATTCACTAAAATCAGAGGCGTCCTCGACATCAATTACTTGGAAACCATTCTAATAACCGGAGAACTAAAAGTAGCAAGCTCTAATTTGTCAAAGCCAGCCCAGGTCACCTGCAGGTAAAGATATGGTGGAATAAAGCACAAAGAGGAAAATGGCATTATAGAAGAATCAGAAGCTAGAAACAGAAGCACAAGAGTCAACTAAGATTACAAATAGGCTTGGACTGGTTGCCATATCACAACTGCAAATAGTAAAACACCCTATCTGGTCCCTAATCCAGCCTATGTATTAAACACCAATAAATAATTCTGAAGTTAAAAAGTTAAGTTCCATCAGGCTATTCTATAATTTTGGAGCCAAGATTTTCGGAAGATTATTTCAGTGACACCTTGCAAAATGACAGTTTAGGAAGCTGAATATATTGCAACTACTTTTATCTTAAAACCTAAAAATAGAATACGACATCCTCAACCCCTAACACTGAAGATGATAACAAAGAGCTGTGCATTTGACAATGTTGCTGGCCACGTTAAAACATGCAGCAAGCCAAAAGGCAAGAAGTGTGCATCTAACTAGAGGAAAGATTACTGGCAACAATCAAGTCCATAGCCATGTAACATATTTCTACTTGTTTCAAATTCCTCTCATTAAGGAAAAACAGAAAATCTCCTCACTCGCCTATAGAGGCATAATACTTCTAACTTGCAATTTTCTCATCAGAAATGATAACACCACCAATAAAGCTAACAATGGTAACAACAATGATGATGATTATAAGAAAGTAGCAATAGCACTTCGTTAAGCTTCATATTGATTTTGTAGCAATTTAGCTGGCAGGGGGAAAGCAATTACCGTAAGTGCAAATTGGAAGCTGAGATGAATGAGAATGTCCAGTTCACCCCCAAAGCATGCACGACTTCATGGAACTGTTTACCTGTAAGCGAAAAAAGTCCTAGGTAGCAAGGATCTAGATTTCCTGCTGTTACAGCAGGGAGCTGTACTGAAAACAGCAAAGTTGTTACGAAGCGATTAGATATATATAACATTGTTTGAAAGTCGCTAAACCAGAAAACCTCGATGAGTTTATAGTATGCTAGTAATTGAAGTGCTAAGTGCGAGCCGGCTGAGTGTCCCACATTTGTCTAGACGTGTTACAACAGTCGAACAAAATCTAACAAGTCTAAAACAGTGAATCTCGAAGCTGCTTCCATTTTGGCTACACTCGGTGCATTTTTTCAGCCATAGCATAACGAACTAAACATCTCGCGACACACTCATCAGTTTAATGAACAAACAAATGCACTAAAGGCGAAACTTGGGCAAAAATCAAGGCATCAAGCAAAAAAGATTATACACTTGACGGCGAAAACTTCATAAAGTGCCATTTATCAACAACATTAATAATCAAATTTCGGATCAAATAGATCAACTAGAGAGGTGGATAAAACCCACCCAAATAACCAACATAAACCTATGTATATCCACAATTACCCTTATTCTAACTTTACCCTAAAGTTACCAAAACTCAGATATAAATGAATCTTCTCTAAGACATTTTGCAAGAAATAATTGTTATGACTGTAAGTAAATATAGCTCACTGACTCCACGAAATGACCAGTCTACCCCTTCCACTCGACGCATTGCGTTGTAGGCCTCGTCTTTTGCTTCCCAGCCTTCAACGGGCAAGGCGTCTGCACCGGTGGAACCATGCAGTTGTACTGCAAACACAACGAGCTGCTCAGTGGAATCGCAGCCGTCGGATTGATCTCCATCCCGGTAAGAAAGTTATGCTGCAGATAGAGTGTCTGTATGCTTGCGTCCATCAACCGGTCCACGAAGCTGCCGGGGACCTGACCGGTGAACCGGTTATTATTGAGGTACAAATTCTGTACGGAGGCCAGCATTGGTGAGATCTGACCCGACAGCCGGTTGAAGCTCATATCAACGGTCGATATTGTGACCTGATCAACCGGTTGGACCGGACCGGAGAATAGGTTCCTCTGCAGCTGCAAATTCGTGATGGGGAAACTAAACAGATTGCCTGGAATGCTGCCGGTGAATTGGTTCAGGCTCAGGTCCAAATAATTCAACCGGTTCAGCCCGGTCAACAGCCGGTCCACTGGACCGGAAAGCCGGTTCCATGACAACGAGAGGTACTGGATAGATGGAGGGAACGAAGTCGGGGAAAGTGAACCGGACAGATCGTTATGTTTTAAGTCCAGCCGGGTCAGCGTTTGTGAAACGAAAGGAGGGACCGAACCCGAAAGACGATTGTGACCGAGGATGACGTTGGACAACGCCGGAAGTGCTCCGACTGGCCAAGGGATACTTCCGGTGAGCTGATTATAACTGAGGTCCAGGGTTTGTAATCCGCGGAGCTGGCCTAGAGTAGCAGGAATCTCGCCGGAGATGAAGTTCCGGCTAAGGGCAAGAAAGTGGAGGTTCTTACACTGAGACAGAGTTTGGGGCAAAGCACCTATGATGCGACCCGGAACGACGGTGAACTCGGCTAGGGCGGAGAGCTTCCCAACGGCAGGATCGAGCCGGCCGGTCAGACCCGGTGAACCGGCTCTGGGATCACCGAGATTTAACGCCAGCACCTTGTCTCCATCGCAGTAGACGCCGGCGAAGTTGCAAGGGTCGGAGGTGAAATCCCACGAAGCAAAGTAATTGGAGCCTGGCATGTCATCAAGGGATTTCCGAATGGATTGAAGAGCCAAGAAATCAACCGGGTCCAAAATTGCAAATGCCAGCATGCAACTTTGCAGTAGCAACAAAGAATAAGAGATACCCGTTAGCCACAGTGGCTTCCCTTTCATCACCGACTTCATCATCATGATCGAGATGCTGTGTATATATCTGCTCTTGGGGGAGAAAATGAAATGGAGGGTATATATAGAGGAGAAATAGAACCTCTTTATGGATGCTTTTCCGTGAAGGGGAAAATGGAGGTCTGTGAAGGCTTTAATGGATACAGCATGAACAACAGGAGAAAGGAAAAGTTGCAGAGGAAACGAGAGTGGCTTGTGGGGAAAGCAATGGGCTTCTTCTTCCGATATGATTCTTGCTCTGTACAATACGACTTTGCTTTGAAAACGTAAGAATCGGGTTTCGTGGGTCGTCTTGGCTTCTCAGAGAAGGGCTCGAGCAAGGACTACTGCTACTGTCTCTCACTCTCTGCTTCTGCAACTAATCCACAAAGCTTTCTGGTTCTTTTTTGTTTTTCATTTTTATTTCTTTTTCAGGAGGGGGCATTAATAATATGGGATTTTGTTTCTTTATGGGGGAGTAGGTTAGGGAGGCCAAACGGTTGTCCAAGCCTACGTGGAAGTGTCGAACGTGAGGCTCGGTGTGACAGCTCATCTTTGAGGTGATTCGGACGAGGACCCACGTGACCATGCGGGTTTCTTTCTTCCCCTTGGTAAGAGGTAAGAGGCAAGAGGCCAGCAAGCCAACAATCACATCTATATGGTATGAATCCTATGCATTTCTCTCCTTAATAGTTTAATAGTCTGTGTGTTGAAATTGTTGCAAGAAACAGATAAAAATAATTTTAAAAATATAATATAAAATAGCTGGCTGAGGCGCGAACTAGGTCGCTCTCTTAAGACGATTCGTGCTCCTTCGGAGAATTACCACCGGTGCAGCAAGGTTATTGACGCGTCGCCTCCGGGATACAACAGCCCAGCTTTCACTGTTACTTCACTCATAATTCTGCACAAACGAATGAAGCAGAAGCTTCACTCAATACCTTACCAAAATGCCCACAAGTCTAAGTATTTAGCAATCAGAAAAGAGAGTTTTAGAGTTGTGTATTTGAAAAGTGAGGAAGAGGTGTTTTAGAGTTGTGTATTTGAAAAGTGAGGAAGAGGTCTCCTTTTATAGGTGAAGAAAAATAGTTGTTGGAAATCTGTTACAAAAAATAAATCCGAAATTTATTTCAGAAATAAAGTGTTGCAATAAAAAATATGATTGTTGAGGTGTAATTATACAAAGAAAATGTGACTGTTGCCCAACAGCTATATTTTGCAGTATAACATATACATGTTATTAGGTCACATTAGTGAGCTTCGGAGGAGAGGCCGGATTTAATGCTGCCACGAGCATCCGTAAATTTTAGAAACTAGCCCAGATATCACCAATTTATTTCAGTCAAAAAAAGTGCCTGCAATAAAAAATATGATTATTGTGTAATCAAAAGAAAATTATGGTTATTGGCACAGATATATTTTGCAGCTTATAAATAGACGTGTTATAGTTCCCATATGAGCTTCAGGGATCAGGTCGGAATGTCTGCCCAAAGTATTCCGTAAATGTTACAGAAACTCATATCTAACCTCCCCCACTTGTCCTTCCCCCCTTGCGCGTGCGAGTCTTAAACTCAAGCGCATCTTACTTAAAGGCCAAGGAGTGTCACTTTATATACTCCTTAAAGTTCTTTACAATAATAGCCAATGTGAGACAAAAACTTTTCAAAAGTTTAAGTATGTAAGAAAATTTTCTCTTTCCATTTTTAAGTAATGTGGGACTAAAGTACTTCATAATTTTACTCAAAACTTCAATGCTTTTTCAAAACCAATCTTGAAAACAAAGAGAATTTTTTGTTAAAATACTCCAACAGTCTGTCTTGAGATGGAAGGAAAAAAAAAAGTGAACAGAATAGAAGAGAAAGGAAGAGCAGAGAAGATAATTTTTCGTTCTTTTATTTGTGAGTTCAACAGAAATGAAAAGAAAAAAAATACTTGATTACGTATATACCTCTATACTATATTGTAATAATTTTAATAAAGATTATGATCTATAATCTTAAAAAAGATTATAGATCATACAAATAAGTCATCAAATAATATCATACAAAGTTCGTACCGTACTAATGAAATAGGTCTTACGTAACTAGTTATTGTGACCGTAGAACTAATAGTAATTAGTCATGAGTTGACTACAAATATTTTAATATTTAAATCTAATTAATGTCACACCAAAAACAAAATAATCAATTGTTAGTTAACATCTAAAACCATCATCTGTTTTTAAGCAAAATGGTAAGTTCCAGAATTCTAAAACCTAAAAGTCATTAATAATTAATCTTCATTATCTCGAGGGTCATATGGGCACTATTAAAATATTACTCATGAGAGTTTCCTTTCTCTCTGTTTCTTTCCAACTTTGAGAGGAAAGATTTATAGGCAAAATAAGTATAAACTTTCCTTCATTTCTTTTCATTTATATCCTAAAAAAAATTCACAAACTAGAGAAAAGGAAGAAAATGAGTCACTTTCCTTTCTTTTTCTTTATTTTTTCTCCTAAAAAAATCTCGCAAACGTGCTATAAGTCTTTTCTTTTTCTTCTTTTTAGTTTTTCATGTTTGCGCTGGTTGGTACATCATCTGTCCGACATAATTTGATCAACTTTTCTTTTTGAGCCGTCCCATAGAAATTACTCATTTTCAAATTAAGAAAGATTATGTAAGTGCATTCACATATTTACTCTTTTTATACTTTTTTATTCTATTTCTCTCTTCACATTTAAATCTCCATCAACTTAAATTTTCTCTCATGGTCCAATTTCTTACACCCTTTTATTCATTTCTCTTTAGACAGACTTTTTTCCTTTCCTTTTTCTAAAAGGTAGAATGAAAAATATACAATAAAATTATGATCAAATTATGTGGGATGAAGGGAGTAAAATATAAATTTCGGGTTGAAGTATTGTTCATGTTAAACCAACTAGATAAGGATTTTATGTTATACATCAACTCTGTTGTAAGAGTTCTAGTAATAAAAGACTGTCAATAAAAGTATATTGTTACTCTTGTTAAATTCTATAGTATTAATCTTTCACTGCTAAACATATTTAGCCATATTTCTCTTATTACATCATAGATATTATATAGTAGAAGATTCTATTTTTAAGGAATATGATTTTATAATCTTAATTTGGTGATTTTTTATAAGCAAATCCTTACATTTGGCCTATGTTTAAAGAAATTTTGGACATTTACGGCGTGACACTTTTTCTCGAACAGTTTTATATGCCAAAGAAAGTGTGATGGTATCGTGAAAATGTCGCTCCAGGAGAGTTGATAAATCCACATAAAAGTGAAACTATTGTAAATTGTATTATTATGTGAGGAAATGTGAACTCTTTGGATTTACAACATGAGAAGATATCAATGGCTCGAAGAAGGTATAAGACTTTAAAGTTTAAACCACGAAGCCTAGCTATTATTTTATAGTTTTTGGTGGATTTTGTGCAATTTAATATGCGTTAACTACAAGGGTTGAGAAGACAGCGACCTTGAGAGAAAATCTCAAGGCCAATGGTTCTAATTGCCGCACCAACAAAGACCATATATAATGCATAAAGGAAACATTTTGGCTACTATTCGGATGGTAGGAAGATAATTATATCATATATCGTTAAATATTTTTAATAACTTTTATTTAATGACGTTATAGAAGTGCTGCTATCAAATTGTCACTGAAAAATATTAGTAGAAAAATCACTAAAAATATATAGAAATTATTAATTATCGCTATATAAGAGTTGTAGCTAACTTTTTTTTTTTCTTTTTCGTGTGCTTTAAGAATGGTGCATAGACACTACATCTTAATCCCTCATGCATAGTGTGCACCATGAGCATCTGCGGCTAAGGTATCGAAAAGATCTGAAGGTGGAACAGTCAAGATTCGGAGTCCATAAGCTCCACTATTGCTTGATTGACCCAATTTACTGTAGCTATCTTTTTAAAATTAAGTATAAGTAAAGATTTAGCGATAATAAAGAGACGGAGCGCAAAAAGATCTTTTTGTTGAGTTACCACGTAAGCTACCCAGTCAACTCAAAGGAGAGGTGGTTACAGCTGTGAACGGGATCAAAAGTTGTTGTTGTCAGGCTTCGTTTGATAATTTTTTTTAATTTTCAGTTTAAAATAAAATAAAATTAAAGAGCAGTATATATATATATATATATTACAAAAACAAGTGAGTGTTTGATAACTCATTTTTTTTGTTGGTGTTTGTATTTGATAACCCAGGTGGTTTGCGGTGGCCGATGGTGGTGATGGCCGGTGGCTGCGCCGGTGGTTGCCTGCGGTCGCCGGTGGTGGTGGTGATCTAAAAAAGATCAATTTTTGAAGTTTTTAAAAACGACCTTGATTTAAAATTTGAGTTTTTAAACTGAAGGGAAAAAATGATTACCAAACATAATTTTTTTTTAATTTTTAAAATTAAAAAAAAAAACTGTGTCAAACATGTGTAGTGTCGTGTTTCTCCGCTTCTATCCTTCCACTTCCACTTCCACCGTCAGATGATCAGACTCGTAACAAACTTTATTCTGAGCCCCCAGTCCACTTTTATTTGGGCCCATTGGACATGGGTCCTACCTCTTGCTGTTGATGGTCCAATGACAACAACCTCTCAAAATCTTTGGTCCAAAATCCGAATGTCAAATGGAGCACAATATTATTACTATATTTGTGTTTAATGTTGTCTCCGTGATGCTGAAATCCTTTCCTGAATCTGAGATTATGATTTCCATAGTTGCAGAACATCACATCATCAGAAGCATAAAAGGGTTGATTCAACAAGCCTCATGTTATTGATGGCAATGCATTATTAAAAGGATGAGCTTTTCCCATAACCTAAAATCTTACGTGATAGAGACTCAAAAGTATCTAAAGTGACTTAAATCACTCTTGATATCCTATTTGATAAAAGGGGTTGCCTTCACCGGAACATTATGCATCATTAGCTGTTGGTGATAAGGTTCTCGTCGAGCCGCCCTGTGGGTCAGAGATAAATCATGGTATACTCGAAGGGGTGGTTCAGTCACTTCATCGGGTGGGGGTTACAATAAGTACTCACTTTAATTGCTTTTCTTCGCGAAGGTGAAATTTCTTTGTAATGGAAACTAGTACTTTTCAACAAGTGTTGGTGCAATGAGGGCTTTGAACGCTCAAAATTCTGATTGCACTTGCATACGGTTAATTCATAGTGGGGGGTTTTGCATGTGATTTTTGTGGGGTATGTAAAGTTGTATAAAGAGATGTTGGCGTGTATACGGAACTTCGGTCATGATGTGTTATCCGTGTTCACGCATATAATATCAGATTACGTACAATAAGCTTTCATCAAAATGTAAATTTTCTTTGCTACTCATAATTATTTACTTAACTAGTTCTTCTGAAGGAGACATTAATATCCAGTGACGGAACCGTGCACCAGGTCATGAAAGCTTCTCGATCCAACACTTTCACCATAAAGTGTATAGGATAGCAAAATGCCTTTAATGTTGTAGATTGCTAATAATGCCCATCTTACTTGCAGAACATGCGTAGGTTGGTGCATGTCTGGATCAAGTTCCTTAAAATGGAGAAGCCAAAGCCTGATTAGCACTCTCTAGCTTCACTTAACTTGTACCTCTGTCCTTGCTTTTAGAAGCTAAATAATGAACACACACCAGCCCAGCCCTACCCTACTGGGGATTGGATAGATAGAGGAGGCATGTGCATGATTTTTGCACCAACCCCAACAACCGGAGCAGCCCCCCAACTCTGATCATTCACAAGGGGTGGTGTAATGTGCAGCCATTATTGTTTCAGCCCAGAGGCACAATGTGGATTGCTGTCTTGCTTCTGTTATCAGAATGTGAGAGGGTGTTGCATTTATGCAGCTCAGGTACGCTCTGCTGTCTCTTTCATCCACCAATACTGCTTTCATGACTCGAGGAAAGCCCACTCTTGTACATGTTTTTCTTCATTCCTTATGTCCAACCTTATTTTATACGCATTTCCTTGGTAGACTATAATAATTGCCTCAACGTTTTTATTGAAATTTAAGAAGGGCCCCTCTATTTTCGTACAATTTTACGCTGTTATTTTCATCCTCATTTGTCGCTAACAAAATTATGTTTTATCGTTGATACATTTTGTAGTGACAAAATAAGAGTGGAGAACAATATCATACAGTAAAAGTGTGGAAATGGAGGCTCTCATGAAAGAATTACTTTTAGGATTATAACACTGTTTAGGCGCAAAAACAAAGAGGATTACATGATGGCGTCAATTCATCACGACTTCACTCAGATGATTAGAGCATAAACTCCTCTTCCACAATAAGTTATCACTATTCAAAAATTGTAGGCATCTTCCAACAACTATGTAAGAGCCAAAAGTTTCCTGTGCGAAACCAAGTTTACTGCTTTAATTCTTACAATATATAGCACCAGAGGGTCAACCCATCTGTCAAGATTTATTTTAATATAATCAGGAGAATTGTACTAATATGCGAATCAAGTTACGAGAGTAGAATTATATTTTTCTGGAGCACCATAGAACAATTTGTCTTCTTAGTTACACGATTAGTTATGCTATTTTTTTTTTAATAAAACCAAGATGCATAAGAGAAACTTGTTACAACCATGTAGAAATTAAAGTAAATTCGTGCCTGTGAGCAGCCTAACTCCTAATTGCAGTAAAACCATTTTGAATATAGCTCTAAAGCAGATTCAGCAACAAACTGCAAAAGAAAGAGAAGACTTCGTTTGTTTTTTATCTTTTGTACTTACAACTAACAAAATTTAAAATACTAAATTACACTAAAACGATACAAGTAACATCAAGTAAGTTTGCTTTGATAGATTTAAAAAACGTGAAACTAGCAATTTGTTTTTCCTCTTTTTGTTTTTGCAAAATTATACAATAAAACAAAACCTAATCTATAGCCTCCCTCTAATAAAATCAAAAAAGAAAAACTTGCACATCTCTCTAGTCTGTCAAGACTCAATTCTCATAACTCCATCAGTGGTCCAATTCTCACTGTCCACAAGGTTTCTCCAGCAAAGTAAAACTGAAGCGTTCAGTTCTCACAGCCACACCAGAAGTCCAGCTGGGTCTGAATCTTGTAGCTCCATTAGTGGACTACGTTAAGAAACAAATTAAAAACTCATACTTACTCAGATCGAATAGAAATTGCATTGTAATTTGTTCCTTTTCTAACGTACAACCAGGTATATATTTGCCTGAGTGAAAGAAATTGTAAGCCAAAAATAACACTGAAAAAGGTCTAAGTGGGGAGCCATGATCATCTCCATGAATTTAGCAGCCCAAAAATCGGCCAGGGTTCATACTTCTGTTTGGAGATAAAGGACATGTGCTATAAAAGGCAACGAGGGCTCTCATATGTACGTATTAATATTTTTTCAAGTAATTAAACGTGAGACAAGGTTTTCGAACGTGATTGTTTTCAAATTTCTTTTGCTACTTCTGTTTGTGTTGCTGGGCAAACTCACTATCGATCGGTGCGCCGGCGGCACGACCGATTAAAAGTGCGGAATATTATTTTCCCCTAGTGCCTGAGGTCTTCCCTAAAAGCGAGAAATTTCGACGAAGAAACGAAAATCAGATATAAAAGACTGCGCGCCCATAAATAACAAAGAGAGCTTCGATTGTGTGAATAGTTACACAGTAATGTTTCCAAGTCTGGAAACTGCCTATCGATGGCAGCAAAAGCCTCTAACCTAAAGAAAGAAAAAGACTAATTTGTCTGGTTGATGATTGATTGTGTTGATTGTCCTTGTGCTTCTTCTTTGACCCACATATATACTAGAGGCTTTGTAGAAAATAACTACAATTACAAAAAACCACCCACTTAGAATAAACTACCGCTTAGAAAATAACCACCACTAATAAGTAACCAACAACACTTATCCCGAATACATTTTCAGAAGTTGATTTCTTTCACTTCTTGAATCTTCTATTATCTCTTCAGAAATAAATAAAAGTAAATGTCATTAAGTGACATTTAATCAAAGTGAACTTATTAGTGAAAAATATATTTGAGGTGCAAACAACTTCGAAAAAAAATAACAATTTTTTGCTAAAGATACCCCCAGGCAACCCCTGTTGTTATAGTTGCCATAAGCGGGCATCATATGTTTACTGCAGCAGGTAATCCAAAGGCTTTCAACATGCTTGAACTGAAATCTTGTTTTGCTAAATACAATATATCAATCTTTACGGGTAAAAGCTGTAAATTTTCTTGTTCAATATCAATAGAGCCGGGATAACTTTGTTAAATATTAATAAAATATTTCTCCCATTAACATGAAAAAAAAAACCTCAATAAGGCCAAAAAGTGTATTAGTAACAGATTGTGAACTTTTTATTGATAAAATTTGATTTTTAGAGGCACGTTCATAGTGGGGCTAATCCACATTATGTTGTTAGTAAGAGAGATTTTAGTGACACTTTAGTGAAAAAGTGTTAATTTAGTCTTACTCTTTTATAATAAGACTTTAAATTTGTTTTATTTTATGTAGATGATTTTTTTTTTATCTCTATAGTTTGTAGCTTTATGTATAGTGCGTTCATCAACTAAGTGTGATTATCCTCCTCGATGGTTGATTGATTCTCTTAAGAGGAACGATTTATTCTTTGGCGTGCAACCAAATCTCTGAAAATACCTAATAACTTAAACCACCCTCAACGTATCAAAGTAATTAAAGGAATCATCATCAACCTAAACAAATAGCAAAGCTCACCCTGAAAAATCTCCCCTAATCGCAACTCATGCCATACTTAAAATTTGAGGACCAATCTTGCTTTTTTTTATTTTTTGGAAAAAATTAGAAAAAAATTATTTATTAACATCGTCTTGAGTTACACAGCGTTGGGTGACTCTCCTACTAGCATTTCGGTACACAAGGTTGGACAAATAAGTTAGCTCATGATCCCATAAATAGCTGGTATCCTTGATGCTCATTGCCTACGTGCAATGGCGGAGCCATGCTTGTACGAGGGGGGCTAGATCTGGTCTTACTGTCTCACCGCCCCTGTTTCGGTCATTGGTGGCAACGAAGTGACGATCTTCTACAGATCTAGCCTAGATCCACGAGCCGGCGGCGAGAAAGTGATGACTCACTATCACTGACGAGTCCACACATCACCTCTCTCCAAACCCCGTCGCCAGCAAGAGCATAGTTCTCTCTCTAGAGCCATCCCCTACAACTTGTTGTTCCAGTCGCACAACTCCGGCTCCGGCTCCCTCCGATATTTGCGGTGCCGAGTCGAGTCGTGCAGAGTGTTGCTGAGGCCTGAGGGTGTGCGCGAGTTCGGAGAACCATTCTGACTCGAGAGTGGTTGAGTCCAATCCTAGTCGAAGTTGGATTTCGATCAAATTTAATTTTCTGAAAGGACAACAAAAGCGTTCAACACCAGAAATTATCCGATTATTGAAGCCCCATGTTGCAGGTATTTTAGCCTCCTGTATTTGTAATATCCTTGACCCGCATCGCTGATTTAGTTGCTCTTTGTCTAATCATTTTCTTGATTTCTTCCTTCGAGGTTCAAAAGCAACTAAAATTCTGTAACTGTATGCTAAGCAGTCAACTGGATTTGAAGTGAATTCGGAGTTGCAATGTTCACAATGGACAAGTTGCTGACAGCATTCTCAGTAATTAGGTTAAATGAGACCCAATGAGATGGAGATATCGAATATGTGATTTAGTTAAATGATGAGTTGAAATTAGGTTAATTAAGTTAACGCGATAATGAAACATGAATGAAAAGGTAAAAGAATAAAATATTTTTGGTTAATTAAGTTACTTGATTGATAATTGATGAATTGATACTGCAAATACTTTTGATTAATTAACACTCCCTGTGATGAAATCCCTGCCTGCGTGTCTAGCCATTTGATCCGAATAAGAGTTGATTTTTCTATATATACATGGGAAACGTTTATCTGCCACGTAAGCTCATGGAGTTCTTTACGGACAAGAAACAAAGTTTCAATTAAAAGAGGACTAGTCTTCCTACTTTGAGGTTTAGAACCCACGTAACAAGCTTTGAGGTTTAGAACCCACATAACAAGGGTGAAATCCACCGCCACAGCCACAAAGTATAAGTAGGCGGCTGGTTCGGCCTTTCCATTCCCCTTCCCCAACTTATTGTCTCCTCGGTTTCTTCTGGTATGAATCATGCTTCCTTTTTCTTCTGTCACTAATTTGACGCTTAGGTTCCTCCATCCTATATATCCTTCTTTTTAGGGTTTGTTGTGTCTTGGTAATCGACCTAATCTGCCACTGCATACTGCTTCAATTTCTGGTTCTTGATGAGTAGGGGCAACATACACACACATGTGTTACATACGTTTATTCGTATTATTTTTTTGGTTTTCGAAGCCATTGATGCCCCTCTTAGTTGTTCGTTTGCTCGTTTCACAGATCACCGGTGCTTCCAGACATGGCCATGGGTACTGTCAGGTTTTGTGATTGTGGTTGTATTCCGGCCGTAACTCATACTCCCCAGAAGGACGACGGCATTATCTATGCCCGGAATCGTGATTGGCTTAAGCCTTCTGAATATGACAAATACTACAAGGAACTTGACTTCAGCCAGGTACTAACCAGGCCTGCTTCCCTTCTTTCTTCTTCTATTTGTTCCTGATTCATTAATGGTCATTATGGCCGTTCGTTGTTACTACTTTTTGATTCTCTGGTGTGATCTTGAACGCAACGCAGGGTTTCGACATAACGAGTAAGGTGGGCGGCACGCTGCCCGGAGGCGTGATGGTGCACGATCCGCCCTACGACCATCCCATAAGCAAAGACGCTGCGAAAGATGCGGTGAAGGCTGCTCGCTTTGCGACCAACAAGCACGGCCTCCAGTTTGTAGAACTCGTCAAGTTCAACTCTGCGCTTGTGCATGGCCTCATGTACTACATCACGCTGCTGGCCAAGGATCGGGACGGCCTCGTTCAGACATACCAAGCGAAGGTCCTCAGTTGTAATCTGATCCCAAGCGGCCACACGTACGTTGTGAAGATTTTTCGGAAAAAATTAGATGGTAAACTCGCCCGTTGAATTATTCGCATTATTTCCTGCATTAATTGTCACGCCCTTTGCATGTATATGTTCTCTTTGAATTGGTTATATTTTTTACCAAAGTTGTTGACTTTCGGATTGCAGGGGCTGACACTAGCGGCAGCACCCAAAAGATTTAATCGTATCACCACCTCTGGCTAGGAGGAGGACCAGGCCACCTTGCTTTGGCAGAAGTACGTGCCAAGTGCGGCGTTTTGCTGATAAAGTAGAAGAAGTATATGGGTGCTTGTGTACACGTGCAGAGCTAATTCTTTAGGCAAATGGTCTTATGGTTTAATTATTTATGAGTACAATTTGTGGCATGTGTGTTTTTATGGCAATACATGTTACGATAGTTTAGTTATGTGATTACTCATAACTTTACGTTTTTTAGATACACCAACACGGGCTTTCTGAAAAAATATTACTAGAATTTATCTTATGAATAGGATTAGAAATGTATGCAAGTTTAAGGTTTTTAATATTTTCAATGTGGTATTTAATTGTACTTCATTATTTTTTGCCATTCTAAGATGATGCCATTCTGAGATGATATCAAAACAAGAGAGTACGTATTTACCAAACCAAGTCTTTTTTATAAATTTCAAATATGTGAAAAAGAAAAGGAAAAAAAAATGAGTAACGAAACGGAGCATAAGCTTTTCAGTTCAAATGGGTTGAGTTTGACATCACATAATTGTGATATCAGGTAGTAATTTACCCAAAACAAAAGGTGTTTTACTACCTTCACAGTCGCCGTTAGGCTGTTAGATTCACCAGTTCAATACCTCGTGTAGCTAACTAATGCCAAGAAGTATTTGCACTGTACAGAGTTTCTCCGCAGTCAGCAACGGACTCTCTTTTCCCTTCAATTTTGGGCAGAGAGGTGTTCTTACCGATGACTTGGTCGGTAACAGTAGAGACAATAATGTTCATGCTGCCCTGAAACTAAAGTGCCTGAGAAAACTTGCCAATGCATTTAATCAATGTTATAGTTGACTGTTTAGGCCAACAATGGACGAAAGGAATATGAAAACAAAAACTATGCTCTGTCGTTCCTTTTTGTTTTCACCCTTTACCCACTTCACTTTTCCTTTTTTGAAACAAAAATACTGCTACGTACTATACAACTTGGAGAGAAGTTACTCGGACTGCAATGCTAACCCTGATCAACTTCTACACCTCCTTCGAATTTCCATTTACAAGTGTACGTGGAGAGAGAGCAAGCAACTCTTTCGCTTGGACCATTCAGATATATACAGGACTTTGGGCGCAATCATTCTACCGTGTGACTGCAGCAGCTTTTGTTCCAGTCATCTAAGCAGTAACCAACATATAGCAGGAAATACTGTATGCTCAATAGCTTGGATCTCTACCGTCTTCAGAGAAATCAAACATGCCACCCACCAGTTCCTCGTCCTCGTCGTCGCAGTCAGATTTTTTGCCGTTGTAGTGGTCGTTGCCGCTGGCCACGTTAGTAATTGCAGCTTTAACTGACTTGGGGCATCCATCAGGTTCCAAGGCGTTGTAGTAGCCCTCCTGAAAACAATGCTCAATGTCAACTGGACTTTTCACGCATGAAGGAGCAGCAGCTGGCTTTTCTTGCACCTGCGCAAGAATGTCCATAGCTGAATCACAACGGCTAGTGGTTGATATTGGGACTCGGCTAATCCCACCAGTGTCAACTAACGGCAGGTTGCTTTCAGCATGAAAATCCTTGTTCTTTGAGTATTCAGAAGGATAAGATTCAATTCCTGTTGATTTCTGGTCGAGGATGGAAGGCTCGAGAACTGTACACCCTCTTCGTTCCAGACTTAACTCTTTCAATTTATCGCTACACTTCTCATTATTCAATTGATCCAAATCGAGCAGGCTCTCAGTTCTTCTGGATGATCCTGAGAAAGTTTGAAACAAAAGTTTCTCTACTCCTTAGGGTACGACCAACAGCGGATAAGCCATATGAGAAAGGCTCCAAATATTTTGTGACAATAACTCCAAAAAAAGAAGTGAATGCCAGGCAGCATTATATTACGACTACAATGGAAGTTGGGGCTTTATTGTTTAAAATAAGAATGTTTTAAAGCAATTCAGATAACGGAAAGATTGCAGAGAGAACTATTTAGCATTCGAGGAGGGTTAGGAATGTGGGTCACGGCATGGATATCAGAGCAACTTATCTATTACCTCCATCTGAGCTTTCAGTGGAGCTAAGCGATGCTGGCTTTGAATGGCAGATAACAGTTTCATCAGTGACCTTGTCTCTAGCGTGATGAGACCTCAGAATTGATGGAGGAGGATATCTTCCAGAAAGGGCTCTGCACAAAAGTAGCCAGCGATCACAGTAAGAGAAAGCAATAAAGGACAATTCGTGAATCACGTGTTTGTAGCACTTGCTACAGAAGCCAGATTTTGATGCATTTATGCTTCAGCAATTACTAAGAATCATCCAGGTCTCGTCCAATTTAACACAAGGTGTGCTAAGTTTTCTAGTGTGCAGAACAGGGACTACTTCAGCGAACTTGCGAAAAAGGATGCACTGGGTATGGGTTGAACTAAAAGGCGGACTAGTGACGGACCTCTTACCATCAAATGCATATAAACCATGAATGAGAATTAAAATCAAGATTGAGTTATCATTTCAGAGTTGATTACGGTGGTGGCAAAAGTATGCAAAAAATTATCATGTACCAATCCTGCTAAATTTGCAAATAAAATTCCACCCCCAAGTTTTGTACCTCCAATCCTCTTTAAGTAAATCCAACTCTTGAAAAACTGATTATATTATATTCGAAACGAAAATTCCACCATTAAGTTTTGTAAGTCTGATCCTCTTTAAGTAATTTTAACTCTTGAATAACTGATCATATTAAAAGCGGAACCAAATGCAACCTTGAGAATTGTATGGTCACGTAGGAACCAATTGGGTTTATAGGAACTGATGCTACTGCTAATAGTTACGTTACATGTTGCCCATTTTTTGTAATAGCAGGTGTACTTTTGTGTACACTTCTCACGGCAAGCATACTCTAAAAAAAGCATTAACTCACTACTTCTACACCAATTTTCCAATGGCCAATAACTTGACCAAAAATCAACCAAAAATATACACCCTAGCTGAGAGTGAACAAATTATAGAGCTGAATCAAGAGAGTGATTCGTTCGAGTAAGAGCAAGAAGTTGTCATTACCTGCTATTCAAGTCTGAATTAATGCTATGGAAAGGGTCATAAACAGGCAACAGATCCTTCCGCTTTATTTCCACTTCGTGACAAGGTACCTTCTCAATTTCAAACTCTCCACCCGCAAGGCTTTCCACTCTTGGTGGACTCATCATGTAGAAAACAATCTACGCCAGTGATGAAGAATAATTAGAACCAAAAAACTAGATTGGAAATTCCAAGGGACTTGCAAATCTAAAGGACTATCATACCTTGGTATTTTGCCATATTGGTAATTTACATGAGATTATTTGTACTTCAGCGTTGGACAGAAACCAGTAGGACCACTCATGGGACTTTATCGAATTGCTTTTCACAAAGATTTCCCCCCCACAACTGTCATTTATATTAAGGTTATCAATCATATCTGCAGTTTCTTGTCCGTCAGACGCAGTCACGAAGATACATTCCTCTCTTTCTGGAGTATCTGACCTTCGGCATACATCCCAACATTGGACAGGTTTGACAGTCACCATTGAGTCCACGTCTTGGGTGTGTAAATTTGAACTTGACCGATTCTTTGAACCAATATCACTTGGTTCACTCACAAATGGCAGAAGTTCATGTTGAATCACATAGCCCGATGGACTGTATACTAATAGATGCTCCAAGGAATTAACCCTTCTGTGGACATTTTCAGAACTGAGAGGCATGGAATTGTGGAAAACAGCAGCAACAGCGCCAGATGGCACAAAAACCTTTCCCGCCGCAGAAGCAGCAGCATTGCTGACTGAATTAAGAAGTCCAGAGCTATTATTTTTAATCCTGCAGACAACGGAGAGGGTAACAGGAGGTGGGGGTGGAGTAGATTGCTGGTTAAGGACGATAAGTGAATTGGACCACCATGGTCGGGAGAGAACCGGAGAAGGCGCAGGATGCTTGCCGAAAGAATCAAAGGTTTGCAAGCCAGCGTGACCACCAAAGGGAAATAGAAAAAAAATGTGGCAAGTCCCTTTGGATGATACAAAAGCAACCCACTGACTAAAACGACTAAAGCAAATGTCTTGGATGATCTGTCAAAAAAAGAAACACAGGAAAGGGAGCAAGCAAAACAGTTCACATAGACCATTTGGGAAGAGACGCTAGAAAATTCGATAAAAGAGAGCTAGTTTTATACTAACAGCTGATGTCATTCCACGATGCAGCTTGTAGAGATGCACATGAGAAGAGCTCCAGTCAGAGCTTTGATTTCCTGATCCACTTTGTGTAACAGAAGGCATGATGCGAAATACATTCATGTTATTCCCATTTACTGAGGCAGTAACCAAAAGGGTTCCACTAGGATCAAAACACAGCGCAGATATTGGGCTTGTATGCGCTTTGAACTGTGACAACGTAAGTCCTGAGGCAACATCATAGATAACAACCTATAGCCAGGCAAATAGTTATAACATAAGACCAATATCCAGAATATAGTTATTTATATAATTTACTTCTTCCTTTAGTTAAGCTTCTCGATTCATTGAATGTTAGTTCGTAGCTTTTTGGTTCTAAAGATGAAGGAAAGGAAATCAGGGCCCCTTTGTTCCCTAATTTAGACGGCCCTAGTCATGCTTTTACATAATGTCCGAGCAAGCCATCAGTGAAATGACAATTATCTCAAGCACAATATCTGAGATATTAAGCCTCTACATTTCTAATAATCGTGGAACTGATCATATATCAAACGATTATGAATTAGACAACATTGCTTGATGGTTGCACCTAAAAGGATGTCAAGTTCAGAACATGATTAAGACCATTAAAATGTATAACTAACCAAATGAGGCCTCGGTTAATGTCGCCAGGATGGGCAGCGTATCATTTTTTCACAATCTCTTAGAGAATTTAGCATAAAAGTGGCAGCCCTACATGATCAAGGAGCTGCTTTCCATTTCTCTCAGTGTCTCAGTGATTAATACTTTTCGAACAACAAACAGAACAAAAATCGAAATCATTATAATGCTACCATTCACGTACTAACCGTTCCTGCGTGAACTGTTTCTGGTGCGGCAAACCTAACAGGAGAATTAGAGATGGTTCTATATCCCTTGTCGCCCAGGTTGATTATCCCAGCAGCCAACTGTTTGCTGGACTCCATCGCATAACGAGCCACTAAACTACCATTAGCTGGTGATGAAGATGGACTAATAGCAGGAATGAGGTTTACGGGGCTTAAGCGACCCGTGTTTGAGACAATCGGGTTGACAGAAGCATAAGCTAACCACCTCGGACCCACAGCCATTGGACCATACCCAACATTGACACCAAATGTTCCTTGACCTCCATGAGGAATTGGATAGGTTGCAATGGTAGTCTTCTTCTCCAGGGTAAGTGCATCAATGCAGTATATCTGTCACCGAATAGAAACATAAGATATCTAAGCCACAGAGTCCCTGGTCCCACTGTCATCTCAGGCCTTTTTTTCCCCTTTTTTTTACTAAGAAGCAGTCTCCAATCAAAGAATCAAGCATCCCAACTGATGCAATTCATAAGCAGGCAAAGAAAAAGTAAATTACTTCGGGCAAGATCCCTCTGGACCCTGCACAATCAGTCGGAATTATAATATACACGAGCATTATATTAGGTATTGGCTGCAGCTAGGGGACAAATCTACTGCAAATTTATGAGTAAATAAATATATTTGCGCAAACAAATATATTCGTGTAAGCACATATATAAATATATCCATGCGAACTTTCTGAATAAAAAAGAAACAAGACACAGAAAATTTTCCAGCCAATTACCCTGTCTATAATTTATGTGATGCATGTGTAAGCTTAACAGTGATGCATATTTTCTGGGCGAAATTCCATAAAGGAAGTGATGCCACAGGAAAAACTCCATGGTATCCTTCCTCCTCTGCTATGTGTGAATGTCCAGCACTTTAACCTTCAACAAGCCTTTTTATCTTGGCCCTTTATGCGTTACAGAAGCCTATACCATTCTAACCAATAAGCCACAATACACCAAAAGAAAGCCAAACTCACTGTTGGACTAAGTAATTCGAATAGTCCTTTTTCTTTATTTTTAACACTTCCACTGAAAATTAAATTCAAGTAAAACCATGCCCCAGGGTAATTGGGTAGGCTAAACGAATTTGCTTCTTCCACTTTTCCCTATCCAAACACATGCTCAAATACTTCTTGGTAATTAAGCCGTTTCTAACTGCTTCTAACAATGTTATTCTCCGTCTTCCCCTACCTCTCCTTACACCATCACCCGAACACACATTCCTTCCCCGGGTCATCTAAAGGCCTACATTAAATTAAAGAACACCCGATCAACTTCACGACTATCATGCGTGATCCTACAATTAGCAAAAATTACAATCAAGGAAGAAGACAAGGGTATATCACAAGCTTAAGAATACATGATTCTACTATTAGCACAAAATTAAGATCAAGGTAGAAGACGAGGCATTCAATCCCAAGCTTAAGACATAAAACCCTCCACACCCCACCCACCCCCCCCCCCCCCCCAAAAAAAAAAAAAACCAACACCCATGTAAAAAAGTTCTTAGTACCACAATCGGACCTTTCAATCAATTTGTGTCCATGAAAAACCATATTGACCATGTGACTCTACTTCAAAATTTTCCAAGTGCACATTCGTGTTGTAATCTCTGCATTGAACCGCTGGTCGTAATGTAAGTCACATAGTTTTAATCTCATGAATGTCTTGTAGCTTACTTGTGATTCAAGACCCACAGCTACTATCAGAGGACTGCATCTAACCATGTACACAGCCGACTGAAACTGGATAACTTGCACATAACATTTGGATAAAAGAGAGTAAAACCGAATAGCCATGGGTGAATTGACAGAGTTCCTCGATTTGGACTCCAAAGAACCATCCCTTCTAGAGCCATCCATATGGGCTCGATTTTGGCTTAGACTTGATCCATTTGCTTTGTCTCCCACAACGACCAACAGTAAAGGATGTGATGATCTGAATCCTCCACTGCCACTAGACGATAAAGGAACTGGCAATATTTGTAAAAATGTTACTGGGCCATCACGCTTTGAAACCAATTCACTGAAATTAGAAGCGTCCTCGGCATCAATGACTTGGAAACCATTCTGATAACCAAGTAGAAGGACATTTCGGAAAGCAGCCGTACCAAGCTCTAATTTGTCAAAGCCAGCCCAGGTCACCTGCTTATTAGGAACTGGTCAGGTAAAAACCAAGAGGAATAAAGCACACAGGAAAATGGCATTATAGAAGAATCAGAACCTAGAAACTGGAGTATAACAGTTTACCAAGATTACATATAGACTGGACTAGTCGTCAAATCACGACTTGCAAAGAGTAAAAAACCCTATCTGATCCCTAATCCGGCCCATGTACTAAACACCAATAAATAATTCTGAAGCTAAAGAAGAATAGAAAGTTAAGTTCCATTAGGCTATTATACAATTTTGGAGCCAAGACATATGGAAGATTATTTCTGTGACACCTTGCAAAATGACAATTTAGGAAGCCGAATATATTGCAACAACTTCTATCTTAACAAACTCAAATAGAATACAACATCCTCAACTCCTAAAACCGGAGATGATTAAGAAGAGCTCTGCATTTGACAATGCCGCTGACACCGTTATTTGACAAATTCCACTAAAAGCCTTCTTAAAGGGCGCAGCAAGGCCAAAAGGGAAAAAGTGTGCATCTCTAACTAGATGAAAGATTACTGGAAGCAATCAAGGTGCATAGACATATAGACTCCCTCTACTTATATTAACTCCCTCTAATTAGAGGAAAAACGGGAACTCTCCTCACTCGCCTAATAGAGGTATAACAACTCTACCCTTGCCAATTATCTCATCGTAAACGATGAAACCGCCAACAATGGTAACAGTAATGATGAGGATGGATATAACGGTTTATACGAGGGATGGGAGGGGTGGGGGGTGGAAAACACAATTTTATCAGGTAAGCGGGAAAAATTTTGGTCAGACACACATCAGATGGATATAAAGAGATTAAATTCTTGTGGAAAACACCACAACATGCAAGTGAAGGTAGACTGACAGTTTAAGCTAAAAAATTCTTAACAAAGCTGTCTCTTGTTCTTTGTACCAACCTATCATCAGAATATAAAGCTCCTCATCTTCACGTACATCAGGACAAGAAGTGTGCCATTGTATAAGCATTGCAAACAGGAAACAATCTTTCTCGCGTAGATATAATATCCTTCCAAGTCATACTTAAAATCAACAAACTCTATGAAACAGTGTATACTGTTTGCCCATTCATTGTCAATTAACTCTCAAGTGCAACCATATGAACGAAAGGAAGTTGCTAAATCATCTCACTTCTGCAATTAACTTAAAATCACCTAATCCAAATAAAGAAATTTAAACGAAAATTGCAATTAACTATTGATCTCAACTAACACAAACTTTTACAAACTTGACAAGCAAAATATGGAACTGTTATCCTTCTTCACATGCATGGATACCAACTTAACAGTCCTAGATTATTAGTTGGAAGAATAAAACAACACCAAACAGCGTTGAATGAGTACAAGGATATCTTTTCAACCAAAAGCAAGGAAAAATTCAAGTAGATACACGGAATATTTAACAAATTTAACAAGCAAGATATAGTGCTGCATTCTTGTTCACATGCATGCACATCAAAAGCAGTCTAAAATTATTGAGAAGAAAAAACAAGAATTGAAAAGAAAGGCGTTTAAATGTACACAAAAATATTACTTCAACAAAAGCAAGTACAAATTCAAGTAAATGCAAGGAGAATTCAAGAAACCTGACAAGCGAAATGTAGAACCGTATCTTTCTTCAACATCCAATCATAATGTCATCACAACGGCATGATCTCAACCAAAAGCAAGTAAAGATTCAAGCAAACACCGAGAGAATTAAAGGAAGTAAAACAAAGACCTGATCCTTCTGATCGTCGCCGGAGCTGGAAATCGAGGCGGCGACGGAAGAACCGGCGGAGCGCACGACGGTGCTGGCATTAGTGGACACAGTCTTGATACAAGACGAGATTATCCTAAAGGAATTAGGCAACAGCCGAGTGTTCTTGCTCTTGTCCTTCTTCATCCTCCACCCCCGCTCAAGCCTCTCCCAACCACCACCGACTCGCCGCAGAATTCCACTCCTCCGCCGTGCAGTGCTACTTCCGCCGCCGTAACCGACGACTCCCGATGACCTACGATCATCCGATTGCTACCAATCGAGCACACGCCAAGTGCACGCGGTGCTCTCTGCCTCTCGCTTTCGTTTGGCAGCAAGTGTTGTGGTGTTCAAGCTTCTTTACTCTCTCTCTCTCCGATTTTCCTTTTGTTGCTATTTGTTGATTTTACTCTCTCTCTCTCTCTCTCTCTCTCTCTGTATATATATATGTCGACAGATCAGAGATGTACGCCTGATTGGGCTCCGCCTGTCGTCTGTAGCTTGCGCTGTAAGTATAAAATCTGTAAGACTTTGATTTTCCCCTATTTTCACGGAGGAGAGAGAAGAGAGTGGCGAAAAAGTGTTGGAGTTTTTTTTTTTTTTTCCGAGTTCAAAAGAGAGATTTACATGGTACTTGCACGTAATTGGTATCTTGCAATGACATCGATGATTTAGGTAACAATGACGAACCGACAATACGAGAGAATAATAAGACTTTGACCCGTTATTACATGAAAAAATATCATTCGTCTATTATATCACGTCATAATTATTACCGTCATGCAAAAGATTTTCTCACTTAGTCGATATCAATATAGTCATTGCTAATCAAAATCATACCGTTAAAAAAAAATATACAATATAATTTAGGAGAGAACGCGTTACGCAATCGTATCTTTTCACAATGCGGTAGCTCTTATCGTATTTTTATTGCCGTTTAAATTTTTTGGTAAACGTTTTCAATGACAATTACAATATGGCCCACGGTTCGATGGGGGAGAAAAGCACATTTCGTGACTTACGAAGGTACGGGCATATCTATGCTTGCCACGCTTTATTGGATTTAGGACACACTTCAAGCAAGCTGGGACTGGGAATGTGCCTTTGGCTTCCTCAAGGCTTCCGGTAATAGGAACAAGAAAGCAAGCCCAAAATAGTGGCGTGCCAGATCTACGAGCCGTATTCAATGTGTGTTGGCCATCAACGGTGGTTATCATGACTAGTCATATTTTCGTTAAACGCATGGGCGACGGCTACAAGTGTCTCTTGCACAAATTGGACTTTGTGCCCGAATAAATAAATTTTATAAAAAGTGTTATACTCATGACGTCCAATTAAAACCATTATGCCTTCGTTCGTAAGAGACCTTCAATTCTACCGTTAAATCTGAAAACCATGATTTAAAGTTTAGAGTTCACATCCTTGAAGTTCTCGTTATTGATCTCATGTATGAGCAACATATCTCACAAACAAAAAGCTTGCAAAACAGAATTTTTACTAAAAAAGTATGGTTTGCAGTGTTATTAACGATGAAAAAGGATGGTTTATGATTAAGGTAACGTTTGAAATCACTTCTAATTTTAATTTCCTGTTTCCAAAAAAATAGAAACCAAAACCTGTTTATTTTTTATTTTTTACAAAAACATGTGTTTGATTACTATTTTTTATTTTGAATTTTTTTCTTTGGTGATAGTTGTCATGGCAGTGGTGGTCGGTGGCGGCGGCCATTGGCCGGTCGTGGCGGTAGGGTAGTCTCAAAATAAAAACCAAAACTAAAACCCAAAACTACAAAATGTGATTTTTCAAAACAGTCTAGTTTTAAAAACTTGTTATCAAAATTGAAGGAAAAAAAAACGAAAATCTTGTGGCAAATGTTTTTTTATTTTTTTTTCAATTTACAAAACTGAAAACGAAAACGTTTTCAAAGAGAGCGTAAAGTTAAAAGGGGATAAAGTTTTTGATGCTTAGATGTAGGCCTCAAAGTGCCTAATAACTTGATATCCGTAAAGTTGAGTAAATATTTAATCCTCATTTTATTCTTGGTAGAACTGAAACCATCAAGAAAGGTGAAGAACAGAAAAAACCATTTTTCTACATTTTATGGAACTGTGTTGTACAATACATCTATGGGCTACATATATAAGACAAAGGTAGCGTTTGAAATCACTTATTAAGTTTTCAATTTTTTTTTCCAGTTTTGTAAATTGAAAAAAAAAATTGCGTTTGACACATTTTTTGTTCTTTTTTCTTCAGTTTTGAAACACAAGGCTGTTTTTGAGAATTTCCAAAATTTGGAGTTTTTGGTTTTGTTTTGAGACCACCACCTCCACTAGCCCCACCATCGCCACCGCCACCGCCCCCCGCCCCTGTAGCCCCTACCCTTTGCCACCACCGCGCTACCGCCACTATCACCGCTGTCTCCTCCACCGCTAACTCACCCCTACCCCCACCACCCTCGCTGTTGCCGTTGCTACTGCTGCCACCACTGGCGGCGGTCGCTACCAACAACACCGAAGTGGAAACTCAAAATCCCACAATCACCACCAAAGAAAAAATTCAAAATAAAAATTGGGTAATAAAACACCCAAAAGGAAAAACTTTAAATAAAAACTGAATAATTAAATACCCATTTATTTTTTGTAAAAAAGAAAAACTAAACTGATTTTTTTTTAGAAATTTAAAATCAAAACTGTAAGTGATTTCAAATAGACTCTAAATGTATGTGTGAACGAGGTAGGAGTGGTGAGCTAGGGCTCACTGTTAGGGATAGTATGGGTTGCTACATTAAGACTAAAGCGTCGCAAAAACATTGACCCGAGTAGAAACCTTTCAACCTTCCAAAAGTTCAAAACTCTAAAGAAATCCGAGTTTTCGAGCCTAAATTTCTAAAAACTCTTTCAAAAAATTTGACATTTAATACAAAAAAACTATTGCGTGTAAAGCACAATGGTCATTGTTATTAGTCTCTTTTATCGTAGTCTTTATTATTATTATTTTTATCCAACCAGTGCTAAAAACACCTTATCAATTGTTAAAAGACTCGTTTTGAACTGCTAAATTCAAGCCCGGACAGGATGAATGTTTTTTTTTTGGGTGCAAAGGAAATACAGAAACAGTAGCTTAAGCTACAGCACGTTTTGTCCTATTCCAGCAGCATCTCGTTGTAGAATCATCTCCATGGATATCGGTGGTTGCTCGAGGTATTCAAAAGTCTTCTCTTGATTTGCTCAGAGATTTGCCAGATGATCTGCACAAGCGTTGCCCTCTCTGAGAACAGGAAGAAGTGAAGTGTTTGTAGCTCTCAGAAGGAATTTGCAGTCGAGGATTAAGTTGATTATCCGGTAGGGGTTGAGCTCTTTTGTTAATAGTTCTTTAGCCGTTTTTAAGTCTGTCTCCGGTACAACCTCTTCGTAACCCTTATCCTTGATCATCTGTAATCCTTTACCATGTAGTTCGGACTTCAATACGTTGCAAATAGGTAGACACAGAAAACCTCCTGGCCAAGTTCCTTCCTCGTTTCTTATTAGGCCGCCAAATCCACCAGCTTCTCCTTGCTTTTTGCTGCCATATGTGTTAACTTTGATGTCACCTGCAAGGGGTAAACACCAAGAAGAATGTTATGTTAGGCCACCAAAGTGAATCCTTGCAAAGCTCAGTCCTCTTAACATAATTTAGAAAAGTTGGCTTATCATTGAAAGAACTACAGTTCAGGGAAAATGACCCATCAGAACTCTGGTTTCTGCATGTCAAAAGTCCCAAAATATGTGCCAGCCCAATTAAGCTTTGCAATTGACACATACTGCTACTTGTGGCAGGTGAGAGCTGGGATACAAGACTTTCCCCTTTGGTGCTTCCAAAAGTGACCATTCGTGCCCCCTTCCCCCTTTTCTTAGAGCCAATCCACCAAAACTTGCAATGGGCTTCATTCCGCGTATGTCCCCCGCACTCGGTATTTGGCGCAACTCGAGTCTAGTCATGGAAATTGACCGTTTAACAACTTAGTGCACCTAAGCCCCTAGAGGCTATACCCTACGCTGTGGCCTTTCTCTGGAAACTGGAAATGAAGACGTTGGGTGCATTTTCTTGTTTTAAAACTTTGAATTCCGTGCAGACACTGATGGTGGACTTTGAGATCTGTTGGTAGTTTTTCAAACAAGTGCACACTGTTAGGCCGTTAACGTTGTTCGTATTTGATCTAGCGACAGCGTGCGTTCAATGCCCCGCCGGAGTAAATGGCTTGCTTAACAAAACTTCATTGCTGAAGGTGGAAACGACGGTGCTAATTATTCTGGTCAAATGGCTGTAGATTTTCAGTCTGGGATCACAATGATTAGTACCCATTTTGATCGGTACGCTGTAGTGTGAAGGTGCCAAAATATATTGCAAAACTCTCGGCTTTACAATGGATAAAAACTTGGATGTAGTTAGAATACTTAAATGGGTTGTTGATTAACATACTGGAAAAAAAAGAAAAAACTTAGCAAATTCATCCGGGACAAAGCAATTAGATGTCAATTTATTTGTAGAACTGCAAATCTTCCCGTAGGTAGCACTTGCAGGCGCTCTCACTCTCGCTATTAAGATTTGTGTAAAAGGGCGTTTAACTTTTTCGCTCTCTCTAAATGAGGTGGAGTTTTGTTGTGGATGAAATCCGGAACTTGATTCATGAATAGACCTGCACAACAAAGAGACAACCCCGGTGACCCGCCGGAAGAATTTTCGGCTGGAAATTTCCAATGCTTAAGTCAGAGTAAACGCAAGATGGATTTAGTGTAAACTCTAATTGGAAGTCACTTACCCCCATCATCTTTCTTCCCTTCTTTTAATGGCTCTCTACCTTGTGAGTAGTTATTTTTCATTGATTTGGGAGTTACCAGATTCATGGGAAGTTATTTTCACTAATAGACAGTTAATACTACTAAGTGAAGAATTATTACCATAATGGTGGGAGGTTAAGGCTTTCCACTTTTCCATTGGTGCCACGAGATGGTGACACGTGGCACGACATCGTGGATAGCATTTTTCTTCCACATCAAGTTCAAACATTCAGACAAATATTCTTTGGCAATATTTTTTGTTTAAAATGATTGCTAGTCAACATTAGGATTGAACTCAGCATAGTCTAACTTGACAGCATAAACAGCCTTATTTATAGTGCTCTTGATTTGGGACCTTGGTCAAAAATTGAGGCAAAAGAAGAGAGATGGAGCGGGATGATACAATCTTATGCAAGTTGAAATTGCAAGCAGTAGTTATGAGATTGGGCATTACATATGATACTTAAGTACCAAAATTCAAAATCTTCATTGGCTTTTCCGTTCAAACAAATTTTATCAGAGTTATAAAAATCTTCCTTCAATCCCGTATATAATGACACTTAATGATCGCTAAATGTTTCTGATGACTTTCTGCTAAAGCTTGCAACTAAAATTCTTAAAAATATTTTTTAAGCGTCATTAAATAAAGATCACTACAAACATTACGATCATTAATTGTCGTTATACGGTGGTAGGAAGAAAATTTATTCAATCCAGGTAGCAGCCAAAACTTTTTTTTTTTCCATTTCTGTAGATGCAGGAATGTTGGAGGAATTTATATGCTTAGAGAACAAGATTAACTAAAGATCACTGCTAGAGCCCTACACCGTGATTTCCAAGTCCTTTACATGGACTTGCTTGTAAGATTGCCGGAAGCAGCAACGTTTGGGACCGGATGGGGCGAAGTTACAACTCCAGTACTAATGATGTGTGATATACTTGTTGGAAATTCTCAAACATACTGTTTCAGACGTCCAGGGGCCATCAATTTTGACTGAATAGAGCAACTCAATTCCCTAGCGGAGGTGGTGCATCCTCTGCTCTTCTGCATGAAAGAGCTCTTCATAGTATTTCTTCCACAGCGAAGTCTTTCTGCATTTTTTCACCAATTCTAAGCTCCCGTGGTTGCCTTTTAGAAGCTCTACAACCTGCAAGTACAGTCATCTTCTAGTCAGTTTATTCATGGTCACAGAATTGATGGCAGTGATGAAAGGCTAGGTACACAGCTGGAGGATACAAGTGCCTAAAGTTTTTTCTTTATTTAATACTGTTTTAAAATTTAATTACCAATATACTCAATTTTGAAACTTATTTACCCGCATACCACACTTTTAAAAATTGTTATTTGAAACCACGATTTCAAGGTAGAAATCGATATTTTGAAAACGTAGTTTCAAACAGTGATTTTTAAAAGTGTGGTATGCGGGTAAATAAGTTTCAAAAAAGAGTAAATTGATAATTAAGTTTTAAACATGTATTAAGTAGGGAAAATACTCTCAAGTGCCTAGTTTCTTAGTTTGGTCAGAAGATCATCCTATTTACGGAGTATAATTTTGCTTCCACTGTGCATTTTATCTTCTATACTTGCCTGACTCATTCGAGGACGTCGGATTGAAGACTGCTGGACGCATAATAATGCAGCCAAAACCATGAGGTTCATCTGTAGTAGATTGTAGTCATCAGCAAGTGAATTATCAACAAGCTCTCTGATTTTGTTCTTCTTGAGGAGTGGCTTTGCCTAGCACAATCAGATCAAATCATCAGTGACCAACCTTTCTAATCTCCAATACGTTTCTTCCAGTAACTTAGATATTAAGGGGTAAAAGGTAGACAATGGCATACCCACATAACAAGGCTTTGCTGCGAGTAATCCAGTGCTCGACGTCCACTTATAAGTTCCAACAGCAGAACACCAAAGGCATAAACATCAGTCTTTTCGTCCACCAAGCCGTGCATCAAGTACTCTGGAGCAAGATAGCTGCAATAGTTGAAATGGAGGAGAGATTTTAGAAGTAGAACCTCACATGGACCGACAAGATATTATAAGGTCTGAGTTTCACAAACCCAAATGTGCCTTCAAATTTTGACACAACGTGATGAGTCCATTGCTCCGGCAGCCATTTTGCAAGCCCGAAATCACAAATCTGAATTAAAAACAGTTACTCCTTAAGGTCCATCGCTCCCCCAATACACCTTAAAAACAGCTCGATTGGTTACTTTAAAAAGGTTGAAAGACGGCAAAAAATCGGTAATTCAAGAATTTGTTCACTACAGGTGCCATCAGCTAGAAAATAATCATTAGTTTCTATATATCATCTCTCTACACAATCAAGATATTTACATCAATAAATGCCAAGTAAGAAAGATAGAACAGGTAGACTTGTATGGTACCTGAGGCTCAAAGTCCTTTGTAAGCAATATATTTGCAGCCTTGATATCTCTGTGAATGATCCTCCTTTGACAACCCTCGTGAAGATACAGCAGCCCTTCAGCTGTTCCTAGAGCAACCTTATACCTGATACTCCATTCCAGCTTCTCCTTTGAATCTGTGACAGTGATAAAAGGCCACTAGGAAATTTCACCAAGTTGAAGTGCTGATCCCTCAAAGTTGCTATTTGTGAGTAGAATACTTATCGAGAGTTTGGAAATTATGACCTACCATGAAGCAGAGAAGCTAAACTACCATGGGGAGAGAGTTCAAGGACAAGGTGCACTCCTCCTTCAACCCCATAACCAATCAATTTAGCCGTACTGGGATGGTTGATGTGGGCCATAATCCCGAGCTCGGACATGAAATCCCCTATTCTATCTTCAGGCGGTCCTCGTGTCAGTCGCTTAATCGCAACAAGTTGCCCATCTCGCAAACGCCCTTTGTAAACCTCGGCATAGCCACCCTTCCCGATCAGATTTTCTACAGCACAGGAAAACAAATAAGGCCACTCTAAGCTACGAACACTGTCATTGAACTACTTTGTTAAAATAGAAATTAAATTTTGAATAATCAAGCAAAATATCTAACCACGGGAGAAATTGTTGGTTGCATTCTGTAGCTTTGAGAGGGGGAAGTTCTGCAAGCGAGGCTTGAAATAGTTTAAGCTAGCATCTTCAATAGGCCCCCGCGCTGCCGCAGCAATTTCCTCTCTTAAATTACTCTTGAATCTTCTAGACAAATTAAGAGGATGCAATGTTCCTAAAGTTCTATACGATATGCTCTTCACCAAATGGAGTAAACCAGGCCACCGTGAAGTGGGTGCTAAAATCTTCTGTTCTTCAGATCCTGAAGTACTTGCTTTTGAAGAGACTGTTTCGGATTCTAAGCTCCTTAAGTAGTCTTCAAGAACTGTGTTAGGGGAGTGCACATCCACCCTCTTCTTCTCCATAGCTAATAACACAAATCTACCAATAAAAACCAAAAGTTCTTCAGAGCCAATGGAAGTATGGGAAATAACGTCAACAGTAAGCCACAGATTATGACAGCTAAAGATGTGAACATCAAAGAGTAAAATAGAAGAAAACACATTTTCAGGACACTCATAACAAAAACAAAAAAGCCATAAAATGAAGTAATAGACAAACAAGCATATATAGCAGGTAAAAGAAGAGGGTACCAACCTAAATCAAGAAACTAGACTGAGGAGTCGGGAAAGAAATGGAAGAAAGCATAACGATAATACCAAGTGCAAAAACCAGGACCCATTTCACAGGAACTCCATGTACAAGCTTGATTATACATGAAAACATCAAATTAAAACAGTGGTATACAAATGAATTGAGCACGTAAATGCACTGGTTTGGACGTACCATAAGAGAAGAAGCTGAAGACCCAGAACAGAACAGGGGAGAGATAATGTGGTGCGAGAGAGACGAAGAAGGACCGAGCTTACTACGGAGTGCAAGGACAATTACCCTCTTTTATACTCGCCCGCTTCATCTACTTGGTTACTGCTAAAAAATTCGTCTGTATTTCAATTTTTTTTCCCTCTTTGTTTAAGCCTTCTCATGTCTTACAAAAGAAAAAGAAAAAGAAGTGTTGTCTGCATTTCATTCTTATGTAATTTTCAGAGGAGAAACTTTTGACCTTCTTTCTCCCTTTGTTAATCTAGCGTACTTACTAGTACTACTAAACCATTTCCTGCAGTCTGCAGTGAAGTGTCACCTGCCTCATCCAAGATATTTTTGGTCCAAACTTTTAAATACGGTTTATGGACCACGATTTTGGACATTGAAAATTTTCTTGGGAGGATGTCAAAATCAACCAATTGTAGTGACTTTGGAATATGCAAGTAGGATAAGATAGTGTTTATACACGACGTCAGTGCACGACTAGTTGAAGTCTACAACCCAAAAAATAATAGTTCCACTCACGTTATGTCATCTTACTTGTTGCGTGTCGGAAGCGAGACAAAACTCTTCATTCTAATACAGAGGCTTAGAGTAAGAGAGACAGTTATTCTGAGCAGCGGAGAAAAGGTTATGCAACGTTCATCTTTGAGATATCAAGCACGGAAATGATATCTTTATCAAATGGAACCATTGTCATAGTTAACTAGGAATTTTGCCCATTGCTCGTTCTGCTCCGGGGGTGAGGGAGGGAGATGGGTGGGGCGGAACGTTCGAGGTAATAGTCGCATTAGCAACAAAAATGTAACTCAAACGAATTATAGAATGAAAATAGAAACTTCAATAATAAGATGATGGAGTTTCATCATATGCAATTTGGTAGCTCGTATGAAGTGTCTCATAATTGTAATTCCAAAGAATACATTTGCAATCATTGGGATGAAGAGCAAGAATTCTCATGCAAGGAATATGAAATGGGGGCGTTGATTGCTTCTTCGCCAGCAAGCAATTGTTGGCGAGTGCTCTCTTCCTGATCATGCCAGTTATAAGTATTGACCCAAAGGCTGTTATAGTATTTTTTGTTTTCTGTGTAACCACATATAATGGCCATATTTGTGAATATGACATGCTTTAAATTTTTAGTCACTTTGCTGTCATGATTGCTTTATATAATGGTCTGTTGGTGTGTGAATTCCATTTTACGCCAAGTTATAAATAAGATCTGTTAGGATATAGGTATACCAAGTTGATATGTTGGAATAGGTATACCAAGTTAATAATAATCTGTTTACTTTCCAAACATCTTATTCCCCCAACAACCACCATTTTCTTCTTTCCATTTTCCGTTTTCAATCATTCAATTGAATAGGTTCTCCTGGTTAGATTTGGATGCATAAATTTTAGACAACGGACCATAGCATCGAAAAAAATTTTACGGCTGGATATCCAGATAGATGCAAGGAAACGGACGTTATTCCACTGTCTATGCATGAATTCCTTGATATGTTGAATGATGTTCATTTTGATGTACTAGTTGAGTACACGTGCGATCCACGTGAACATCAATATTTAAAGGGTTCATAGTTAAAAAAATCAATATGCATCATAACAAAAATCAAGTAAAAAATTTAAAAGAAAGTAAATACTCAATTCAACATATTGGTTACTAAACATCTGACATATGAGAATATGAGTGCAAGTTAAAATATTTTGCTCATAGCTAGAAGGCATTCATTAACATGGAACAAGCATATTTCAATCACGTATATTACATGTAAGACCGAAAAATAACTTAATGTCAAAATTTATTAAGCCACGAAACAACAACCAGATAATATCAATGGTTACAATCTCTTCAGATAAACCTAGTGGTCAAACTATTTCAATAACCCCTCCCATGTTCTACCAGTCAATCGAAAAACAATATTTCACCAATATTAGAGATAGAGATATACATTCCTGTTATATCAATGTAGCTACTAGAGTGTTGGACGTCTAATTAATATTAAAAGTGTTTCATCTATTAAAGATTGTGATAGTTGTATTTATCGAACGCTAACTTAGACTAGATGGTATATACTTTAAAAAACCCTCTTGATGTTCATTTTTAGTTAACGTGAATGTTTATATACTATTTAGTCTCGTTAACTTTTTTACTTAGGTTGTAACATGCCAAAATTTTCTTCACTACATTTACTTCAAAAACTTTGGTTTATTTTTTCGTGTGTCTTGTGAGTGTACTTAAATAAATACTTTATTAACATGGACTAAACGCAACTCGTATCATTTATACAAGTATGGTTCTCCACAGTTGAGCGTGTTTTATCTCGATAATTTTTAAGCAACATCTGATTTAAATATTGACTGTTATTCTCATTAAATTAGAAGAAGATGGTATAAAAAAAAGATTCAAGTGGATGCGTGATAGGACTTTGGAGTAAGAATAGAATCAAAAGATAGTATGGAGGATGATTACTTTATCAGATTTGTGAAACAATAATGTACTTTACTTTTAGAAAATAGCTAAAAATTATAATAATGCGACACAAGTTTCATAAAAATATGTTCAATTTTATTAATAAGAAGAAGTATCTATCTAGGGCCTCAAGCATGCTGCAATTCTTATTTAATTATAAATGAGTCATTGACATGTTACTTTAACATTTTTAAATAAAAAAATGTTGTGTGGTAATTTCTCAACAGCAAATGATTGAAATCATAATTTTATAGGTTATTTTCGGCCATGGCTATTTTTGCGTGGCTACGAACAAGCTTCTTCGGTTTCTGTGATTCACAAAGAATTTTCTCTTATCTAATCTATTTTTTAACTCTTAGTAATGATTTTCATTTACTTTTCTCTTTGATTAATTAAGCCTCTAAGGCATAATTCATAGAAGTAAGAAAGTGACTTCATCATATACAAAAATAGAAGATTCAAACCGTACACTTAGTCAAATAACGTTTACATATTCAGAATTTTGTAATAAATATCTTAATTAATTTGTTTTGGAGGGTTAGGTGTCTCGCTCCATATTCAATAGCTCTCTGTATCTAGTACATTGGATGTTTTCAAAGTTATTAACGACTTAGACACAATCTATGTCAATCATATTACATATTAGTCATTTAACATCGAATAAAATGCTCCATCTTAAAAAGTAAAGGCTTGACTCCCACCATTTTATCTGTAGAACAATTTTTTCCTAGTAAAAAAAAAAATAATCTTGGTGTTGATAATAATGTGATATATATGGTAAAAGCTGACACCTAAAATAGACCTTATAATTATCATGTCTCGTCCAAAAAAAAAGTGAAAGTTTGTATATATTAGAAGAGCGTAGGGAGCTTACATTTATAAAGTTGGAAGCTAGATAAACTGTTAAATCAACATTCATTTCGAACTTATATACTCAAAAAGGATATTAACCTTTGTTATATTAAGCAACTAAGCTTAAGAATATAGAATTAAGTTACCTCTGAACAATCTTTGGATATAGAATCATTTTGCCATTTGACATAGAGGAGACGGAGAAGTTATAATCATTAAATTATGGGAGATGTATGAAGATATAAAGTCGTTTACAGGAAAAGGGGACATGACAACGGTTTGAGATAAGCCAGCAATTGCCGAGGTAGTAACATTTGAAAAGTATTGATGTAATATGTAAAAGTGTATAAGGGCATTTGTGCTTAAAAATAAATTATACATATCCACTATACATACGCGCACACTATCAGGCATGTGCACACACACATACGCACGACATTAGGTCTTACGCCAAAGCACAAGAAAGCACAAGAGAGCAGAAAAGTGTAAGCATGTCTAATTTTTTGCCCTTTCTTTTTCATTGAAGTATATTACCAAATTTTCATTGTCAACATAAAAGACAGAACCAATTACCTGTTAAGAGAAAATGAATGCAATTCATCTATAGTAAGCAAAAATCATTATTAACTAATAGTCATCTTTTAAAAAAAGAAATTGTTGAAATTAGTATTTAAGATGCTATAGTCATGTGTTTCACATCCTATTCTACACCAAGTATCATGTTGTAAATGAAATTAATATAAATCTATATCAAGCATCAAGTTATAAAGGACATTAAAATAAATTCATTTATTAAATGAAAGTGTCATAAGAAGTAGAAGAGACATTTATCTATTATAATTATAACTTTTATTAAAGTGAAAAAGGTGGACTTGTTAAAAGAACCTAGATTTTAGACATGTTAATTGTACTTGAAATGACATTTGAATGATTCAAAAATATATGAAGGGTACTCTTGTCCAATAAATAATTTATACTCGTTCACACTTTTATAAGTACTAGTACGAAACACGTGCGTTGCACGTGGATGTGGCCGAAATAGTTTTGCAAGATTATAATGTATTAAGTTGTTGGCGAAGAGAAGAGCAAATGGAGAAAGTCAAAGAAACAATTCAAAATATGTAAACTTCATATTTTAACATGAAAATGCAGAATAAGAAGATGCAATAATCTCCTTTCAGCCTTCATCAAATTTGAGCTTCTTTTTTGCATGGTTGTAGTGAACATGATCGTCATGCAGGCCTGCTGTGTTGTACTCTTGAACTTCTTGTGCTATCAACTTTGCTCGGTTTCTGTCATCTCCAGTCTTTTTGTCCATCTTAATGATGAAGATGAATTCTTTGCCTTCCATTTCTTCTAGATCTTTTCCGTTCTGTATGTAACTCTTTAATATTAGATGTTGTTGTTTAACTTGTTTACAATGCATGAAGTGATGAAAGTAGTGTACCTGCTTTGACTCTATCAGTTTTGAAACTGGAAATCTAATTAAAGTTTTTGCTGCATCGAACAATGTTATAGATGCTTGTTGTGTGTCTTCAGTTACAGCCAGTTTCAGCATGTACCTATATTTTTAATTCATTATTATCGAATGAACAATGTTTTTGTTCAAATAACTACATGTCTTCTTGATTTGCATAGTTTACCTTGGTTCATATGTTATTGGAGGTTCACACTTTTCGTCCTTACAAGTTGGTTCATTCACTGTAATAGTAACTTTTTTGCTGCATCTTTTGCATGCTTAATACCATGGTTCTTCTTTGTTTTCAATACTCAGTAGTGTCGCTTTAAAAGAGCAGTACAATTTTTGTGTGAAGTCATTATTAGTAAGTGTTGTATTCCCAAAGTATATGTGTGTGTACTTATCTTACCTGAGTTATTTTTGGTGCATTTGTCAGGATTTCTTCAAGGGTTACAGCTGTTGCATCTCTGATCTTTCCGAGTGGTGATAGACATGGGCTTTCCTTTTGCAACCTGTGTTTGAAGTTAGAAAATGCGAGAATTTTGCATTATGTAGTGCTTCATTCGGTTTATATCATGTCTAAAAAGAATGTATATTACCATTTTCTGATCAAAGTCGCTTCCTTGATTTTTGGGTTAATTTGTACCGTGCTGATGAATGATAGTGACAATTGAGGTTCACATACAACATGTTTGAAAAGTGTTATGTTCCTCCTTTTATAATCGTTTTGAAATTTTGAGTGAAACCACTTAAATTTGAAGATACGTTACCTTGATATTCTGTCACTTTGACATTATCTACCGCAATAATTGGTTGTTCTTCGGCTTCGGCCTCTAAATTTTTGCCTTCCTTGGTTGCCAAGTCACCCCAAAGCGTTATTGTTGTGAAAGTTGACCTGCATTACATAATCAACATTAGTTATTTTCCCTTTTTTTTTATAGCATTAGTTGGCCTTAGTTTTAGCGGAAATACTCATTGTCCATCACGATGATTTCTCGCCTCTTATGCACAGTCCCATCTTTGCCTCTCCTGATGCTTGAGAGTGGTTTTGCACTAACTACTACTCCTACAATGCCTGTAGAACAACAGAAACAGCAGCAAAAGAAATAGAAACTGACATATCTTTGTCACAGTTGGAGAAAAATTAACAGTAAGTTCATTGTGCCAAAATAGCCAAGTGTGAGTATGCTGAAGATTGTAGGGCATGAAGTTTTCCATATCCTGCCTCTTAGTTAGTCTAGGAAGCCTAATTCCCAATTGCTTGGGTTCAAGAATCAAAGGATGGACTATACTCTCTATTAACTTCTTGGCTGTGCTATCTCTTGATGAGTGCGATCATGAGTACTGAATTTCTTTTGAGTGGCAAAGGCTTTAAGCTCATCCAATTGAAAGGTAGAAAGATGTTTGGTAGCATGAATTTCTTGAGCAGTAGCAGCCTTTGTTACAAAGCTTAACGTTCATGAGTGTTAATTTCAGAGGCAAATGGGATCAGAAGTAACCGCAAGAAAACCATAGGTGAGGATGGAAATTCCAAAGACAAGTGCTTCCTGAATTATGAAGGCGTTGAATTAAAACTTGAGAAGAACGCAAGCGAAGTGACTTATTTACAACCGTACAGAACTGCAGTTGAGGATGAAATAATTCTGTTCAAAGACATCCCTTTTATTTTGGCACAACGGGGTGTTTTAAGATGTTTCGACGCAATGCACTTATAAGCATGCTCTGTTTGACTCAATTGGGAAGTGATGACATTCATTCAATTAACAAAGTGGTTAAAGGAGCACTGAGGCAAATTCTGAGAGAAATATGTTCAACAAACTGTATGAGCAAATCCATAATATTCTCCCTAATTCACTCCAATAGTACATCCTCTGTCTTTTGTTGTCCCCCCTATCAAGTACGTACCCCTCACGGTGCCAATTTGATTGGCTTAGCTATGCACATTGGTTATATAATGAAAGAATTTGCTGTTGTTGTATCCCCTCTGCTCAACCATAAGGCTTTTCATTTTTGTTAACAACTTACCATCTAAAAACTGACCAATCTTTTCACTACTCCTTCATATTCTTTCTTTTTAATTTAGCCTTCTTGTCTTTTCACATAGATAAGATGTGATTATACTGCATGAAGATCAATTGTTGCTTATAAATGCTTTGTTAACAACTTTCTACTTGTTTTGGACATTTTAAGTATAAGGTAATGCTCTAAGGGCTCACTATTACACCTGCTAGTTTCCAAACCTAGTTACACTTTAATTTGGTGATGTCAAACTGAGTGTTCAACACAAATTTTTTACCAGCCCCTGTGAGTTGTACTAATTTTGAAGTACGAAGAGGATTCAAGAACTACAAGGCTTTAGGTGGAACCATTGCTGCTCCCCTATGTAGTGGATGAAGGATAGTAGAATTGGTATTCTGTACCTGAAGCCAAGAGATGATTGAGATAAATGTGATAGTGTGGTGCATGCTAATGGCATTTGCAGAAGCGACGGGAATCCAATTTGCAAGTGCTTAGGGGGATCTGCTCGAAAGTTGCAAAGGCTGTGGGAATTTCTGGAAGTTACTGATAGGGACTTGACGTATTAGAAGAAGATGTAGGGGCTGTTTGATGTGGTTTGGTAACCTAATTTACATTCGAGCAGCCAACAGTGAACATATTATCTGCATATGAATCTCTTGCTTCAGAAATAGGTATGTTGTGTTCACATACATCAACTATGTTAATGACATGATATTTCGGGCTCTCTGTACAGCAAGAAGATTCTTTCTAAGGATAGGTGCATTATTGCCATAGCCACCTGAAGAAAAAAAGGACTAAATAATGATTAACTAAATTATGGTCTCCACAAATCACAATCACAGGGCTGACTCTTTTTCTGTTACAGCTTAAATTACTCATTACAGTGGGAATATCAATACCCTAGGATTGACACAGTAGTCAACTGAACCAGAGAATTCCAAACAGAAACTATAAGGTATTAGTTCATGACAGTTTGAGGGATATGAGCAAATCCACAATATTCTCCTTAACTCACTCCAATAGTACACCCTCTGTCTTTTGTTGTCTCCCCTATCAAGTACCTACCCCTCACGGTGCCAATTTGATTGGCTTAGCTGTGCACACTGGTTATATAATGAAAGAATTTGCTGCTGTTGTATCCCCTCAGCTCAACCACAAGGTTTTGCATTTTTGTTAACAACTTACCATCTAAAAACTGACCAATCTTCTCACTACTCCTTCATATTCTTTCTTTTTAATTTAGCCTTATTGTCTCTTCACATGGATAAGATGTGATTATACTGCATGAAGATCAATTGTTGCTTATAAGTGCTTTGTTAACAATTTTCCACTTGTTTTGGGCATTTTAAGTATAAGGTAATGCCCTAAGGGCTCAGTATTACACCTGCTAGTTTCCAAACATTAATGAACTTAGCGTTCAATCCTTATATAAGGCAATATGTATTAGTTTTCTTCGATGACAGACAATGGTGGAAGAGTGCCAGTGATCCGTCTCCTGGAAACATCACCTAGAAACTTTGTATTATTGGATTGGCTGTAGGTGACTTACAAATTGTTATTAATGGATTGCTTTAAGCTGTACAATAGGACTAAGGAATGGTGCGTGACTTAGTTATACAAAGGCAGACCATTTTTCTGTTACAGCTCAAATTACTCATTACAGTGGGAATAGCAATACCTAGGATTGAAACAGCAGTCAACTGAACCAGAGATTTCCAAACAGAAAGTTCAAACATACACTGACTCTTAGAAGCAGAAAATTTTCAATGAGTCGTAGGGTCACTGTTAGAAGTAGAAAGAGAATACAGGAAGCAAAAATGCAGAAATGACAAACATTATATTTATAAAGAACGCCCAAATTATCTAGAATATATATGTCCCAGGACAGAGAAAATAAATAATGTAGCATGAGGAAGAGTATACCCTGTAGTGACATAGCAGTTATCCTAATTGACTACTTATCATCATAATGAACATTCCACTTAAAAGTTTTAACACTTAACAGCTGAAAAGTGATTTTCAAATGTTATGCATTTTGTGAAGGCTTTTTAATTTACTGATACGACGTTCTCAATTTTACTGTTTCAGAGGCAAACATGGAGGATTTTGAGTAACCATGCTATGATGTTGATTACATAGCAACTTCTACAGATATGATGAAAATGAATTTATATAGCTATTAGAATTCACATAATGGAACTTATATAGCTATTTTCTCCATGAATAGCTGACAAATACTGAGGTTCAGAATTAGTAATGAGGTAACCTGTGAATTTTACTGAGCATATTCCAAAGGTAAAAAGGCTGGCTATCATTGGTTAATTTGTATACAAATTTAGAATCATAATTAACTAAGGGATTCTCATTCTTATTCCTTACCAATGCAAACCACATCAAACAACATTGAACAATGATAATTAACTAAGGGATTCTCAGAATCAAACAACGAATACATAGAGTTGCCATTGTTTGATCTGCCACTGTAACAGCTTTCATTATGAATTTCTCTCACGTAAATATGATTGGTGAGTGTGGTTTTGGCCCTGTCTACAAGGTAAACATGTTCTTTCATCACTAATTAAAAATGAGTATGAGAAATGTCACTATCTAGCCTTATTTTGAAGCCATTGACAACAAATATAAAGAAGCATAGAGGGATGTGAGCAGTTTTATAGCAGCAAGGGCACCCTCTAGCTAATAAGTCAGGATATCTAAATTCAAATCACATAAGTGAAGTCGAGAAGAAGTCCATTATATGAAATGAAGGCAGCACGAAACTGAGAAATAACTAAAACAAATCAAAGTCAGAACACAATTTAGTCCAACTAATTACCTGAGTACGAAGATTGAACCGGCGAATGTAAAACTCCACAAAGGCGTAAGCAGATTGGAGCATAGCCCTAGCACCTGCAAACAAAGAAAAATAACCAAATTTACAATCTGAGACTTTTAATACACGAAATTGGCATTATTTCCTTGTAAAACAGACCTGAAGATTGCCGTCGGGGCACAATTCGATGAGCTTTGGAAGGAGGCGGAGAGAACTAAAGCTTTGGGAAGAAATTTTTTTTTGAGGATTAGCGATGTGGAATTGCAAACGCATGCATGTAGACATTTGTACAAAGAAATGAATGAAGAAAGATGAGAGAAATTGAAGAACCAAGAAGGAAAAGGAAGAGTCCACAGATGCATGAACCGAAGAAGAAAAGGGAAGAGTCTTTGAAACCATTTCTGGTTATGCTGTTTGTTGCCAGGATTTCAACTAACTTTTTTTTGGGTATGTCTGGTTTTATTGGCTTTCGTTTTTCGATAATTGTTTTTTTTTTGTAGCTGATGATTCTGAAGGTTGAACTCTTTTTTTGTTGTAGTTATTTTTTTTGTTCCCATTGTTTTTTTAATTAGCTTTGCTTTTATCTTGGACTTCAAGGGTTTTCTTAAACTAAGATATAAGTAACAAAGGGCAAAAATGAAAATGATTAAAACATTAGTAATAATTAGTAATTAATAATAATATTTATGAAAGGGCATGATTGTTATTAGAGTGATTAACGAAGGGTAAAAACTGGAAATGATTTAAAAATTAGTAATTAATAATGATATTTATGACATGGCATGCTTGTTATTAGAGTAAATAACGAAGGGCAAAAAACAAAAGGCAAAAATAAAAACGATTAAAACATTAGTAATAATTAGTAATTAATAATGATATTTATGAAAGGGCATGGTTGTTATTAGAGTGATTAACGAAGGGTAAAAACTGGAAATGATTTAAAAATTAGTAATTAATAATGATATTTATGACATGGTATGCTTGTTATTAGAGTAAATAACGAAGGGCAAAAAAGGAATAAAAAGATTTTCAACATTCATACTTTTATAGGTAATATAGATTATATAGATGTCGCACACGTTTTCGTGAATGCTTCCACAGCCTACAGAGCAACCGTCTCCGGTCCTTAGTGCATACTAGTTGTAGTCCCCGCCAAAATAGCCCACAAACATGGCTGCGAGTTGTGCCCTGAAGTTGCATAGATCCGAGGATCCGGTCACTATCGTAGTCTTTAAATCGCTATTGCATCCACCGCTCCAAGGTTATCTTGTGACACACCATCTACTAAAAAGCTGTGGCATTTTTTCATAAAGCTAGCATGTGAAATATAGCAAGCTAGAAAAAGAAGAAAGTGAAATAATATGTGAGGTTAACGCATCCAAATTTCCTGACTCTCCCGTACCAGTGACAATCCAACCGCAAGAAATTCTATCCTTAAACAAAAATTTGCGATCATTAACAAGCGTAATAGAGAGTGCATTCGCTAAATATGCATTCGTCTAATAAGAAACTGGAAGGTTATTGTGCTATAAACTCTATAATGACCTAAAATCACCATCTATTTTCCTTACCATCTAGATATTCAAGTGAAGATCAAGTGGGTTGAGATAAAACCATTGATGAGTAAGCTTTTCTAGATGAAAATTTAATCCCAATCTAGTTGCTTTCGGATTTCAGGTATGACATGGACAGTCAGGCATGTTGAGATGTAAGTCCCAAATGAGACAGATAATGATTCATATTAATAAGCTTTGTGAACCTCTCATCTTATTATTTCAAGCCTACAAATAATTTAAAATTAAATTCACCGTATCTAGTTTAATTTATCCACGTGTTTGGCCTACTGGAAAGAAATCTGCCCACGCGTGACAGGGCTAATTGAGATATAATTCCCACATGCAAAAAATTATACCTAATATTACAATATATAATCCTTGTGGGTTCTCTTTCTTATTACCGATTGATTTTACGTTGGATGTTTTCACGTGATATCGAGCAAGTCAATTCAGATCCGAGTAAGCAACTCAAAATTAAAATTCATCCTCATCTAACTTAATTCATTCAAGTGTTTCACCCACTCAAAAGAAGTTTGACTATACGTGAGGAACGTGTGGAATGAAGCTCTAATTACATTGAAGACAATTTGCTTACCCTACACTACAAAAACACATATTACAATCCGAGATCTTCAACTATCCAAAGCCCTGGGAGTCCACTCTTGATTCCAACGGCTATTTTACGTGAGACATGACAAAATGAGTTGATTCAGGAAGGTTGTATCACTTGTTAACTTCGGCGTGAACTTATTTGGGATTTGATTTTAGGATTGACAAATTTAAGGTGCAAGATAGAGGATTAGGTGCCACTGCAGCCTATTCACGCACCAGCATTTACATTTCAAACCAAGTAGTCATAAGTTTGAGCACCGAACTCTCTCAAATATTTGCCCTTTCCTAGAACCTGCTCCAGCTGAAACAACTCCACTTTGGCTGCTACGCCCCCAAAGTATAAAAGTCAAATGCACCACATCATGTTGTCCAACCAAACAGCCCCTAAATCAGCTCTTCCCCGCCTCAGCTTCAGTTCGGACATGCCTCCATGAATCTGAACCACCATAGTTGCACAGTAGGACCAAGCTGCGGAAATCCCAGATGTACCCTTTCCTTCTCATCTTCCTCTTCTTGTTTCCTTCTCTCTCCTCCGCTCAAAACGGCACCGCCCCGTGCCCGCTGGACTTCAACGCCCTCCGCCGGCTGGTCCAGGGCTCGCCCCAGCCCAAGCTCGACAACAACACCCAGTGCCAGTACATCCGCCAGGGCCTCCGACTCGTCCAGTCCGAGTACCTCCGGAGGACCGGCTCGTTCCTCCCCAGCCTCGACTCGGCCGAGTCCTGCTGGGCCTCGTACCAGACCCTAGTGAACGAGCTGGTCCCCAACTTCGACATCCGCCGGATCTGCGGGTTCGAGACCAGCTGGATCGCCGAGGGCTGCATGAACATCACCACGCGTGCCGGGTTCGAAGGCGTCGTGGCGCCGTCGAAGATTAACGACGTCGTTGCGGCCTGCAACCAGCCCCTGGAAAACAGCGCGCCCTGCGCGTCCTGCACCACCAGCCTGTCCACCCTCCAGGCCTCCTACTTGACCGGCCGCAGCGTGGGCAATGTCTCCGATTGCACGGCGTACCCGTCGATTTACGCCGCCGCGTTCGCCAATCAGTTTGGCCCCACCGACAAAGGTACCGCGAAATGCTTGTTTTCCCTAGATTTTACTTCGTCCAAATCGAATAGGAAACAGCGCAAAATCGTGATTTCTGTCGTTGCGGTAGGCTGTGGAATTGGTTTGCTTATCTGTTGTGGTGTATTTTGGTATTTTAGGAGAAAAAACGATCAGTTTAGGAAGGAGAGGAGGATTGTTAGGACTGAGACTAGTTTGGATTCTGGATTGGAGTCAATTAGTGGAAGTACTACGTTAATTAGGTTTACATTTGATGATATTAAGGAGGCGACTAAGAACTTCTCGAGGGTGAATATTATAGGGAGGGGAGGCTATGGGAATGTGTATAAGGGTGTGTTAGCGGACGGGTCTGAGGTTGCGTTGAAGAGGTTTAAGAATTGCTCGGCGGCGGGGGATGCAAGTTTTGCGCATGAGGTGGAGGTTATCGCGAGCGTTCGCCATGTTAATCTTGTGGCGCTGAGAGGGTACTGTACTGCCACCACTCCGTTCGAGGGTCACCAGAGGATCATTGTGTGTGATTTGATGAAGAATGGTAGTCTGCACGACCATCTGTTTGGGTCAGTGGCCAAGAAGCTCAGTTGGCCGACTCGCCAACAGATTGCACTTGGGACGGCTAGAGGGTTGGCTTATTTGCATTATGGGGCACAACCGGCAATCATTCATAGGGATATCAAAGCTAATAACATACTTTTGGACGATGGCTTTGAAGCCAAGGTGGCAGATTTTGGCCTCGCCAAGTTTGCACCAGAGGGAGTGACGCATTTGAGCACTAGGGTGGCTGGAACTATGGGCTATGTTGCCCCCGAGTATGCGTTGTATGGGCAGTTGACGGAGAGGAGTGATGTCTATAGTTTTGGTGTTGTACTTCTTGAGCTTTTGAGTGGGAAGAAGGCACTACTTACTTACAGCGACAGCCAACCTGCCCTTGTGGCTGATTGGGCATGGGCATTGGTGAGGAAAGGGAGAGCTATAGATGTGATCGAAGAAGGTATGCCAGAATTAGGGCCTCCAGAAGTTATGGAGAAGTACGTGTTGATTGCTGTACTTTGTTCGCACCCACAATTATATGCTAGGCCTACGATGGACCAGGTTGTGAAGTTATTGGACAGTGACTTACCGGTTCCCATGATACCTGAGCGACCAATTCCAATCATTGCAGATATCAATGATATCGAGAAATCTGTTAGCAGTAGCGGTTCGGGTCATTTTTCCACTTCTGCTGGTTACCAGCCGTACAAGCTTCAGGGTGACGGCCTTTCCACCCCTAAAGAAGAAGGGGAAAGTTCACTCGGCAGATAGAAGTCACCGTGATTTACATGGCTTGACAAGAGGAGGATCAGCATCTAATGCTTGCTTGCTTGCTTCCTCGCTCGCTCGCTCCCATTTGTAAGGCTTATTGATTTGTTGATTTAGATTGTGTGGTCCCTGTAGTTTGGGATCCCTGAAAACCCTTGTACAGTCAAAATATATCATTTATACTGAAGGTCGATTCTCCGAATTTTCGGAGTAAAAAAGCAAATTATGTTTTTGCAAGAACCTCACGCGCTCTCTACTGACCATTGAGGAGCAAGCTGCTCGTATCATCTTTTATCTCACTTTTTGTGGGTACATCCCAAGTTATATCATGCCTGGAAATGCTTTTTAGTGTGTGATGAATAAGATTTTAATCTTCTCCAGTGAATTGGTGCGACGAGAATGTAGAATGCGATCTTTCCTTAGCACAGCACCAGCTGAAACTCGGTGTTCACTTGAAGCTCACCATGAACAAAAGCAAACTATGCGAAAAGTTTTTGCCTAAGCCTAAGAGCGCTTATGGTCACTTCCATTGATTGGTTTGTGTAAGAAATAGTCTTGTCGCAGACGGTTGTATCCCAATGAGAAATTGAGGCAAATAAACAAGGCAGCAGACCAGGGCTTTCATTAGAAGGCGTTTACTCCCCTCGCCCCATCCAAAAACATAAAAAAAATTTCAAAAATGAAGAAGATCACAAGGGGCAGTTATATAGCAAAAAACCCTTTGATTTTTACTACCAAAATTTGTTCTTAGGGAGAGAGGAAGTTTTACCCGAGAAATAAACGACTAAAAACTTTGACAGTAGGACTAGTCAAAAGGGAACTCCAAGAGTGAATTTGTGGTCAAATCTTAATCAACTTTCAGAATCCGATTATGTTTTACAAAATTAGCTTTAAGGTATGGATGATGTTTGGACAAAAGTACTAAAAACATTTCCAACTTGGCAAAATGGCTAAAAAATTAGTCTTGTATAAGAGATACTAAAGGTCTTTGTTGTAAGTAGAGATATTCTGATACTTTACTTGGTTAAATTTGACAGTGAAAAAATGATTTCTTCATAATTTTTGTTCTTTTAATATGAATATAATTTAACTAATTTTTTTTAACTTCTAAAAATTAATTTAATCAGTTTTATATACTTACCAAACACCTATCAACGCCACCATCTCAAAATCAATCATAAATAAGCTTGAAAGAGACATGGGTACGAGATCTAAAACCTTCTTTCTGTTTCTATCATAAAAAAAAAACTCATTAATTACTCTTAATAATAATAATAATAATAATAATAATAATTCAGCTTAGGTGACAGCTGGCTGGTGAACCGTGTCCATATACGGTCAAGCCGCTTAAAATCCGATTCAAACAAAGCCAACAAGTGTCTGGTCAAGGCCAACGTGTTAATAATAGCATGCGGCTGCGCGAGAAGTTAAGCATATATATATATAGTGGCTCACAATTAAGGTCACATGAATCTCTCCCTCAATCAACATCACAGAAGCACCATTACAGGTTGAGTTTCAGAGTTGAGTTCCAATGCAACACAACACTGTAAGCTATCTTCACTGAGGATAAGCATCTATGTTGCATTATCATAATTAAACGCAATAATCTGGGTTGTAAGTCGTAATGCATGATCATTTCGCTAGCTCTGTTTCTCTACAATGTTAGGATGCCAGTTTTTAGGCATACTGTGTTGTCAAACTTCGTTCCCGTGGTCCTCAGAACTTGTAGCTATCTTATTTCATTTGCGATTGATGTCTGCTTCAATCAATCTTTTGTAATGGAGTGAGTTCATGCTGAATCAATCATGTCGTGTGATGGCAAAGAATCATGGCATTTACATGCACCCTGGCAAATGTAATGTCCCCGGTGTAAAAGTCATAAGCTACAAGAGGTTTACATCTCCTGTAAAGATAATAGCTACTGGGAGCATGTCTAGTGAGGAGTGTACTTTTTTGGATTAGAGTGTTATTTAGAATTAAGGGTGATTTTTCTCATACAGTATCATGCATCTTTTCTTGAAATACCCGCTTGCTTTTTTAAGAGTTAAGTATTGCTTTTTGACTTTTATTTTAAAAATAAAATACCCTATAAATTCACCGCCTGCATACTCTTTAAACATCGTTACTGAAAAAGTTGTACCAATATTAACCTCCATTTACGTTAAAACTAAACTACTCCCTAGAGCTATTACATAGAGTTTTTCTGCATGATGGAAATCGACTTTGTATTCAGTCAACATCGATTACCCCATTATTTATATGTAATTACCATTAGGATATGTCAGCATTAACTAAGACAAAAAAGGGATGCATCAGCTGCACTAATAACTTGCTTATTTGGTGGTTATAAAATTGTTCATGATAGATTCGGCCAAAAAGAAAGACAGCTATATTAAGAGTCCACTTATAAATGAAGACAACTTGGAACAAGTTAAAAGCTATGCAGAAGCTTCCCTCAAGGCTTAAAAACTCTAAGGACCACATCATTCCTGTCAGGACTTGCTACAGAATCATCAAAAGAACTTGATTTTACGCAATGTCGGGAGCTTGTAGATATTCCGTCACGGTAGGGACGGTATTTAATTTTTTTTTTTTTTGTAGAAGATGAAAGTGACAAATATTTTTACCTAACAGCTTGCTTCTTCAGTCCAATAATCATTAAAACTTGATTTGCAATCGCAGCAGACTTTACCAGGTAGGTCGGGAAAACACAGCAGAGTTAACCGAATCTTTGTTATTCTACTTGGCCAAGTTACCGAACAGTTAGTGACGGTGTAGATAAGCTCTGAAGTTGGACCTGTTGTGCTATAAAATGCCATTTACAAAACTTTTTTGTTTCTCTTGGGCACACATCTTCTTGCTTTCGAGTTCATCTCAGCAATTCTTGTCTTCCATTTGGTATCCGTGTACTGTACAGGTAACATACAGAGAGGAGAGATGGCCTTCAGACAGGATATACAGAAAGCTGAGCAGAGCGTGCAAGAAGAGATTAGAGAGCCGCTTGTACCAAGAGAGAAAACTGAAGCTGATGAGGATGGCTATGGTGCTGAAGATCAAACCCAAAAAGGCAGCAAGGGGCATGAATGGATGGTTTACTTCAGCACTTTTGTTGCAGTTTGTGGTTCTTATGCATTCGGATCATGCGTAAGTCCTGACTTTTAATAAATCTGTCCCTTGATCTTGACAGATAAGGAAAGATTCTCGATGAAAATCAAAGAAATTCTGAGATAGCTGCAACCTTCTGACAAGAAAATCTTAGCTGTGCTATATAACAGTTTGTTTGGCCTTTTTCACTTTCCAGGCAGGTTATTCATCGCCTACTCAGTCAGCCATCAGGGAAGAGTTGAATCTATCTTTAGCAGAGGTTAGTATTAGGATCTATCCTCTATTTTGAGAAGCTCTTATCTGAATGCATGGCTGCCACATGTTTGGATTAGATAACGTCAGATGCAAAGACCAATTGACTCATGAGTCCTACTATAAGACTTGAATCAGAAAATCCGATGTTGGTATGTCTACCTAAGCTGGAAAAGCGCAATGAAACTTTTATGCCATCAGAGCTTGGCAGAAAGCCTGCTAAATTTTCTACCAGTTGATCTAGGATAGCTAAATCCTGCAGTCCTTCAAACGTAATTGATTTCACTTCCTTTCTTAGATGCTACGCTAATGGTAACTAAAAAGCTGTTCTATTGAACTCTCCTCTTCCTCTTCCATTTCTTGGCATGTAGTATTCATTGTTCGGCTCCATATTAACTTTTGGCGCAATGATCGGTGCAATTACAAGTGGTCCCATTGCCGATTTCTTTGGCCGCAAAGGGGTAAGCCGGGGGGGGTCCTATCAGTTGCTCATCGATCGTTACGTTTTACAACTTTCAACTTCTCTGAGTTTCATGGGGGATGACTAATCCAGTGAACACGGAATATAAACAGGCAATGCGAATGTCAAGTGGTTTTTGTACTGCCGGGTGGCTTGCGATCTACTTTGCTGAGGTTGAAATGCTCCTGAGTTTGTTTCCACTTCTACTCCTACATGAAAAACTTTTTGTTACAAAGAAGAGTTGTTGTATTCTTTTTAACCACGACAGGGGCCGATACCTCTGGACATTGGAAGATTAGCAACAGGATATGGAATGGGAGTCTTTTCCTATGTGGTAGACTTCTATCTCTGACCAGCAGTAATTATGATAATCTTATCATACGAGTTATAGAAAGTACTTCTAGAATGTAATTAACTCTCTCTTTTGTTGGATGGTAAGGTGCCAGTTTTTATAGCTGAAATTGCACCCAAGAACTTACGAGGAGCATTGACAACAACAAATCAGGTATGAGATCTGCACTTCAGATCCCCAGAACATTTACACTGGCAAGTATCTGATTGACAATATTAAGGGACAAGAAAATAAATAGAAAATGTCTCGAGGTAATCGGCTTCTGATGTAATTTGAAGCGTTAAATGCTGTCATTAACGGACAAGAAACTAAATGGAAAATGTCTCAAGGTAATCGGGCTTCTTATTTTATTTGAAGAGTTAAATGATGTCAATAGCCACTCTAAATGCCTACATTAAGGAACAAAAAACTAAATAGAAAATGTCTTGAGGTAATCGGGCTTCTTATGTAATTTGAAGCGTTATATGATGTCAATAGCCACTCTAAATGCCTACATTTATCCCAATACAGCTCATGATTTGCACCGGAGTGTCTGTTGCCTTCATAATAGGGACAGTGCTAACATGGAGGACTTTAGCGCTAACAGGTACTCAGCCTAATTATGTTTTGTTAAGCAGGATACTAGAAAACATTATTTTGGTTGATCTTCCAATTTGAGGCTAATTTCCAAGTGCTTGCAGGGATAATTCCTTGCGGTGTTCTACTTATAGGTCTTTTTATCATTCCAGAGTCTCCGAGGTGGCTGGTAATAAATAAGTTCAAGTCAATTTAAACCTAGAAAGAAGGGCACAGCTAATGTAATGTTCTTCTCATGTGGGCAGGCAAAGATAGGGCGTCAAAAGGAGTTTGAAGCTGCACTAAGGAGGCTTCGAGGCAAAGAAGCTGATATAGCTGAGGAGGCAGCAGAAATCCAAGTTCGTGCCTTTAAACTCCAATTGCCACTCTTCTTTAAAGATGTCTTCAGGAGTTTAGAAGATGACTCAGTATTATATCATTCATTAACAGGACTACATTGAAACTCTGCAAAAGCTCCCAAAAGCCAAGCTGCTGGACTTGTTTCAAAGAAGATACTTACGATCAGTCACTGTAACTATTTACTGTATTGTCAATAACATCATAAACACTCCCCCCCCCCCCCCCCACTCCCTCCCAAAATACACACACACACAGAAATAAGAGTGAAGTCTAGCACGAGCTCTAGCATATTTTCCTGTTTTCTCTAACCCTTCATTATCGATTTTCCATAATCAGATAGGAGTTGGGCTAATGGTCTTTCAACAGTTTGGAGGAATCAATGGAATCTGTTTCTACGTCAGTAGCATTTTCGAGTCAGCAGGTAGAGAGGCTCCTTTTATGATCCTTCTGACCAGAAAGATACAGTCATTACGGTGCAAGACACTTCTTTAGAATAGCATAAGGAAGAAAACAGCAAAAAAAATCTAATTTTGCATCTACTTTATCAAATACAATGATCTCCATGGTGTAATCTAAGAGGTTGGTTCTCCTAATTATTTCCCAGGATTTCCTTCTGACCTGGGAACTATAATCTATGCCATTCTTCAGGTAATCACTTCTCTCCCTGCCCTTTCCTTGAATTTTATGCAATGGTATTTAGTTGGCAACTAAATAAATATACCTCGCAGGTAGTAATTACTGCAGCAGGTGCAACCTTAATAGACAGAGCTGGAAGAAAACCCCTTTTACTGGTAAAAAATTGGCTAGTATACATCATCATTAGCTTTAACAAATGCATTCATAACCCCTCTTTTGCTATAAGGTTATAGAAAATTTTGTTTCTAGGTTTCTGCATCAGGATTGGTCTCAGGTTGTGTATTAGCTGGGATTTCCTTTTATCTAAAGGTAATACTCAAGCTAATTATCCATGAAGCTTCTCTCCATTATCCTTAGTCTGTTTTAGAGTGTTATAACGTGTAAAGATCACCTTGTGGAACAGTCTTTTGACATTGCACCCAAGGCAGCACCCGCCCTTGCTGTGACCGGCATATTGGTAAGATTACCAAAGCTGCAAGACTAATCTATTCATTGTTGCACCATACTGACTTTTAAACTCTGTTTTTGTGATCACTGACCATAGTTTGTTAAAATGTAGTTGTACATAGGATCCTTCTCAGCAGGAATGGGAGCAGTTCCATGGGTCGTAATGTCCGAGGTATCCAACTTTCTGGTATTCATCATTTCCTTGTACCATATGATGCCACCATTCTGAGAACAAGTTACTGGTGTAGGTATTCCCGATAAATGTCAAAGGAGTTGCTGGAAGCCTTGCAACACTAGTGAATTGGTTTGGTGCATGGGCAGTTTCCTACACTTTCAACTTTCTCATGAGCTGGAGTTCCTATGGTAAATATACGCAACAAGTACCATCAATTATTCATTCTACTTGCTTATCTATGTTTAGAAAGGGCAGGAGGTACCATAAACCTAGTATATCTGCTCAAGAACAGCTCAACGCTTTCTCTCTTCGAGGACCTCTGTCACTCTACGATGAGTATTGTGAGGATTTCATTGAACGATTGAAGCTGTACGCTGACTTGTGTTCATGTGATTTCAGGTACCTTCATTCTTTATGCAGCCATCAATGCACTTGCAATTTTGTTCGTGATCGTAGTGGTACCTGAAACAAAAGGAAGAACTTTGGAACAAATTCAAGCTGCCATTAATGCTTCATAGCTTAGTTGCACAAAGCGGGGGTGGGGGCGGGAACGGGGGCGGGGAAGCGTAAGCACCAAGAAGAATCTGAGGTTGGGAGCGGCTTGAATAAATAAATACGTAAAGAGTATTTTCATTTGTTTTGTATAGTTTACATAGACAACAACAACAGACCGGGACTTTAAGGACTTTAAGGAAGAGAGAAACAAGGAATTGAGTTGAAAAGAGCTTGATTTTTATGTATTCTATCACTTGTTTCATGCATTTCTATCCAGCTAGCGGAATCGAGTTCCCATCTTAGCTAGGGACGAGATCCCATGGAGCTCCTAACTTGGGATCGCAAAAGCGAGTTTTCGAGAGAGAAATGTCACCATATTAGGAGTTTCCTGCAACTAAGCTTCATAGTATGAAAAGTTTACATTTCGACGAGTTCCTCCTACTTCCTAAAAACTGGAAATTGGTGAACTGCACGCAGCCCTAACTTTGTGATGTTCATCTGCTGAATCATTGGACCATATGGAGCTGAAATTCATATAGCATTCGTACCACTGAAAGCAACTAGTTGCAGGGAAACTGAAAAAGTGGTGACTAGAAAAGCATGTATTGTAGTACAAAAGAAGGAAAGCTTTGGATTCAAGCATTGAAATTTATATATCAGGACTCTATACTTGGTTCAGAAACGATTTTCAACACCCCGAATACCCACTATATTAATGATCTTTTTCAACTGATTTTTTTTTTTTGGGTGTGGCCAAAACTAGTTATTGGAAAGAGGCTTTAGTCTCTCCTACGATGAAATTGAGAGTTATTTTTGCCATGCTCATGCCAGAGCTACCTACTCTTTGTCAAGATTTCGCTAATCCTTCTTATAGTAAATGACAAGTATTAAGTATCAAACAACAGAGTAATAAAAAACAGATTGTTCGTGTAGTCCCTGAATTATAGCCTTTTGTTTGCATTAGTCCCTCGACAAATTTTTTCAAAGCCATAGTTCTTTATCTTAAAACCTTTAGTCATATCAGTCATTTTTTTCCCTTTTTTTCTAATGTCGGTCGTATGACCCCCACAGTAGAGGCATTGGAGTCATTCCTCAATTATTACGAAGCAAAAGCTCACTTATGTTTGTTATGATCCCTACACTATTAACGTGTTGTTTAATTAGTTCTTAAATTAATTTTTGCACTCTTGATCCTTTAAGTTGCATTATTGGCCGGCTTTGACATTTCGGTCACTACACTCAATTCTCGAATGCTGATTTAAAAAGGCAATTTATGTACCATCAATAAATTGTTATTATAACCATAATCTTTTAATACTATAACCATTAAGCTCTATAAGGCCGCTTTGTCCTTACTATGCACCATCAAGACCCTCTCTCCTACCACGGACTCTACCAACACCCACCACCCCCTCCTTCCGTACACCCACCACACCCATACGTATACGCAAAACATAAATTGAACAAACTGATATACTCCCCTTAGAGCTACCAACATTCGTGCTATACCGTACAGATTTAACGTTCATGAAATGAATAGTAAAATATGTGAGGCAAGAACAATTGTATTATTGTGTATAATCTTAGGTTGGAAGTAAAGAATGTTTTTTTGTTTTTTTTGGTGGAGGGGGAGGGGGGAAAGGAAGTAACGAAAGTCACGCGCGCCACACGTGTTTGTGCTAAGTACATTCTCCAAAATTACGGCCCGGGACTTTGCCTTAAAATCCAAGTCCCGCAGTGAAAAGGTTAGGGTTTTAGAAAGAGCGACACCGAAGAGCAAACAGGGGCGAGAAAGAGGAGAAGGGAAAAGCCATGAGCCGGAGCTTGGGGATACCGGTGAAGCTGCTGCACGAGGCGGCGGGGCACGTGGTGACGGTGGAGTTGAAGAGCGGCGAGCTCTACAGAGGGAGCATGATCGAGTGCGAGGACAACTGGAATTGCCAGCTCGAAAGCATCACTTACACTGCCAAGGTATATGAATTATGTTCATTGGAATTTTCCTTTTTTTGTTGGTCTCTTGTGATATCTGCTGTTTTGAAGCCCTAGATCGTGGGCGTTCATCCTTTGTTTAAACCCTAGATCGTGTGCAACTATACACAGTTTTTGTACTTGAGAAACTGTGAACAATTAAGGGCTTTTTCGTCACCATACGTTGAGATAAAACTTGTACATTATTTGCTTAATACTTCTTGTTACAGAATGAAATTTTGGGGTATAGGAGAAATTTTTCCAATTGCTTCACTTCTAATAGTAGTGTTTAATGCCGAACATTGTAAATTGGAAGAAGAAGAAGAAAAAGATGGATGCTGAAGTTTTGTTGATTGGAACTCTTTCTTGGTTTCTTGTAATTTGTACTGTCTTTGAATTCCCAATTGTGGGCATTCATCCGATTTTTGAACCCTAAATTGTTTGCAATTATCCACTGTTTGGTTCTAGCAAGCAAGGGCTTTTTGGTCCAGTTCAAACATAGTGAAGTTCTTTAGATAAAACGTATACGTCATTCGCTTAATATTCCTTATTTAAGGTTCTTAGTTATTTGGTTGTAGAATCATTTGGTGAGAATGAAAAGTGGGATTTGGGGGGACAGTGTTTTACTTCTATAGGTGTTTAAAGACAAATCTCCAAAATTAGGTTCGCCAGTGGAATGTTTTTTGCTGTAAAGTCCTTAGATGGTATGCATTTATCCACTGATTGAACCCTAGATCGTGTGCAATTATCCACTTAAACCCCTTATTTAAGGTTTAAGTCGTTTGTTTATAGAAGGCGACAAATGAAAACGGGGTTTGGGGGGACTGTTTCACTTCTGATGGGTTTTTAAAGCCAAACCTTCAAAATTAGGAGGGGCAGAAAAGAGGGAAATTGAAAGCCATCTTTTTGGAATCATGTTTGATAGTTGGATGTTTTTTGTTGTGAAACCCTAAGATCGTATGCATTCATTCGCTGTTTGAACCCTAGACTTTGTATTTCAGGAATTAGAACTTGCAATTGCGTACAGTTAAGGGTTTGTCTTACCAAGTTCAAACCTAGAAAGATAAAGCATATAGTTATTCAAATAATACACCTCGTTTAGGAATTTGAGTTATTTGGTTTGATTTTATAATAATTTAGTAAGTCTAATATTCAAGATTAGAATGGGAAGAAAAGAGGGAAAGCCATCTTCTAGGAATTATCGTCTGACCTTGGCCTTGCTTGGCCATGGCTGCCTTGGCCCTGCTTGGGCTTGGCTGTCTTGGCCTTAAAAATATTACTCCATTTCATTGGATTTTCTCCTTTAGCTTTTTACATTTTCTTTGAATAGATTTTAGTATCATGTAAGTATTGAATTGGACTCCAAGAGCATGGTTTTTTGGTTTTCAAATACCAAAAGACTTTTAAACAGACACGTTATTGCGACTCCAAGCATGTGTTATTCACGACTTCAAGCATGTATTTTATGTGCTTTACATTATGGCTGAAAGTAAGTAATTTTGTGTTTCTGATCATATGAGATCCTCCTATCTATAGTTTGCAAGTTATCATCCATGTTAAATTTTTTACACAATTGGTGCATATTGTTCGACCAATTATTAAGATAAATTGGCCTACCTTGGCTAAAAACTTCAGTAGACACTTTGGTACTAGGTTTGTACGAGTTTGAACAGAAATGCAAGAAGCACGCTTTTGGTTGGCCTTTTTTTCGAGTTTCTGAGGACAGTTCCTCGGTTTAGGACAATAAACAGTTTTCCACCGTTTTTTTGCACATGTTTTTTGTCGGGGTTAATGAGGTCAGGTGTTTGACTTCTGTTTTATCCACTTTGTAACCCCCCAAATCTTGCCAAATTTCCAACTCAACCAAGTAGGGAGGTTAGTCTCCTCCGCGGCACAGCCCAGTGATGGAAACATCTTCTTCCCAATTAGGATCTGCCCTCCTTTCCATTGGATTTCCCCCCTTTGAATTTTTTGAATTTTCTATGATAGATTTAGTACGTGTATACGTTGAATTTACTCTTTTTTTTTCTATCCTAGCTTGACGTGCCAAAGTATATATACTAATCTATAGTCACTCTTTGAGTATGTTATGATTCTTAGATGTACCAAAAGCTATCCAAGGTTTTCTCAAAAAGTAAAAGGGGAAAATGGAAGAGAGGGAGTTTATTTCTTGTAATGTTGCATTTTTATCATGTTTTGTCAATGAATTTTTTATGCGTGGCATTGATGGTTGTCGTTCCCTATGCAGGATGGGAAGATTTCACAACTTGAGCATGTGTTTATCCGTGGCAGCAAAGTGAGGTATGTGCTCGTTTTTAGAGATGGTTTGCTTGCTTTGAATCTCCTGTTTGAGACTAACTTGTAGTCCTTTTAGGTTTATGGTGATTCCGGACATGCTTAAGAATGCTCCAATGTTTAAACGTCTAGAAGCTAGAATCAAGGTACAATTTCAGTGCACCTGTTTTTGCTTTTTGCATATAAATCTTACCTGCTTTACTTTTGTCTGATTTATTAGGGTAAGGGCTCAGCACTTGGAGTTGGCCGGGGTCGTGCTGTTGCAATGCGAGCTAGAGTAAGTTTATCATAATGTCTTTAACTCGTCATGTGACATCTCTCAAGCCACTTATGGCTTGGCCAAAGGGACATTGCCTTGAAGCAACTGCTTAATTATCTTGTGCAGGCTCAGGCTGCTGGGCGTGGAGCTCCTCCTGGTAGGGGTGCAGTGCCACCCGTACGGAGGTGATCTGTCCTAAGAGCACGGTCTCGTCCTCCTTGCTTTGAAGCTGATATCTTCATTGTAACCGCTTGCACGAATATTTTGTCTAGAAATCTGATTTTGTAACCTAAAAGGCTGATGGAATTTTAACGGTAAATTCTATCCTGTATCAAGGTTTGAATTGCTGAGGATGTTACGGATCTTTTAGAGAACTAGGATCGCCCAAGGTTTGAGTGTATGTCATGGGGATGCATTCTTTGGGCTGTCGTTTGAACCTCCATTAAGGCCGGATTAAGGATATATACGACTTTTGCAACTTCTCTGAGGTCTGGTAGTGGGCGACTCTGTTCCCGTTTATTCTCTTATGGATTAGTTAGTTCATAGTCGCCCTGATAGATTGTTTGAGCTCCTTATACTAATTTTTATTTTTGAACTTTGGGGACTTGCAAAAAAACCAGATTTTTGTTCTGAAGCATGCAGGAGACCAACTTGTGGAGGTTTATCCACTGATGAAGCTCTGTTATGGCCCAGTTGCTTGGCGTATAGAGGGCATGCATTCATTAGATGCATGCTGCTCCATCTCATTTTCCTCTCTCCACATGAAATTTGGGCAGGATTCCTTGACATGCGATATCATATAGGTGGTTTTATTTATATTTTTTAGGTTAAGCACGAGAATTTTATACCAGCTGATGTTTGGTTTCACGGTGGTTACACGACTAGACATGCTACTTTCTGTGGAAACCAATAGATATATATTGTTATACAACAGGATTGAATGAAGGTAAGAATAGTATTTGCATTGGCTGTCAACCCTAGATGTCTTACGCATATTTTGTTGAGGCGGCTTCCCTGCATTGTCCTTAGCTATTTTTTGTCAGGCCTGTTGTTCTCATGCATGTATGGAAGACGTGATATTCTTCTGGCGCTTATAATCATGCATCAATCCAGTATTTTTGGGGTCCGGTGACATGAGGGGCAGCTGAGAAGTAAAGTATCTATCATAAGTATAGACGCAAGCATGCTTGAAGTTTAAAGCTTTAGGCCAAAGAATCCTTTGAGGTAATTATCATAAGTATAGTCTTGCCACCCGCACTCACAAATTCACAGTAACCTCTTGCTCTTACTGCATTTGCCCCGATCATGAGCTGATATCGGCCTTTATGGGTTGCCATTTTGTTAAAGCTCACATCAATTTAACCTTCATATTTCACTATATAATTCCAACGACCAAATCTTTCTGTGCATATTTCATTTTAAAGTCTCGGTATTCTAATGCACTTTGATCTTTAATCACAAAAGGGTCTCGTTCCCCTTCTTTTTTGTGTTCAATGGAGTATACAACATATGGGGGTTACGGGTTACCGCTTCAATCAGCCTCATTATTCGTGTCTCATGTTTCTGATTTCTCAAAGCATTTGCATCTGCTCACCGATACGTACTGTACAACGCCTACCAGGTACAGTTAGTTGTCCGGAGTTTTTCTTTCTTATGAGTTATGACCAACCCCCAAGAGTTATCTAAAAAGAAACATCAAGCAAGAGAACAAAAATTCGGCTGCGAATTTACAGTAAGCTTCTGTTGATTAGTAAAATGTGTGCCTAAATTACCTCTCTAGCTGGTCCAGCTACTACCAACTAATTATATGTCAACTTGGAGGGAACCAGAACTTTTTTCTAAACCTCCTCAGATGCAGATTCACGGCATAACCTGCAATTAATTCGTCGAAGGCAAGTCAGCAAAGAGATAATTCCAGAGGAAGACCAATACATAAGTGCTTACCCTGACGCATGCGATCGGGAAGCAGCTAAAAGCCAACATAAGCCTCCAATTTAAAAACACGTCTGTATTCCTGTCCATACCAAGACAAACTTACCGATATATTACTGTTCTACCATGTTAGCTTCGTTCTGGTTAACTCTGCATTCAAGTCCCCAGCTTGAAAGCTTAGATACCAACTGATGTTCTTTTTTAGGTTGGCAGGTACCGGTCGAGATATTAGTGCTTGAGATTGCGAAAAAGAAGCACTAATTCAAGGAAAGAATATGCACCGGAGTAAAATCTGCAAAATGGATTGATGATGTTTGGCAACGATGACATGGACGTGGATAAGTAGAAATATTGATACAGAGAGTATCTAATATCCTTGCTGCCTTAAATCGGGGCGTGAAATTGGCATCCATGCAAGAACTGCAAGAGTTACCACTTTCAAAGGACAAGCATACGGAATCAGGAGCCACGCAACAAGAGTTTTCGGAAAAAACTGTGTTACAGGCGCGATGGATCATAAGCACGAAATTCCGTTTCTGCACGTCTATTCCAGAAGTAGATATTATGTTAGTCATTTTCCTTATATAATAATAGTAATACGTACTTCAGACCAATAACAAATGGTGAAACTACGGAAAGCTCAACAATAATAAATGATCCGTTGATATCCTGGAGATGCCAAAAACACACCTCCCTCAACAGAAAGATGTCAGGTTCTAAATACCAGCTATGCCCAACTTAGACATGTTAGCAAATATATACGACCAGCTAAGAAATCAACACTCCCTCTTCCTCTCCATCCCTAAATAAAACAAAAGAAGAATAAGGGAACAGATTATAAGGTGCCATTGACAGTCTCTCTTCCTTCTTCCACCATAATTACTGGCTTTCAGTTCATCTCAGAAAAGTATATTTGTAGTTGGCTTATTTGGATATACCCACGCTCTATAGGTGATTCCAGAGAAGAGACATGGCCATGCAACAGGATATAGAGAAAGCTGGGAACAGTATGCAAGAAGAGATAAAGGCACCACTTCTGCCACAAGAGAAAACTAGCATCAATAGAGTTGACCTTTTTGCTGAAAACCAAACCTCAGAAGGTAGCAAGGGGAATGCATGGATGCTCTACCTTAGCACATTGGTTGCGATCTGTGGTTCTTTTGCATTTGGATCATGTGTAAGTGCTGGTTTTGACTTTGAACTTTTTGTTGTAACCGAAAGATACAACTAAGAAATTGCACTCCAGAAACCCGCTTTTCATGAGCAAATCTTGGTTGTGTTTTGTACTCTAAATCTGTTTGCTTTTCACTTTTCAGGCAGGTTTTTCTTCACCTACTCAGACTGTCATCAGGCAAGATCTAAATTTATCTCTAGCAGAGGTTGGTAGAACATGTATCATTCGACTTGTGAAGTACAACCTAAACTTGTATACAACTATGGATTAGTTTATCTTAGCTGGCTTTCACTACTAGAAGTTTGAAAACTAACTCAAGAGTTCTATGATGAGAAATTAAATCACAAAACAGAATACAGATGAAAGGATAGATAACAACAAAGACTTACACCATCCGTGAAGGTGCCAGGCAGCGGTCAGCTTTCATATGGCATGGTAGTTCACCAGCCAATGGTTCAAGTCCAAAGCAACTCCCTTCGCACTCACCAGTTGGCTTGTTTCACCGTTTGGCTTTTTCAAATGAACTGGTTTTATCTATAAATGATTAGCATAGGGCTTATAAATATCAGAATTCTAGACAAATAGTTAAAAGGACCATAGCTACTATATGAAATAAAACTTTTAAATATAATGGTAGTACCATAGACCGTAGAACTTCGATGATTGCAAATAAATGTTTTATGTATTACATGCATAAGAGCTCTGTATATCAAGCAGTTCAAAATGTTCATTGCTACTAACTTCAAACTGTTTTGCTGAACCATTCTTCCTGTTCTGTATAGTATTCACTGTTTGGCTCTATATTGACTTTTGGCGCAATGGTCGGTGCAATCACAAGCGGGCCTATTGCTGATCTCATTGGTCGCAAAGGGGTAATTTTATTCTTTTACGTCCTTTTTTATTTTGTGTGTGTGTGTTTTTTTTGCTGTGGGGTGGGTTGTTGGGGGGGGGGGGGGGGGTTAGGTTTATTCAGGGATCCTAAAAACAACTAGTCTGCCAAATTCTGCTTCTCTGAGATCGCACAACAAATAACTTAAGCAAATGTAAACAGGCTATGAGAATGTCAAGCGGCTTCTGTGCTGCAGGGTGGCTAGCAATTTACTTTGCTCAGGTTTTCAGTCTACTCTCGAGTTACTCCTAAATGGGAAAATTCATATTACATAAATGTCACCTGATAACTTCCTTTATTACTACAAAGGGGCCACTACCGCTAGACATGGGAAGACTAGCAACAGGATATGGAATGGGCGTCTTTTCCTATGTGGTAAATCTTTTTACTGACGTCATTTTCATCTCAATACAATCAAGTGTAGAGAGAAGTTTACGAAGAATCACTTTAAAAGTTTGACATCCTTCGAATTTGGATGATAAGGTGCCAGTGTTTATTGCTGAGATCGCACCCAAGAATTTACGAGGAGCTCTGACAACCACAAATCAGGTACAAAGATGTGCATGAGCTAACGTGAGAAATATCTAAATAGCATAGGTAGAGATAACAACATTTATATGTTTAGTCTACTTACGGTAGAAGAAGGAAGAACAAGATAGTGATTACTTATGAAAAGTAAAGCAGATCTGAAACGACGATCTTAATGCATGAATTTTTCCAACCTTCGCTACAGCTCATGATTTGCACTGGAGTCTCTGTTGCTTTCATTATAGGGACAGTGCTAACATGGAGAACTTTAGCATTAACAGGTAATCAATCTGATCGAGGATCCAGTTATTTAAAAACATAAATTGTTCATAACGTAAAATGACTTCTCCTAATGTCGAAAACGGCTTATATTGCAGGACTAATTCCATGTGGTGTTCTACTTCTGGGACTGTTTATAATTCCAGAGTCTCCTAGATGGCTGGTAAGAGAAAAAAAAATAGATGTTCTAATGGTCACGCATAATAGAAAGAAAGCTACAGATGTGAAATATGTTTGCAGGCAAAGACAGGACGTGAAAAAGAATTTGAATTTGCGCTTAGGAGACTACGTGGAAAAGATACTGATACATCTGAGGAGGCAGCTGAGATCCAGGTTCATACTTTTAAACCCTAAAGGCCACTGTCATTGACAATGTTTTAGATTATTAAGAGATGACATGCCGGATTTCAATGTGGCAGGATTACGTAGAAGCCCTTCAACAGCTACCGAAAGCCAAACTACTAGATTTGTTTCAAAGAAGATACTTGCGCTCAGTCGTTGTATAAATGTCTTCTCATCTCAAATAATTTACTTATCTGTCAAGCTGATTGCTCTTCAGAAGAGTGTTCAAGTCATACAGCCTGACAATAAACTTCAACTTATTTTCTATTGATGGTTACTTCTGACCAGATAGGAGTTGGTCTGATGGTCTTTCAACAGTTTGGGGGAATCAACGGAATCTGTTTCTATGTCAGCAGCATTTTTGAGTCAGTAGGTAAGGAGATTCATTATCTTTCTCACCAGAAAAAGATACAGGTGGCGTGATGCAGCCCTTGCCTTGAAAACAAGAACAAGCATGGTTTCATGGAAACCAAGATGAACAATTTATGGAAATTTAAACCAAACAATTTTGCACCAATTCACCGTATGTTATCGCTTCTAGCAACAAATTCTGATCCCTTCATAAGTTCACTAAGAAAAGTTCCCATCTTTCGGACAGTAAGGAGAGTACTTATTTGAAGTGTGAAGTACAATTACAATCGATTTATTTGTGCAGGATTTCCTTCCAATTTGGGAACTATAGTTTATGCATGTCTTCAGGTTATCAACTCTCTCTACATCCAATCCCTAGTAGTCTATGTGCTGGTCTCTACAACATATTGATCGGATTGGTTTATGTTGCATATAGCTTATGCTTTAATGCATATATACATATTTCAGGTTGTAATTACTGCGCTTGGGGCACTTCTAATAGACAGAGCAGGAAGAAAACCCCTTTTGCTGGTGAAATCTCAACTATAATATCATTAGCTTCATTATATGCTATCACTGTTCCTACTTGATGCATTCAATTTCTTTCGCTAGATTTCTGCATCAGGATTGGTCCTGGGTTGTTTATTAACAGCCATTTCCTTTTATCTGAAGGTAATAATCAAAACCTTAGAGCTTTTCCTCCATTTTGTTTCTTTCTTTTACTTTATATGGCAATTGCAATTTTGTGGGCCAGACCTATGAAATAGCACTCAAGGCAGCACCAGCACTTGCTGTTACCGGCATACTGGTAACATTACTCTTTACCAACTTCGCAAACCATAGAATTTAACAAGACTCGTTTCTCAGTAGATGACTTTTGAACTCTTTTACCTTTTGATTTTAACTGTGGTCTGTTCATGGTCTGTTCAAAAACAGTTGTATATAGGATCCTTCTCAGCAGGAATGGGGGCAGTTCCATGGGTTGTAATGTCGGAGGTGTGTGCCTGCCACTCTGTATTATCCTCCTTTGACATGCAGTTTTATACATTACCAATCTGAATATTACTTTTTATCGACAGATATTTCCTATCAATATTAAAGGAGTTGCAGGAAGCCTAGCAACATTAGTGAATTGGTTTGGCGCATGGGCGGTTTCCTACACTTTCAATTTTCTCATGAGCTGGAGTTCTTATGGTAGGCATATGTAGAATACACCACTTCTCCTCACTAAGAGGAAAGTTATTTGCACATAAATGCTTTAACAAAAGGATGAGTAACCAACAACACATATGTCCGGCAAATTCCAGTGAACATTCTTTAAAGAAGATGAACACTTCAAACATAAATGTCACCTTTTTGGCACAGTGAAAAAAGGAAAATAAAAATGACCAATCTAACTCAATGCTTCCTTTCTACAAGAACCTCTGTAATGCATATTAATTGGTACTATTTCCTTGAAATGTAAGATCTCTACACTTTCTTGTTTGCTGTGTTTCAGGAACCTTCATTCTTTATGCCACAGTTAATGCAATTGCTATTGTTTTCGTGGTCATGGTGGTGCCGGAGACAAAAGGAAGAGCTTTGGAACAAATACAAGCCGCCATTAATGGTTCGTAATCAGAAAGCCTTTTATCAAGATTTTACAAGCCCACTTACTACATGAGAAATGCAAAAAGGTGCGAAGCCGCGATATCTTTTTACTATTAATTTTGGAGACAAACAGACTGTACTGAGATTTCTTTATCAATAATCATTCAAACATTTTCGACAACAAAATTATGTACGTAAACTACCATATAAAAACAGAGAAGCATTTTCAATCAAAAGAAGCAGAAAACAGCAAGGGAAGAAAAAGGCTGAGCAATTCAGGGACTAAGCCCCCATGAGAGAGAGATTGCTCCAAACAAGCAGGATCAGAAGTAAGTACCTAAATTCCAGAACAAGAAGTACAGGGAAAAGAGAGGTGCAGAAAAGCAAAGAATTTAGGGTGAGGTGACATAATAACACCTTATGATTTGCGTACCTATAATTTTGTCAGTTCAATGACTTAATTCTCTAGTATTAACCATTAGAAACTCACTCCTCGAAAATGAACCTTACTCCCCAGGTTTCCAGCTTATAGAGCTTATGGAAACTTCTAGAAGTTATAGGACGGGCTTGTTTAGACAGCTAATGTTTCTATAGGAGAGAAGCGGCATCTTGACTTTCAATTTATGCCTCTTAGATACATAATCAGTTTTTACACTTTGTTTTTTGTATATATTAAGTTTAAAGATTACACATATCGCCACGTCATACATACTAATGAAGTCATATCATAACAACCAGAATGCAGAAGCCTTACTTAGACAATCCATATTATAAGCTATGTTACATGGACTCTTCGGTTTGCGTGAAGTACCCGTTTCGGACACTCGACGCTTGGACATGAGTATGGGATATGTGTCCGACACATTTCATAGGATATGCCATTATGATACTATCTTATAGTCTTTTGTTCAATTAGTTACTACTTTGAGACAAGACAAGTTGTCAATGAAAACCAAATGCATCGACATAAAACACCTTTTTGCCTTCGAAATAACTAAAAAGCAATAACAAATATGAACATTTTGCCGTGTCCCCGTGTCCTGCGTTTTAAAAATTAGACGAGTCCGACACTTGGACACATATCCGATCCAGACACTCATACCGAGTCCATGTAACATAGATTATAAGTAGAAGATATGATCGTCAGAGGTTTTACCTTCTTCTGAAGCTCAAGGTATTCCTGATTCCATCAGGTGGATAGCGAACTTTTTCACTGGGAAAATACCAAAGCTCGAAGAACTGATTTCTGTTTTTCTTTTCTTTTTGTTAGAAGGTCCCTTTTTTTATTGCTCAATAAGTCATAACATTCAGCTTGATACTACTCATGTAGTCCCAAATCAAAGCAAAATTGCCAATTATCAAAAGCTCTTGAGTATTTCTTCCATCCTCTTAATATAGTCCAGATTGAGCCTTCACCACCGCCAAACAATCTATTGTTTTTTTCAAGCCAGACACTATACACTGTAGTGGCTAGCACCAGTTTTACGACTGTTGCTTCCCAAATGTAAAATGGCATATTGCAGTTCTTCTGTCCAAGACAGTGCAGGTCTTTCTATGTGACACTTTTGTAGAGAACCAACCCAGATACTTCTTACTTCTTAGATATGTACACTCAAAGAAACGATGGTTTTGAGTTTCCTTTTGATGTAAACAAAAAGGGGCAGGCACCATTGCTGATAATGTTCCGTGTCCAAAATCTATCTTTGGTCGGAGTCTACCTTTGCCCAAAAGCCAAAGTATAAAGGCACATCTTAGAAGGTGACCTTTGAACCCTACTACCTTGTACCAAGCAACAGGTGCAGCAGATTTCCTAATTGCATTCCATGCAGAAGCAATAGTAAATTTGCCAGAGGGATTCAGGGTCCATATAATTTGGTCACCAAGGGCCATTTCAGGAGGTCGGAGGGAAATGTATCTTGAAGATCCCTTAACGCAAGGGATTGAGGAGGTGGTAAGCTCTAATGTCCCCTAGTAGTGATAGCAGCCACTTTAGCATGCAATTAATTAGCTGCACCATAGATGATCCGAGGGCCATACATTTGGAGTATTGAACCACCTGGAAGCCAATTGTCCACCCAGAAGTCGGAGTTTTGGCCACTCCCTGTATTTCGCCCAACATATCATCGGACAAAGTCTCTTGAGTTTCAAGAGTTTGTGCCACATGCAAGGCAGATCGCTAGGAGGTTTAAAGGTCCACAAACTAGCTCCTCGGAGAATTTAGACATGACACCATTAAACCCACACGGAATCCTTTTCATGTGCAATATCCCAGGATATTTAAACATAGCAGCTTTGTTCCATGCATACTTTAGATATCCAATCCTCCTTCCTTTTTGGAAAACACACCTCTTGCCAAGCCACTTTAGCACTGGTACTTTTTAGGTCATTTCCAGTGCATATACAGGCCAAGTTTTTTACTTCATGCGTCTTCATGATTTTTTGGGGGATGATAAACAAAGAGCACCAGTGTACTTGAATGCTATTTAGTACAGAATCCAGTTGCATTCTTCTGGCGTAAGATAGATTCCGAGCTATCCAACTTTGGATAAGAGTTGCGGTTTAATCAATCAAAATCTTGCAATAAGAGTCAGAAAGTTTTGAAGTTACAAGGGAACTCCTAGGTACTTGACTGGAAACTGACCTTCAGTCATGCCTATAATATTGCAGAAAGCAGTCCGTCGGTCCTAATTGTGGAAAAGATGAGGGGTCCCCAAGAAATCCTTAAAATGTCTAATAGCCTCATTATGAACTGCAGTTTCACCCGTTAGTTTGTTTCCACCAGGATCAAACATGGGCAGCACTTTATTCTAGGCTGTATGAACATTTTGTGGAAATACGATGTGTTCCGATCACCAAACAGTACCCAGTCTCTGGACTTTCTGATGGTAACAGGATTCCTCAGATAGAGACTCCAAAAGCATTTAGCCATCTAAGGAATTCCAGCATACAGTCAATGCTGTAGAAATTTTCATAACATCTACAATTTAATGGTTTACTTATGATTTTGGGAGGTTTATTTGATTTATAATGCCCCCTCTTTGATGCCTAATTGAAGGATCCAGAATGGGTTATTAACGAAGGGCCAACTTCACCTCTTGCCTTCATCACCTTAAATAGATCTCCAAAACTATCCACGAGAAAGGAGAAACACCTTTGTTGCTAGCTCTTTGGGCCCACTATTCGTGGCACGTCAAGAAATAGTTAACGGTCTAAGTTTAACACTACCAATCTGGTCAACCCGTAATGCACACTCCAAGTCACATTTCGTGCCTTCGTCACCAAAAACATTCTAAGTGTTGGCATCGGCCCGGCCCGAGACCTTCCCCTTTGTCACCAAAAGCATTCTACTTTGGAGCGCTCTGAGTGCTCCTACACATGTATTCATGGCGAAATAGGCGACTCTCCCAAGACACTATTTCCGCCATGGAGCTCCGAGTGTTTCGGCGTGAGGACTTTCATCCCACCAGGTAGGTAACTCTTTCGAAAAGCCATATCGGCCCCCCAGGTAGGCGACTCCTCCAGGATGCTACCTTGGCGCGCTCCCGAGTGCTCCGAGACAAGGACTTATCGCAGGATAGGCGACTCCTCGGGGACACTATCTCTGCTAGGGTGTTTGCGTGACTAACCTGTGCTCCGATACTAAGGGCTCTTAATCGGCACTACTAGGGACCATGACCCCCGGGTCACTCCAAGAGGGGAGCAAGTTTCCAGAAGGCATCACGCCCATTCCGGCTGGCAGTTGGGCGTTGGGGGTCCCCCTCGGCTATCAGGTTCTCTTTGCCTATGAACGCCCCCTTAGGCTTTGGACTGGTGGCTAGATTAAGGGCGTTATCTAACCACACTAGCACTGTGGAGCTAGTCTTTCTAAACCGACAGAGGGAAGCTGTACGAGGCAGGCCGAGCGAATGTGCAATCCGCTAATTCATGGAGCACCGACATTTGTGACCCCCTTCGGTGAAATCACTCCCAGGGAACGCAATGTGTTGCCTAATGACATCCCTTTTCCAACCTCTACAATACTGGACTTCGAAGCTCATTTTGGATGGTTGGAACTCATTTAAACATTTGACTTTCGCACTGTAGAACTCAAGAGCTAGAGAATTATAGAGAGAGAAACCCTTGGACTTCGAACCTTGAGAACTGGACCTTAATTCTCAACCTTGACATCTTGACCTTAGTTTGCACTCTCGACTATCATCAAGTATTCACCCGAGCCCTAGCCCTAGCAGCACTACCACTCCTCAGGCTCTATCTAGGAAGCCTTAGTCCCAGTCCTTACTCCACCCTTACTATGTCCCACACTAGCAGACTTGGCTTATGACTCGAGCTGTATTCTTTGTGACACCTCCGCGTATACTAACGAACCCACTTCCTTGGCATCAACCTTTTTTTAAACTAGATCTGAGTCCTTCAACTTCCTCGCCTGCATTAACGTGCACCCTTCTCTAACTTCTACAAGAATCTTTATTTCCTAGCGATTTAACTCTAAGTCCAAGAAAACTGCAAGCTCCTCAATCTCAATTCCTTAGCACAAGCTGGAAATTTCCCATGGTACACATCAGGTCCCTTTTGGTAAATGGATCAGTAGAAGTTTTAGGAGCTCTCCATTGCGAGATCAACTTGCAGGGATGAGTTACAGAAACCAACAACCTTCACAATGTCACCCAGTCAGTATCGGTATAAACCTCCATAAGTAGTCACAACCAGTTCATACGTTTTACCAGCTCAAAACCAGATAATAGAACCGTTTCTTCACCAGTAACACAGGTATTATATAATTCGGAAGGAATAAACTCAAAGTAGGCTGCATTTGGTAGCACTACAAATCGAGTGAGTGCAGGAGGCTGCATAATGTCTAAGTTAATGCCCACATACTGATGCAAAAGTCTCCACCTAGCAGAGGTATATCTCCGGCACAGTGCTCAAGTTTTGAAATTTATTGTTCCATACTTCCAGTAATAACATATTTAGCATACCAAACATTTGGCTGTATTTTACCTAAAATCCCTCTCCAGTTCCTTTCTCCTCGAACTGATTGAATCTTCTTTGAAAGATCTACTTAGGTCTGCCAAGAACCTCAGAGTCCCTCGTTGAAACATCAATAACTTCCTGACAAAAGAACCCATTCGTTACACATTCGCTTCCACTTAAATTCTAGAAGGTTGAACATCTTAGTTAAGCCAACAGCATATGGTGCTTGGGTTTCATCAACTAAATCGCAGTGCCTAAGACCGCAGGGGAGGTGACAATTCTTTTGCTGCTGAACATCTGATACAAGAATGACTTCTTTTGGGCTAACACACATGGGGAGAATGTGGGATGGGTCAAAATTACTGCCGTGGAAACAATAAGCAGTTGCAGCCATAGCTTTAAATCTCCCTCTCGTCTTTGTGTAACATTTCCGGCCTCAAAGAACCGTAACAACTCGTTGACTAAGGGTCAGGGAGGAACCAACATGCGTAACAACTCAAAGACACCCTTACTCTGCCAAAACTTCAGCCATACTACTCAAACGAAAAGAATGAATCATACTTTTATAGAATGGCAGCACTGCCCTGGCGGGCCAAGTAAGGGATGGCTTTCGAGGATGTTGAATCCAAGCAAGGAATCAATTTTCGCCTCATCCTCGTACTGCTAACACCATCATGTTCAAAGCACTAAGAGTCAAGCTATTGAATGTTGTAAACCAAAATAATGTCTCGCGCCTCTCCTTAATCTGTTTGGTTGTGATAAAATTTTGCTACCTGCTCGCTTTTCGATGAATCCATTTAACTTTTCCGAAATCCAAACAATCGTTGGGCTTAGTGGATGTCTGTATCCGTTCTCTCACTCTACATCTTTTACTCATTTGTTCCAAAATTAGAGTCGTTAATTGACATTTATCAAAGTCCTAGTATTGAAGTTTGAAATTGACCTCACTCATTTTTATTTTTATTTTTTTGACTCGTCAAATAATGCTTATCCAATTTTTTGACTCCGTTTATTTTTCTAAATTCTAACCAAGAAGTTTGCTAAAATGTCAAAGCAACTGTAGTTTATTGAACAGTAATCGAAGCGAGATGAGTGATGGTAATACCTGTAGAAGAAACAGAGTAGAGGATCGACGGAGAGGAGAGGCCAATCGTCGAAAGCCGTCGGCCGTTCGATGGATGTGATCGGCGTAATCGTCGCACGTGGACGCGGCACATCGGAGGGCGCACGACAGCCTCCGAGGTGGGTCAGGAGATAGCCTACGACGGCGTCGGGGCCGAGAATGGACCGAGGGGTCTCCAGCTGGTGGCGCGCGGCATCCTTGGCTATGTCATCGAGCTAGTTGATGGTCTCTTCTCGCCTGTCATCATATGCCAAGGGGTCCGACGAAGACGACGCCGTCGAGAATTGGTGCGTAGGATACAGAAATGCACTTACTGTGCAAATTAGCGGACTCGTTGAGCTGCCGGAAGAGTTTTGGGCGGCAAAGTCACTGGTCAGAGTGCAGTTCTCTTTGGGCAGTTGAAAATTGAATTGCCATTTGGGTTCACGGCTATTTTAACTTTTTTTTATTAGTAAAGGTTGAGACTTGATATTTAAATTATATTTTTTATTTATTTAAGCTTCATTTTTTTTTTACTATATAGCGATTTCAGCGATAAAAAGTAATAGAGATACCATTGATTATAACGAAAAAAATAGAAAGATGCGAGTTGTCGTGTTTAGAAAATGAATAAACAATAGAATTACACTCTAATTTTACAATTGGGACTTTGCGAAATATATTTACATATAATAGAGAAAAAAATTGATCCAAAAATACTCCTTACCGTCCAAACTGAAACAAAAAAAAAGGGGGAAGAAATTTTACGAAGTCGTACCATTTCCAAAACACGATGAGATAACGGAATCTTGCGAAGTCACCAAGATGGTTTAGGGAAAAAAATTGAACTGTGACAGCCAAGGAAAGACATAATACGTCTGATATTTCTTTAGAAGAGGGGTGTAATGACAAATATACATTTACAAACATGGGAGAAAGAAGCAGCTTCAAAACTTCTGCTATTTCCCCTCTTCCACATAAACAGAAACATGCCAGATCATATCTAAGTTGAAAGAACGAGTCAATCTATCTATCTATCTCGTGTTTTGTGTTTGTTCTCCATATACCCTTTGATGAGTTCGTAATCTTTACAACTCTCTGTTTGGGTTGCCGTCGCTTCCTAGTGAGATGCTGTTGGGCACTTTTATGTACCTTCAGTACGTCAACTTTAACAATGTGATGATCAGAAGTCCCTTTTGAAGACAAAACGGAGTAGGAATCAGGAACAAACTTGTATGGTGAGTCTGGAGATGCCAATATGTAATCGACCCGAGTTCCGTACTTGCATGTACCCTGGACACCTGCATGTATACCAGATTAAGGCTTTGAAAGGCTGTTTAGTTTACTGTACTTCAGTAGTAGCTGAGAATAAGATGGTCCGTACTCTGTCCTTTGGCGATCATGACGACGGACTCGCATTCACCTGCAAAGTCCTTGGCATCTGTATATTGCTTACTCTTTAAGAACTTCATCACCTCAACTTTTGGTGTTGGCTTTCCCATCTCTTCATAGTACTGGAACAAAAACATCATGAACATGTCATTATGTACTACTCGTATGATCACTTGTTTCACAATTAAACACTTGTAAGTGCTACACCCACGCCCTATTTGTCGCTGGAGAACAATTGCTGTTGCTAATGAACCCTATAGACACATACAGGACACTGTTATAGCAGCCAAGGCTGTGGACTTGGTCCCTATAATGTACATAGAAGGAGCAGCTACCTTTACAATGTCCATCCATCTTTCTGGTGAGTAATCTGTTTCATCAAGAGAATTGAGACCTCCAGCTAAGATGTGTGGTCCATTACTGGATTGGATAATTGCATTTATCTGTTTCATTCGCCAGTTCTCGTCTAGATGATCGAGGTGAGTGCAGTGGAAATCGACTTCTCCTGTGTGGGGAACATCAACTGTGGCTCTCAGAACATTCCTGTAACGATTTGTTAAGCGATCTGGAGTCAAATAAAGAGCAAAATCTTCTAGTTTCCGGGTATCAAAACAGAACTTTTGCATTACAGTGAAGCAATTACTGCGGTCATTAAAGCTTGATATGGGATTTTAACAGCATGAAAGTTCTCATCAAGGTGAAGGGCCACTATACTATTTCCCGACAGATGGAACTTCCAAAAATCATTCTACAACCTTGCCTCATTGGAAATGGAATGCAATAGAGAACATATGAAGAAAAAGGAAAGCCCAGACAATGTCGCAACTGCTAAAATATCTTGCTCGTGGCATCTCATAATGCTTATGCCCAATTGCCAATTGCCAATAGCAAGAAAGTAGCTGCTTTCGCAGTTTTGGTACGCACACACGTGTGTTTCTGCGGTGGCATGCACTTCCCTGTATATGGGATACCTAATGCTGACAACTAAAGTAGTCAACACAACTAACCAGTTCCGATCTTTTATGCTTGTCTCACAATGTTTTCTTGTCCAAACAACCTAAAAGTAAGATCTACAGAAGCAAAGCCTCTAGCCACTATCTGGTATATAGGCAATTGATGGAAGCAAGTCTAAAATGGACTATTTCCTTTTAGAATGAACAGGATTATGACATGTAAACCATATTAGCACAATTTAAGCATTATCTTCCTTTGGATACACCCACACAAAATCCAAGAACACTACTGACACGAGAACTCTTCAGACTTGGCAAAAAATTTCTTCCAAATAAGTTTACATGTATAAAATTTGATTACAGGTGGTCCAAGTCTGCATACCTAAGTTTAGACATAAGTTAACAACTTTGGGAACAAACTGAGAGATTCATTACCATAACAAGGATATGATTGTTTCACATGTGAGAAGAATCAGACTGTAATCTAAAAATTAAAGGAAGTAGGTAAAACTTTCAGTTCTACAACATGAATACAGCTGTTCCAGATGTTGACAACCCACTCTAGTGTAAAAGGAACCAAAGGAAGCTCCTTGCATGTATGCAATGTAAACGAAACTACTTATGGTAGTCCAACAAATTCGGCTCTTAACCATTTGTATTTTCACCGTACATAAAGAGTTGAAAAACCAGAATTCATCATGTTAAAATCAATTTCTTTGATGCTTCCCAAAGGCATGAATAATGCTCGAATAGTTCCATGAAAAAGTCTTGAATGGCTTTTGCAAAGGTAAAACAGAGCAATAGCTAAACTTTATGAAGAACAAATTACTAAGATTGGGGAAGAAAATGGTGAAAAGAACCTGAAATCGGCATCATCGAAGATCTTCTGAACCTTCCACCGCTTAATCGGCCACTTAGAAAGGATGGCATTGCCGTATTCAGGGGCCCAACTCTCAGCAAACACGTAATTCATCCCCAAAGCAACAGCCAAATCTGACAAAGGCTTCATACCCTTTTCTTCCTCTGCCTTCACATCTTGCAAGGCCAGTATATCAGCGTCAAGCTCCCTCAACACTTCCACAACCGTCCTTCCACTTTTATACCCCTGTACCTCTCTACCACCATTCATGCTCACCCCTGATGTTAAAGGAGCCTTCCCTTTTAAAATTCTTGAAGAACCAATCTCTTCTTCACCTTCAACAAAGCTCAACTGCCCGCTTCTCTTCAAGGAAATCTCATTATCTGGTAAATTGATAGAAACCCGTAATTTGGACTTGACAAACTTCTGCTGGATGGAGAGATTTTGACTCTCCGAAGTGGTGTTCATGGAGTTTGGATGCAGGGGAGACTGTTTTAATATACCCTTTGGCCGATCATTCATGGATTTCACCCTTAACTTGCTTCTATCAGTTGGGTGGCCGGGATTTGTGGAATAGTAATCATTTTCGTAGTGAAAACTTAATGACTTTTCGGTGGTGGGAACAGCAGGTGCCATGGAGAACAGGGCAGCATTGAAGGTCGCGACACGCACCGGTTTCGGGGACTTTGACTCGGCCAGTTGACCGTTCGGTTGAGCCTCCACCGGAAGGTCGTTAGGGTCGGGGTGTGATTTGGAGTTGGATTTGCCGAACTTTCTGATGACGACTTTGGGTTTGGAACGGCGGCGGATTGGCCATTGCAGGCTGGAGCATAGGCGCTTGAGCTTTATGTTGAGTATTTTAAGCATTGCAGGGAGAAAGGTGGGTCTTGTGTTTGGAAACTTTGGCTCAAACCTCCTTGAATAGTTATGTTCTTCTCAAACACTGTGTGTTTGTGTGTGTTTTTCTTGAAATTGTTGCATGAATGTAAATATGATAGCGGAGAGATCAGATTAGCTCAGTAAGAACCAGAGGTATAAAACGGGGAGGAGTCTTCTAGGAAAGGGGCTTGTGACATTTGGCATGCAACCAGGTGGGCAAATTACTACATATTCTTTATCCAAAAAAATTTTGATTCAACAACGATACTGGATAATGAATTTTGAGCTCTTTCATTGTTTTTTTTTCTTCTTTTTTTTTTCCAAAGCAGAAGCAAATATAAGAGGCATGCAATTTTTTATATCGCTTGGTAATATGATTTCTCGTACTCATTCTGAATGGTGTTTTTGTTACTTAAAACGATAACATTTCTGAATGACATAAAACTTGTCAGTTATTTATTCTCTCATACCCTTTACGATTTTAATTAGAATTTCAAAAACAAAGTGTATGAGAAAAATGAACAACGGTGGAGATAATTTGATCTTTTAGAGAACCCAAATTCATAAAGCTATCGCCATATTCTTTTAAGATTCATTTAATTCGTTAAAATGTTGTAAATTGATAAAGAAATTTTATCGTAGAAAACAAGAAGGAAAATGCTCTTAAGTAGTGCAATTTAGAAAAAGGCATTCCGTCCGCAAACTTTATGGACAAACGCTGCTAAAATCATGCAGCAGGCACTTTTCTCCTCTGTCACTACATTATGAAGGTTCATTGTATATGTAAGAAAAAAGGGACAACCATCCATAAAAAATACTCCATGACCAAGTAGATTATTGGACAGTAATTTAAGAAGCTTCTATGTAATTAGGGAGGGCCGAAGGGACTAACTGCTCCAAGGATGGTGAGGAAGGTGGTGGGGGAGGGTGAAGCAGAGAAACGTCCACATAACTAATCTCTTCATCTAGAAATGACTAAAAATAAGAGGGACCAAAGAAAGAAGAAAGCCAACCACTCCCAAGTCACAACCCACTTCAGTCCAGGTCCAGCGGGGCTCTGGCTTGGACGGTACTTCACCCAAATCACGGCGTGGCCTACTCCAATGCAGTCAAACGAAGCTGATCCTCCCCCTCCTCCTCCTCCTTCTTCTTCTTCGTCCAATTCACAACAGTTTCAAAGCTTTTCTTCTTTATTATTTAGCTCCTGGGGGTAATAAATCTTTGCCCAACTCTTACAATTTAGGTACAGGATGACTAAGCATACCAATATATAATGTCACTAATGAGTTGGTTTAGCTGTTTTCAAAATCCCAACCAAGATTTACTATCATAGTTCGAGTCTGCATGTGAGTTTTTTGTACGCTTCGACTCTTACGTAAGTGAGGAAATCAAAAACTTATGTGTATGTAACAGTCTTGTAGAATTTTGAGACCCAATACTTCTTGTCGGTTAGATCAGAACATTATCCCAAAAAGATTATCAATAAATAATGAGAAAGAAGTTTCAAATTTTTACTAGAGACCTCTAAAATTCGGCCGCCCAATCATAAGCTCGCAAAGCTGGTTCAATATCGATGTTTTCCTTTCCGGTGTTTTTTGTTTTATTGGATGTGAATATTCAGTAAGGGGTTGACTAAGCCCCAACATGACAACGTGGGGCTGAACAATAAAATAACTAATCCTTTTGTTTGCAATTTAGTAGATGGAAAGACCTATCCATGCATCAAAATTAGGGTAATGACAATGAAATATTGTTATAATAGTTAGGTAATCAAAAACGTCATGGAACACGATCTTGAGCCCCATGCAAAAATTGCAATTATGTGGCCATACACACGTAAGCAGGAAAACAATATGACACCAGCCGGCCAAGGACCAAGGCCCCTAATTCACCTTAAAGATTGTCTGTCCATCAAAGCCAATGAAATCATTGCGTTGCGTCTTCATTAAACGGAACCAATTGAGGGTCCCCTTAATTCAAAGCTGAATGCATGCGGAATTCGTTACGAAAAAATGAAGCAGGCTTTGATCCAAATGTTTCGAGTGTGGTTTATAACGTGTGCAAGCGCCCATGTAGCATAGACGAAGGGCTCAAGAGCTCTCCATCTTCCAGCATCTCCCGTGGACGATGTTAAAAGCTTGATACGCAACTCAAATTAAAACATGTTTAGGAGGAAGAGCTCGCTCTCTAAATATAAGAACAAATTTCAATCTACATGTATAGTCGATCTAGAACTTTATTCCTGCCCTCCCGCATAACGAGTAATATGGTGATGTGTAAAGTCTAATATGTAACTCAAATTAAAACATGCCTAGGAGGAAAAGCTCACTCTCCAAATATAAGAATAAATTTCCATCTCCATGTAAAGTCGATCTTAGACTTTATTCCTACCCTCACGCATAACGTGTAATATAAAGTGATTTCAAGAATCGAGCCGAAAAAAACAAATTGTAAATACGAAAGAAGCAGCAAGAAAGGGACCTGAAGATTATGGAAAATAGATATAACTTAACTTTGATACCAGATTAAACTTGTCTAAATTTAAAAATACGATTAAAAAAAGAGGAGAATCGTACACTGTATTAGATCCCGTATAATTAATGTGAAACTTGACAGAGAAAAAGAAAATGCAAGAACCGGTTGCTTATGCACAACGGGGTCAATAATTAAATGGAGTAGAAAATGGGGGCAGCAAGGACCAAAGTAGTTGACGGAAACGGTGTTTTGACTTGTAAAGTTTGATTCTATAACGAGTGGAGTTGTGATAATCAAGTCATGTGAAGTACTGTATTTGTTTAAGGCTGGTGTTAGCTGGATTTGCTGCGTCAAGGAAGATGCCAAACTCCACTCGAGGGTCCTTCTTAGTCCTGCATGTACTTGGTATCTCAACTAAACGCCAGCTCCTTTTTCTCTGTAGCCTTTAGCCTGTTGGGAATCTCTGCTACCAGCCACCTCTACGTATCTCTGTCAGCATTACTGCAAATCTATTCTCACCTTCTTCAAATTATTTCTGTTACTTTAATGTTTTTCCTTAAACAATATGTTGCCAATCCTAAAGAAATTTATTAAATGCTTGGCCGCCCTTGAGTTGTCAGAAAAATGGGTTAACATACAAGGAAGTGAAAATAACTTCTTCTAACTCGTTACCATACTTAGTGTTAAGATCGGTATTCGAGACAAAAATTTAACAGACATTTTAATGACAGGTACGTTTATTAAGTATACAGATGTACTGAATACATGAGTTTATCGATCACATACCGATCGGAAGGACTCACTTCATATGTGCTGTCTACTTTCTGAAAGTGTAAAGCATCACAAGCAAAAATAAAGAGGTAGGATTGGTAGCAAGAAGTCGTCAACTATTGGAATAAGGCCTCTGCGAGGGGACAGAAGGACTGGAGGGGTAAATGGCAGCAGAAGAGAGAGATGAACAGGATAAGACCAAGTGATCCACCAGCATTGTAAGAACGTACCCGCAATTATACACTTCTTACTGTATTCAAGGTTATTGCATGTTTTATTGATGAGAGACGAGAAGACAGGGGTCCCATAGTCTTGCCTTCTGGGCAAATTGTTTCTGGTCCAGCTAATGTTTCATAAACGTTCGGTTGCAAGGAATCTAAAAGATGATGGGAGTGTACTTAAATTTAAAAAGAAAACTTTGGTCAACTTCTCGGTAGAACTGTGTTCTAAATTTTGAAATTTTCGTTTCGGTCTATCAGAGCTCCGGGGTGCCTTGATTTTTCTCTTTTCTTTTTGATGCACGTTGTGCTTGAGTTACACGATAAAAAATAGGCCTCTTCAATCCTTAACACCTCAGCCTTGGTGCAAATTTGGGGACGAACTCACATCCAGTGGAGGGCGGAGGGAGTAAGCACATGTCCACCCCTACCCTTTGGCAAGAAATTCTTTTAGGTACCATTGTTCTTATATCAGTAGTTCTGTTTCTTTGTGTCCCTTGGAGAATTTATGAATTTTGAAAACTTTTTTCAAGTTGTTGGTTCTTTTTCAACATATAAAATTTGTTCCTACTTGATACCATCGAAAGAAGCTATTTTTTTTTTTCAACATATAAAATTTTTCCTACCAAATACCATTGAAAGAAACTCTAACACTTCAGTTTTGTCGCTATAGATCCATAGTAAAACCAATTATTTCTTCTAGGAATATTGAGATTTAGTGTCCAAAGTAGAGCGGAATTAGAATGCAATTTATCTCTCATACCAACATCGTAAACTTCATCTCTTTATACATTTTTTTATTCCAACCCATCAAGGCACCTTCAAACCCACAACGCCCATCTTATACAAGATTTTTGCTTTCAACACCGCTCACATCTCTCGGCCCAGCCTCAAAATCTTAAAGACTGAAATAGCTAAATGGCCATAAAACATGAAACTGAGAATTTAAGGAATAGCCGACTGTGTTATCCAGAAAGAATAGATTTGTTGGCATTACATGTCACAAAGTGCAGCTATAGAAAGTTGTAGTTGAGCATGCCATCCTGAACAGAGACTTAACGCTGAGCGGTGAGTCTTTAATTCAAATGGTAATAGATACTGAAACATAAGTGACATGGTGACGATATGGCTCATTATTACACAGAAAATTCATTATAGGGTGAACCAGGCCCAGCTCCTGCATAGGCCAGCAGGACCACAAATCCAAAGGAATAGCACATTGATGAACAAGAACAAGTCGAAGCTGCGCTTGGTTTTCAATGTTCCAATTATTGCCAAAACCGTTATCTTAGGCTCTGATTGACAACAAAAAAATTTTATTCTCAGTTTTTTTAAAAAAAATTAATAACAATTTATTTTATTTTTTTACAAAAACAAGTAGGTATTTGATAACCCAATTTTTTTTGAGTTTTTTTTTTGTGGTGGTTTGCAGTGGCGGTCTGTGGTCGGTGGTAGTGGCCAGTGGCTGTCGGCGGCTGGCGGTGCCCACCGACAGTCGCCGGCGATGGTCGCCGAAGGTGGGAGGGCTGTGGTGGCCAAAAAAAAAACTCATTTTTTTAGTTTTTAAAAACTGATTTTTTAACTGAAGGAAAAAAAAAAGGAAAATAGTTACCAAACGTAATTTTTTTTTTCATTTTCCAAAACTGAAAAAAAAAAAAAAGTTCTATCAAATAGGGTCATACTTTTCATTATTAGCTTTCTCTTGCTCCAATTAAGTCGCCAGAAACCAGTTATTTTGTGGGGATTCAGTTTTTTGTTCGGCATATGGATTATGAGGGTGTGTAGAATTTATTCTAGAATGATTAGACTTGATTAACTTCAGATTAAATCTGGCATTGAACTGTTTGATATAAAAAAAAGTGAACTTAATAAATCTGCTATAAAATGCTCAAATCTAATTATATTCAGAATCATCACTTTTTGGGGGTAAATAGTTTTAGAAAATCAGGTTTAATCATGAAATTACCAAAAACTCCTTGCATAGAAATAGACATTAAATGCCCATTTCAAATCATAATTCACTACTTGGTCATTTTGTTACACTAGACCTACTTTGAACACTTTTTATCCAAGTACCTTCGTAACTTTTAATTTAGGGTTAATTACACCTGTGTCCCTGACATTAGAGTATAATTACAAGTAAGGACAATAGTTTAGACAAATTACACTTGTATCTGTTCACCAGACAGAATACAAAAATACCTAACGTTTTCTACGAAAAGACCTAATTGCCCCTTGATGCCAAAGAAAATGGGTTCGCAGTCGACGTAGAGGTGCCACAAGGAATGCAGTCCGAATCAGATGCCAAGTGGGCCAAGTGGGTGACAGTAAGGATAAAGTAAGGACAGAGACCAAGGGCTTCCCAGACAGAGCCTGAGGGTGGCAGTGCTGCGAGGGTAATGGCGTAGAGTGAATAAACGACGACAGTCACAGTCTGATGCTTAGGTCCAGAGTTAGGGTCTTGTATGTTTCTCTCTCTAGGATTCTAGAGTGAGAAAGTGAAAGTGTTCTGAAAATGTCCAACCGTCCTAAATGAATTCTCAAGACCTCTATTTATAAAGGTTGAGATGATGATGTCATTATGCGACACATGACGCTTCCTGGGAGTGACACGTCACCGAGGGGTCCACCACTGTTGGTGCTCCACGGACTGTCGAATCGTATATTCACCTAGCCTGCTCCGCACAGCGTCGCTCTGTCTGTCTGGAAAGACTAGCTCCCACGGCATCGGTGTGGCCAGAGAACTCCCTTGATCTAGCCTCCAATCCAAGCCCTTGCAGAGTCCCACAGGCCTGGCAGTGGTGAGGAAGACCTAACGCCCAACTGCCAAGCAGACTAGGAGTGATGCCCTCCGAAGACCTGCTCCGGTCTCGGAGTGACCCGGGGGTCATAGTCCATAAGGGTGCCGACGCGAGCCCCTAGTGCCAGAGCACGTAGGCCAATCACGAAGACACCCTGACGGAGATAGTGTCCCGAAAGAGTCGCCTATCCCGCTGCTGCGAAGGGTCCTCGTACCGGAGCACTACGAGTGGAGCCCCCCCCCCCCCCGAAATGAAGACGGCGATGGCTTTAAGGTTATGAGCCCATCCTGTGGCATTTGATTGTGACGACGATGGCTATAAGGTTGTGAGCCCATCCCATGGTGGCGATGACTATAAGGTTGTGAGTTCATCCCGCTGTGTTTGATTATGACGGTGATGGCTATAAGGTTGTGAGCCCATCCCGTGGCGGTGATGACTGTAAGGTTGTGAGTCCATCCCTCTGCGTTTGATTGTGCCGGCGATGGCTTTAAGGTTGTGAGCCCATCCCGCTGTTGATTGTGCCGGTGATGGCTTTAAGGTTTTGAGCCCATCCCGCTGTGATTGTGTCGGCAATGGCTTTAAGGTTGTGAGCTCATCCCACTGTTGATTGTGCCGGCGATGGCTTTAAGGTTGTGAGCCCATCCCGTGGCTGTGATGATTATAAGGTTGTGAGTCCATCCCGCTGCGAGTGCCGAAGCCCCCCATGATTGTGACGGCGATGGCTTTAAGGTTGTGAGCCCATCCCGTGAGGGCGATGACTATAAGGTTATGAGTCCATCCCACTGCGAGGGCTGGAGCCCCCCATGATTGTAACGATGATGGCTTTAAGGTTGTGAACCCATCTCATGGCGGCGATGATTATAAGGTTGTGAGTTTATCCCGCTGCGAGGGGTCCTCGTGCCGGAGCACTACGAACGAAGCCCCCCGGAAGCATGTAACATGATTGTGGCACATGGGCGGGGTGACGAACGTCACTGGGATATACTTGGTGTCAGGGCACATGTTATGGAAATGGCGCATGGGCCGGTGACGAACGTCGCAATGACAATACTTGGTGCTGGGGGAACATATCATGACAATGGCGCACGGGTGCAGATGACGAACATCGCGGGGATATACTTGGTGCGGGGGCACATGTTATGGAAGTGGCGCATGGGCGTGACGACGAACGTCGTAGAGATAATACTTGGTGCCGGGGCACATGTCATGAGAATGGCGCACGGGCGCGGCGAAGAACGTCACGGGGATATACTTGGTGTCGAGGCACATGTTATGGAAGTGGCGATGGGCACGGCAACGAACGTCGCGGAGACAATACTTGGTGTCAAGGGCACATGTCATGGAAGTGGCGCATGGGTGCGGCGACAAACATCGCGAAGCAATATTTAGTACCGGGGGCACGCATCATGAGAATGATGCAAGGGCGCAGGCGACGAACGTCGCGGGGATATACTTGGTGCCGGGGGCACGTATCATGATAATGGCGCACAGGCTCGGTGATGAACGCCGTTGGGATACACTTGGTGCTGGGGCACATATCATTAGAATGGCGCACGGGTGCGGCGACGAACGTCGCGGAAACGGTGCACGGGCACGCGTCGGGTGTCCCCAAGATGGGATGTGAGCTGAGTGTACCTATCATAACAACATGATGAATGCAACATGTAGTAATGACAAAGTCGGGAGTGATGGTATGCGGTCATCGGCGACGGGTCATTCAGTGGTAGTGTGCGACTTTGGGTGATGGGCATCACGGGAGCCGTATGCGGTCACGGACGACGGACGTCACGAGGTTGATGGATGATAGACGTCGCGAGGTTGATACAGGACGGATGTCACGAGGTTGATGCACGACGGACATCGCGAGGTTAATGCACGACAGACGTCACGAGGTTGATGTACGAATATCCGTAAACATTGCGGAGGTGCAAAGATTAGAGAAAACAAGTGTGTACGGGAGGGGAGGCCATTGGCCAAGAATTAGGGGATGGCCAAGGCCACCACCCTTGGGGAGGCCGAGGCCGACCCTAGGGAGTGGCCAAGGCCAAAGGCCAACTCCTATGGAGGGAGCCCGAGGCCACTCCCCTCTTCGGTGAACTTCAGGCGCGCCAGTAATGATGAATCTGAAAGTTGGGTTATGACGAGTGTGTCGACGAGAGTCATATCTATCTGACGATCAATATGTCAAAATCATATACGAAGCGTACAAAGCAGAAAAAAAGTGCGAAAAAGAGTATGCGCGAAGGGAGGAACCACCAGGGGAAAGTGGCCAAGGCCAACCCCTCCTGGAGGCTGAGGCTGAGGCCGACCCCCTGGGGTTGACCAAGGCCAAATGGCCAACTTCCATTTTTGGAGCCCAAGGCCACTTCCCCTTTTGGCAAACTTCGGGTACGCCGACGGTAGGTGTTTTGATGAGCGATGACAAATCCGAAAGTTGCGTCGTGACGAGTGTGTTGTCAAGAATCGTACCCACATGACGAACAAAGCGCCAAAGTCACATAAAGAGCGTACAAAGCAAACAAAGTGCGAAAGGAACTTTGTGCGAAAAGTGATGAACCAGGGGGGAAGGTCGAGGCCAACCCCCCATGGGAGGTCGAGACCTACTTCATGGCCTTGGGTGAGGCCCAGGTCGACCCCATGTCCTTGGGTGAGGCCGAGGCTGACCCCATGGGGTTGGCCAAGGCCTTTGCCCCTTGGCCCCGTTGCTCTGGTTGCGCCGTCGATCGAAGTTTTTTGATGAAAAGGTGCTTGGGTGGTCGCGGCATGACGATCGTGTTACTGTGAGTAGCGTTAACGTGAAATAAGTTGTCTAAGTTGCGCACCTTGTAGCAAAAAATGTACGTGACTTGAGCGTGCGCGCGCTGACTGGTTCGATGCGTTGAAAATTTGATTGTTGAATCTGTCGACGTGTTCGCGCGAAGTGGGACCCCTAGTGGGCCCTTGGGTATGACCATAATGGTTTGGGAACACCCTTAAATGAAGCTGAAATTCTATCTTTTATATTTTGTCCTCTATCTATTATCCTTTTGCAGTAATGATACCTATCTTCATCTCTCACTCTCTCACTTAATCTAGACGAGGAAGGCAATCTGAAGGTCACCAATTTTGGCCTTAGCGCCTTTATCGATCATCTGCGGCAAGCCAACCCCGATCTCTGGTCACTGCAACAAGCCAACCCTGATCTCTGGAGAAACTAAGCATCGTCGCGGACATCTTCGCCGTCACGCCGTCGTTCCTGGTGGTGGAGGTGAAGAAATTGAACCCCGACACCCTGGATTTATGTCCGCTCAATAGATTGATGGTGTAATTAGCTCCGATTCGCTTTGAAGGACATCTATTGGACGTCGCCCCCAGATGTTGGCGCCGGCGTGAATGGTTCGACCCCGAATCGAGGTGCAAATTGATGGCTTATTTGTTTCTCGAAATTTTGGGCTGTCAATATTCTTAGTTGAATCATAGGCTAATTAGTTTCTGAATTAGATGGCGATGGCGAGCAGTGTGATTTTGAAGCTGGAGGAGGTGGCCAAGGCGGTGAAGTTCGACGTGGGGCTGCAAGGGCTGGAGAAGGGGAGGAAGGAGAAATCGGGCAGATTGAGATAAATTAGGGGTTTAAAATCCTAATTTGCGGATTGAGACAAATTATGGTTTTGATACAGATTGAGAATGAAAATTGGGGTTATGGGTTGGGGGAGAATGAACACATCAAAATTTCAAAACCCTAATTTGCAAATTGAGAAATTTTTTAAACCCTAATTTACAGATTGAGAAATTTTGATGAAATAGACTGAATAGAGATAAGGAACAAATCAAATTTAGGGTTTTAAAACCCTAATCATTAAATTAAGGCTTGAAATTTTAATTTAAAATTTTAAAAATATTCAGTATATACAGTACAAGGGATAGTATTGTCATTTTAAAAATATTATTGATGACATCATAAAAAAAATATACTTTTTGGACGAAACCCTGACGGATGGACACAGCTGATACATTTTAAAAGTGTTTGGTCACCATTTGTTACATTTTGAAACTTAATGTCCATTACTGTAATTATACCCTAACCTCAGGGACAGGTGTAATTAGTCATTTAATTTATTACAAGTATGCTTTCTGGAAATAGCAGTTCTTGAAAATATTTTCATAAATTTTATTTTCAGTTGTTTGGGTGTTGTGTAATGATACAAATATCTATACCAAAGAAGGATATGTTTTTCACTATTTCTGCTGTTTGGACATATCTTTGTGTATGTGTGTGTAGGTGGGTGTGGGTGCGGGGGTGTGTGTTGTTGGGGTGTGTGTGGGGGGGGGGGGATAGTCGTGTGTGTGTGTGGGTGGGGGGGGGGGAGCAGCTAGGCGCACGTGTGTGTGTGTGTCGCTGCGTGTATGTGTGTGTGGGGGGGGTGTGTGGGTGTGTGCGTGTGTGTCGTGGTATGTGTGTCAGAGCGTGTGTGTGTGTGTGTGTGTCGGGGGATGTGTGTGCGCTCAGTGTGTCGGGGGTGTCGCACGCGCGTGTGTGTATGTGTGTTCAATGGTCTGGAAAATGATTTACCGAGTTTAAAACAATAAGTGATTTTTTTGACATTTTGTTCTTCAAAATAAGTTGATTGGAAATCATTTTCCGTTGAAAAATCTTATGCATTCACCAAACACTCGAAAACATTTTCCGGGAAACGATTTCCATGCACCAAACACTAGAAAATGCGGAAAAGTTTTTTTGAAAAACAATTTCCGCGAAACAAACAGGCCCTCAAACAGCTCTAACTCTATAATAACTCTATGGTCCATATACTCAGTCGATAACGTAGATAACACTTTTGATCCTTTTTATTACTTTGAGGTAAAATATTTAATTTTCTTTTTCTAGTCATTTCGTTTCAGAGGGCATAAACCGATCTCTCAAACGACTTCTTGCGCATAACTATAAGATTGGTGGAAGAATTTTAAAAAGTTGCTAGTACTTTACAATAATCTACTTCTATTCAAGTCTCGCCCAACGAGAATGATTAAGAGGGTGTTTGTGATTGATTATGGGATGGTCAAATCTGATTTAATCTAGATTAAATCAGGATTGTGGGTGTTTTGGCAAAAGAGATTAAGAGATTTAATCTATCTCCAAAAGCTAAAAACTGATTTAATCCATAATCCTCAAAAGTAAGGATTATGAAATAATCACTTTTTTCATAATCAGGTTTGACTTTCTAATTTACCATCATATCCCCATATTTTTTACAAAAAGACCTCTCATACCCCTTAATTAATTAGATAATTTTTGGAATTTATCTTTTATCCTATTGCTACTCTTCTCCTACTGCTAAAACACATAGATGGATACATCTGCCCTCTTCCTCCACACCATTTTCGTAAGTTTTTCTATCTTCTTATCTTGTAATCTTTTCTTCAATTTTCTAATTTACGAATAAAAGTTATATTAACATTGTTTGTATATTAGAAAATTGTTTATTGAGTGTCCTCTATGGTCATTTTGTCATAGTAAAACTGATTTAAGTATTTTTTATCGAAACACTTTTTATAAATTTAATATAATTTATAACTATTTTTGTCAAATAGCATTAAATCAGATTTTAAAAATTGATTTAAGCTGAATTTATTTATTTTTAATCAATACCAAACGGACTCTAATTACATAACTATTTTGAGTTAAATGTTTGATGGCCAGCTAGAATAATGATTATTTATTATTTCATCCTCGAGATGTGTGCCCTTTTGGGTGTCATTAATATTCTTTCACTTGCAAAAATTGATGCAACACAGAAATAGCCGTCGACAGCAGGGATCGAACCTGCGCGGGCGAAGCCCAACAGATTTCAAGTCTGTCTCCTTAACCACTCGGACATATCGACTAGATTGATGCCCCTTTAGCAATACAGATTAATAACTGTATATATTCTTAGTTTATTAATCGCCCGTTTCAAACAGTTTTGGGCCATAAAATGGCAGCCCAGGTGGGTAGAACTTTGAAACATTTTTGGGATTTCAATGACAATGTAGGCGCACCTTGGCCAGCTTTTCAACGAAATACACTATTTTAAGTAGCAAGAAAAATTAATGATAACAGCGGCTTGTTGGGGGCACTAGTTCTGCCTAATAACAAAGCTTGGCCAAAAATTAGTACGAGACAGAGGAAGTTTGTTGATTTGCAGGACACTTTGCAAAACCATTGTGTAACATACCGTACAAACTGACCAAATACTTCAGCATGTCCCGGCAGAATTTGAATTCAGAGTACAGTTTAAATCAAACAAATCATATGGTAGAAGTATCCTGCCGAATGAATCAAACTATTGTGCTTGACTTCCAAGATATGCACAGTATATTCCTGTTTTCCAAGTTGGAAGTCGAAACATAAGAAGTAAGAGAAGATGGGCAATCAGACGATCAATACTTCATCAAGAAGCTTTACATCAAATATACAGACTCTGCCAACTTGAACTATACCTTCCTCTCTGTCCTATCCTGCATTTTCCTAGTCTGGGTATGAACAAAAGGCAAAAAAGACATGATTTTGATACTTTATCCCTGATCCCACTTTCAATTTTTCTGTAAGATGCTTTAAGACCTAGTAAAACGCGCATGGATACGCCTCTGGATTGGACTCCTGCAAGAAGGGCAATCATTCATTCCTTGTTTCTCATGGAGCACGTTGCAATCTGGACATAGAACCTGATGCGCACACGGGAGGAAAACCACTGCCTTCTCCTCTGACAGGCACATGACGCACTCGCGTTCCGGTTTCAGACTTGCAGCTCCAAAATTGTCCCGAAAAACTGCCAACCTCTTAGAAACTTTGGGAGCCTGGTATCCCTGGAAAGGTAGGGTACTCTTGTCCTCTGCCAGGCAGCCGCCATAGCCCACAGTTCGAAGTGCCTCTATTTTTGAAGATTCTGACTCTAATCTTAATTTAGATATCTCGCTCTCAAGCTCTTTTATGCCATCTTTATACTTCTGCATGTCATTGTCTGCCTTCTGTCTGATCGTCTCCTTCTCTGCTTCTGCCAGAGCTTCTAATCGCGCTCTTTCCTTTCTAATTGTGGCAGCATGCATAAGAAGTTTGTCTTTCTCCCTTTCTTCATATTTTCGGTTAGCCTAAAGGCATACCGTCCAAATAAAATGGTATTAGATAATCGTCCAAGTCAAGGTGGAAAATAAGCAGAGAAAGCAATATGAATACGAGAAACTTGATATATTTTTGGTTGGAAAGGAAATGACAGGGAAGAGCAAGGAGCATGTGACTGTTAAGAGCAAAGGATAACTAGTCAGTAAATATGAAACCATATGTAACACACTTTTCCGACTTGTGGACATCTATGTGAAAATCAATCTGAATGGAGAGTATCTCCAATGTAGATGCAGTTCCCTACATGAATGATTAGAAACGGAAGCTTTTACTACTTGTGTCATATGCCAGCAGTAATCGGTTAAAACTAGTACATTTCAGACGTTTATTATTTACCCCCTAAAGAATCATACCTCAATTTGGTTGTGGAGGACTTCAACTTTTTCTATTGCCTGCTGCAAATCAGCCGCCTCACGCTTCTTAGTTGTGAGCTCCTCCTGCAACAAACCTTTCTGCGGCTCACATGATTGAGCTTTCTTCAGTGTTTCCTGCTCCCTTAGCACAGCTTCCTGCAAATTCTCAGCCGACTCTACAGCTTCCAGCTTGGCAACCCCCATCTCCTTCTTCAGCACATTATTTTCCTCCTCAAGCCTGCAAACAGTTGAATTGGCCATCTCGATCTGGCCTGCAGCATTACACAGGGCATGCTCCATCTCAGACAGCCTTTTAATTGTGTTCTCCTCCAAGACTAGCTTCTCTTTTTTTAATTTTTCTGATTCCTCTTTCTCTTGCCTCAATGTCTTCAGATCAGCTCGATCCTTGCTAAGCCTCCGAGTAGCCTGCATAACTTTCTCATTGGCCCAATTGCTCCAACCTTGGAGCTCTTTCTCCAGAGCTTGCAGCTGAGGAACCAGTGCCAATATTGCTTCATCCTTCTCATCTTGTGGGACGTACTTTCCCAGAGCCTTATCATAAGACATCCCAGCATAATAATCAGAAGACTTCGAGGAGACAGCGGTGCTGCTCTGAGGCTGGGGAGTAGCTTTTGTTTCTGGGGGCACCAAAGCTGCAGGTTTGGTGCTTGCTGCAGGTAATGCAGAAACATCTTCTTTTTTCGGCAATGGAGCAGCAGAATTTTTCATATTTACACCAGAAGAATCAATGGGTGACTTCAGTTTCTTGTCCACGAGAGCACCCCAGCCAGCAAGTTTTGCTTTGAAAGCCCCCTTTGACATGCGACCCTTGTAGTTTTTCTCAAAATGAAGCATTTTGTGCTTAAGAATGTCCTTCTTGGTATGTCCTGAGCACCCCTTTCTACTAACTCCATATTGTTCTTCGACCATAGTCTGGGAGACAGTCTTGACATAATCCCTAGAAATGCTCAAGGATGTCAATTTTCCACCAGTGACTGGGAGTGAAATTACACTTTCTTTCCCAGCAGCGGACATTTCCCGAACAAGGGAAGTCTTAAGGTTACGCAAATTACAAGATTCCTCGGTGACGGGTATTTCCGCCTGGGAACGATTAGGATAAGGGTTAGAAGGTCTGGACATAGATGGTTTTCCATGGTTTGAAATTATGGTTTCAGAACTTTGAATCTCAGATTTTAGATCAGGATTTGTAGAAACGGAGGAGGACTCCCCTTCTTCCACACCGCAAGCATGTGAAAGGTTTAAGTCACATATCAACAGACACCACATTGCTTCTGCAACAGACAAAGATGGTTTAACTTCCCTAAGCACAGATATCATTTCCACCAGTGTATACTCTACCAGATCCTGTAAGTCCTCAAACGTATGTCGTGTTGAGGTATCAAATCCCTTTTCTCTCGTCAGGTAAAGAAGAGCACCATCTACAATGTTCGACACAACGTCTTTACTACCATAGTCAAAGCCGCCCCTCAAAACAACCCACTTAGCAATCTCCTTGCTGTACCCACATTCAGCAACCCTCTTAGTAGCACTTTGGAAAATTGCAGATAAGTTAGTTGACAAAAGTTCCTCAAGCTGACTTACTATAGGATCATCCCAATTCGATTGGCAGTCTTCCTCTATTTCCTCTGTATCGAGCTGATCAGCCATTGCCTCAAATGTTTCAAGATCACTCAGTTTCTTCCTAATATTTTCTTCTAATAACTCATATCTAGGGAATTCCGTCAGTGAAGAGGAGGTTGTGTCAACGGGAACGTCAAGAGAAAAATCAGCTAAGTACTTTCTCTTGTTCCTACTTCCTTTTTCTTGTATTGCCCCAAAAGAAAACCCTTGATTGCTACCATCAGAACTGCCACAATCAGTCATTTCTGCCAGTTTTCGCTGAATGAAAAGGAATCCTGTTGTGCCCTCAACACCCGAATTCCTACCTAATAAGCCCAATGCAGTATGATATCAGTCCCTCATGTGATGTAATTATGTAAACACTGAAGATGATTGGAAGGAAGGGAAATGATATCAGTCCGACATGTCATATGATTATGTAAGTATATAAATGCTGCAAATTAGATTAAAGAGAGAGACAGACAAACAGACATATTTACCAAAAGAAAAAGAAAGGGAAAACAGTCATACATGGCATAGTGAAGCACTTGATTAATAAACTCGTGACAGGAAGAAAGGGCAAGATAAGGAATTATGCCGGTAAAACGACCATACCTCTGCTGCTTCTAGTATAAGAAGGTAAAACCACCGAAGAATCAGTAACCTGCAACAAAATCCTCGAAGCAATCAAGAAAGACCCCACCCGGAGAAGAAACTCAACAGGAAAACAAATTTAAAAAAACCCCCACTACCGCAAACTACCTAATCATTCAGCAATGCAATAAACTCCCAACAAAACATTATGTAAAAGAATTCCTTTACTTCGAGAATACCAAAAGATCCTTAACAGTCAGGCCAAAACTGAAAACTAATTAAACAGAAAAGAAACTCAACAGAAAAACTAATTTAAACAAAGCACTCACAAGCTAATTGGCTTATCATTCAACAATAATTACAATGCAATAAACCCCGAGAAAACTTCATACGAAAAAACCGTTTACATCAACAATAGCAAATCAAAATGCTACAATCATGCAAAAACTGAGAAACACAGAAAATAACTGCAACAGCAAAACTGGTTTAGATAAAATAATCACTAAGTTAAACTGGATAATCATTCAGCAATATCATAAACCCCCAAGAAAAGGCTACGAAAAAAAAGTCTTTCACTTCTACAATAGCAAATAAAGTTATACAATCAGGCCTAAACTGAAAAAACCACAAACGGAATTCAACAGAAAAATGATTTAAACAAAATACTCGCTAAGCTAAACTGGCTAATCATTCAGCAATTTAATAAAACCCCAAGAAAACACCATACCAAAAACTCCTCATACTTCAAGTTATGGCAAAAATATTTCCACAATCAGACCTAAACTGAAACACCCATGAAAGATATATTATAAATACACCCAAAAAAAAATCAGAACGGACATAAGAACAGAACCCCCATTATCTACAAAAAGGATTCCTATTTGGCGGAACACGTTAATAAGAGTGCAGCAAACAGTTTGGTATCGACAAAAGAGGGTACTCACAGTAGGATTTAGTAGACACAAAAGGGTACTTATTAGGCCTCCATTGTTGTGTATGTAACACCACTGTGCGAGCTCCCTCGCTGCTGCTGTCGCTGCTCTCTCGCAGTGTGGTTAGACTCGTTATATACGGAGCATTAACCAGTGTGGTAAGTGTGACTAACCATGGTTAAGGCCCAGTAAAGAGTAATATTTCAGGGATTCACTCATTCACTAAACCCATCAAGAGATTACACCCTAAAAGTTACCGCAATTTGATTCTTGGATTTCTTGAATTCTTTTGCTAATTTTGAGCACAAAAATAGTGCTGCAGGGGGTATGGTCTTGTGCGCTAGCCAATGGCAGGAAGCCACCTGTTTATGCAAGGGATAAGTTGGACATTTTACTGACAGATTATAGGGGCAATAAAGGTGATTTACTTGCATTGTAGGGCTTGTTACTCTGGTCAGACACAAACCCAGTCCTATGCTTGGAATTTGGAAACCTTGAGCCAGGTTGGCAAATATATTTTTTTTGAATGAACTAATAGAAAAAAAATATTGCCCGATACAACTTTTATTACTTTTCAGTTTATTCTGACTCTATTTACTCTGTAGTGTATGTGTTCATGTTCAATATTGTCTAAATCTTTTATATTTTTTATTGAAAAAAGTGAACGTTAAGGGTTTAGTATAATTGAAAGGGGTAACAGCTGTATTGGCTCTATTTCTTCTAATCTTTCTCTTTTGCGGTCCATGAATGATAAGTTTAGAATGTTGATTCCCTAAATTTAATCCTGATTTTGATTCTAAACTAATGTCAATTGCAACCAATCTCGAAGGGTATGACACTTTTGTGAAGGTATATGTAAGCTAATATTTATACATCTAGAAGATGATAATCTCGTTCCTCCTGATTTGAACTAACCCACTCGAAATGGCTTTTAAGTGTTTATTGTAACGCTGTTAAATATGTTGTTGGCTCATTGATTAGCCTAACCTATTGAAACATGGACTGAACGGACTTTGTAGCAAATTAAATGTATCCATTTTCGCCACAATTATTCTCATGATTTGGTTACTTTCTAGGATATAATCTTACGATGTTATCTTAATGACAAAATCAGATTATGGTAATCAATGGTGTAATGTCTCGATAGGTTTATCCAATCCATGACACCCTGTTACCGTAAGTTCATTTTGATTCATAGATATAATTATAAAAAGCCGCTTTGGCTGGAATTTTGTATGAAGTATGAATAACAGCCAACACCAACCATACTGCATCTTGTGATTTCAAAAGTGCTACTCAAAAAGTATCAGCAACACGTGGATTTACTAAACCTATTGATCGATTACACTCGTGATTATCATTATTTGATCTTGATTTCATGAACTTTCTCTATGGACCATTGAGCACAAAAATGGCGCATGTTGGACAAAGAATTATTATTATTAGTTAAATATGGGACGATATTGTGATTCATTCTACCCTCTCCCCTAAACCTAAAGGGCTGTTTGGTAGGTTGGGCAAACTTGGCCTCGCCTCTAGAATAGGGCTATTTAGCCTACTCGACCTCAAGAAATTCCACCCCGTAGACACCTCCTAAAACACCGCGATTTTAATTAGATCGATAATATTGTGCATATCAATATACAGTATTCCATGATTTATAAGTTTTATCAAAGTAGCATAACGGTAACAGAGATTCACGAAATAATTGAACAAACTGGCATATTTGGTTTACTTATGTACCCAAAGCATGCTTAAATAAGTTCACAAAGCAAAAATAATAGCTTTTAAAGAAATTTAAGAGATCACTGCAGTTATATATGAAATACCTTAAATTTCGCATTTCGAGAGCTTAAGTCTGAGTTCTTCATAAGCAGAAGATTACAAACACCATTCATGTCGTCCTCGTCCTGTAAAGAATAACAGTAAAGGGAGATATATATTTACTATTTTAGGATTCAAAAATGAAATTAACAATGAAGCTAATCAAACATAGAGTGACGGACGAGATTCAATAAAGTAAATATAACAACGTGACACAATATAAAAAAAAGGTTTTACTTTCGTTGGCTCAAAACTCTAAGATAATCGTGTCGTTATAATTTATGTAGCTTGAGTATGTAAAGAGATATCTTCGATATAAGTCGGAAGGTATCACTAAATAAGATTTACAACACATGTCGTGCTATTCGATTGGAATAGGAATCTTTACAATCATGTACTGTGATTTGATGTTTAACTTCGGTCATTGATGTAATTTTAGGATAAAAATTTTAAGTTTTCAATCGCCTCTGCTACACCCCACAAATATAATTTCTAAAGTAGGAGTAATAACCATTCTAACGGTTAGGAGATAAATCATCTTATCATCGGTTGAATGACAATGCATCATTTGCTATAATTTGCGAATCGAATACTAATGTTCTTACCATTTCTTCAGCCATGTAGAACTAATAATGCTGCACCCTCCGTTCCTTCAGTGGAGAGATTCAGAGGCGTGATATATTGAAATTTATTTTCTATACGATAATTATATAGGTGAAAAACGTGTTTTAATGGATTCTAATAATCTAAAGGAAGGAGAAGAAAATCTCGCTCACAACTAAGTGAATATATCATCACGTGCCAGCGGTGCTTAGGTGGGAACACGGAATAATTGCTAAGGAAAATCAAGTTTCTAGTTATTTCTTACGTAGAACAGTAAAACTCATTTCGTTGCTTATTTTTCTAAATTACAAGCCCTTCATGTAATATTTAGAAGGTTATGCGCATAAAATTGATTTATCACTGGTATCAAGCATCACTAGAATCCATCGAATGAGTTTTTGCCTCAACTAACAAATGAGAGCTCAATTAGATTAAAACATACTAGGTTTGTAGAAGTACGTGGCACGTGCACCAGCGATGCAACATACATCAACGATAAAACGCTAGGGATGCATATTGGGACTGCAAACTTTGCAGCTGAGGTTCAACTAAAGGAGTCATTGATACAATTAACTGTGCGAAAAGATCTACTAGCTGCCACTAAAGTCATTACTCTCGTTGTTGAAGTTACTCAAAATTGTAGTCGGCTTGACAACGGGGTTAACACAGGTCGTTTATACATGCAATGCTCACTCAGTGCTACAGATGACAACGACATAAGACTAATGCAAGCCGGTACTATGGTGAAATGTCAAAAAAATTATTAACTCTTTCCATTAGTAGAGTTCTCAATCATTGGAACAACTGAAAATAAAATAGTACAGTATTACCATTATGCTAGATTTGCCGAGGGTAAAGACACATGAATTGGCAAGGTTAGACCTAGTAACATTAAACTCTCAAGCATTATTACGACTGCAAAATCTGCAATCGAACTTCAGTGAAGTCAGTACCGATTAGTGTCGAAGTCATTACTCGTGTTATTGAAGTTGCTCGTGCTCAGTACTCGTACCAATTTTTGTTTGCTTTTGTATATACTGCAAATCTCTCTGGCAACTTTATTTATTAAGAATCTTTACCAATTAGTGTCGGTGGCTGCCGACTTTTAGCACTAAATTAAGTGAAAAACTTTATACCTGCAATGTGTCGTTAAAACAAAAAATAATTAGCTTAATTATATATATATATATATATATATATATATATATAGAAGCGCAAACATAAATACCGGGGTATATAAGCTCCGAGAGTGAGTAACTCAGTGTGTGCGTGTGAGAGAGAGATTGAGAGGAATATCCTGGGCAGTGCATGAGAAATGGCGGAAATGACGAGAGGCCGTCCAAACACTGCAAAGGTATGCAATCTTTCTTCGATATTTTTTAGGGTTTAATGGCTTATTTATGGAACTTGAGGGTTTTAAACGACATGCATTTGCAGTTACTTTGGTCGAACATGAATTCGATTTTTTTCTCTTGTTAGATTCGTATATATGGCAGGACTTTTATTCTTATGATCTGCTGCACGTTATCATTTGATTATATATTTGGCTCATGATTTAGCTTTCATTATTCTTATGATTTTGGTAATTAATTGCTTCAATTTATTAACCACCCTGTTTGGAAAACCTAGTGAAAAGATAGCGCGCGGAAGTATTGGATTGGGAGAAATCGAGATAACCATTTCAATACAAAGTAGAAAATTAAGTATTTGGGAGTTCATTTCAGTTTGTTCCCGTGTGCTAGATTTTACCTTAATTGTAGGCTACTCGCTAGTAATAATTAGTTTAAAAGTGGAACTTAACAGTGGTTGTTCCCACCTTTTTTGGGGTCATTTGAGGCTGTAATGACTATTTTTAAATCTAGGAAATCCACATGGTGTTTCACTCGTGCGCGTGTGTGAGGGTGAGGCGTTGGGGGTAATGGACAGAGACCCTCATATAAACATATCAACTAGGAAGTGGAAGAAGAAGATTTGATGTTTCACTGGAAGGAATACATGCAACATACATTTAGGCAGCGGGATGGTGTTTACCTTGTACCCTAGCCCACGATGCACATCTTGTATAGTGGGTGTTAGATCCAAATCTGACAACTCAGTTGTCAACTGATGTAGATAGTTATAACATAAGCAAAATTCTATAGAAGCTAATATTAGAAACCGAAAATTAAGGAAACAAAAAAAAGTTGCAGGTCTAGTACCTTCTTCTTTCATTCAGGTGAATAGCCAATTGAGGGCCAATAGGCACAGGAAGAAAAATGGAATCTTTGTTCATCATCCCAAATCACTTTTTCTCACTTTCGCGTTACTATACATATGTTGTGACGCAGCGTTGAACATCTCCCCTAATTACTCTTATTAAAGAATTGGAAGAAATGATCGTCAGTGCCTAAATGCACATGCTTTTGTCAGTTGGCTATCTTCTTGTTTGCTTAAATATGATGAACATCAAGTGTTTTGCAATTTGCCACATATGGGCCTAACTATGTATTAATTTCTTTATATCTTGACGCCTATATATGCAGTGCTTCCATGGGAAACTATACATTGCATAACTTAATCATGTATTGACGTGCCATGGTGGATATCTTGTGGCTTTTTATCATCATGATTGTTTTTCTTTCTTCTGGTGGATTAGTAAAGAAGGTTGGAGGTGTGCAATCTTTTAAGAAACCTAAATTATAGCCTTCCATAACAGATTTGTAAACAATACCGTGCGAGTAAGTTGATTTAGATCCAACAGCAAATTATACATATAGATGGGGAAGTGATTACAACAAGGCTTCTTGTATAAGTCATCTAAGATGCCCTGTTAGCTACGCCATTTTTCAGCAGTTGTTTTTATTCCATTCCCTATAGGGTGTGAATCTTTGTTCTTCTTTATGTAGCCGTCCGTAACCTGTGACTACCAACCATGATCTCATTAACCTGACAGGGTTTGTTCCTGAATTTTTGTTGCAAATGCAACCTTTTGGGACATTTTGATTTCAGTTTGGACACATCAAACGGAGAAAAGGACAAAAGAGAAGAGGACAACACCAGAAACCAGATTTGAGGCCACTTATACTGCTTTTTGACCTGATCTCAACTGTGCAAATCACTTGTTACCTCAGTCTGCAAATTAAACATTGAAATAAGAATTAAATTAGGGTCCTATGTTGATTTATGGTGATTTCCTTTGTGGTCTTTGATGGAGATTTCATGGTGGTGATTGGTAATTTTGCTGGACGTGGAGGCAGTGATGACTGGACTTTTAGTGTTGGATCACTTTCTTGTGATGGTTGTGGTGCCAAGGCTGTAACTTTTCACGTTTTGGTGGTCGTGGACTTGTGGTTAGTGGTGGTATAGATTGATGAAAAATCAGAGGTACAAGTTAGATAAACATGATTCTTGTGGCTTTTGATTTGAAGAGAGTAACGTTAATGAGGTATTTCCTTATCCGCAGCTAGGCTGTTGTCCAAGATTGGATGGCATAGATCTTTTTTGACGGAGCCCAAGTTCTACACTTTGTGGCAGTTGGCATTTCTTCCCTAAATGTCCTTTCTAGTCCTTTTAATCAAAATTAGGCCCAACTACTAAAAAGAGCAGTGGCTGAGAAAAGCGCTGCAGCAACTCTTATCTCTCTCTCTCTGTTCTCTGTCATTTATATAATTCTTCTCTTTACCTACCAGATCCCCCTGTACCCAGAGTCAATCACCACCACCATCACAGACACCATCGTCATCCCCTTGAGCTGCCGTCAACTTCTTCTTTAGCGTACCTCCATCGGCGCCTATTAACTGTAGGGAAGCAAAACCGATCATGGGTCAAGGTTTCAGAGTTTCGCGGGTCCGATTACATCTCAAGCTTCATCGCCGGACTTTACGGCCATCTGTTGTTGAGGTTCGTTCCTAGATCTGGATTCATTACAAATCC
>JAVXUP010001811.1:0-189669 GCA_033070095.1 Escallonia herrerae | reverse complement strand
ATTTGAACATTTAAACCATTATATTGGACATAAGTGTAATTTGTCCAAACTATTGTCCTTACATTTAATTTAAACCATTAACTGTAATAAAGGGCAGTATTACCATTTTGAAAATACATAACGATGACATCATAAAATAAATATACTTTTTGGACGGAACCCTGACGGATGGACACAAGTGTTTCAAAATTAGGGTTTTTGGTCACGGAATGTTACATTTTGAAACTCAGTGTCCTTGACTGTAATTATACCCTAACCTCAGGGACATAAGTGTAATTTTCCCTATTGTTTACAATATCTTCGGTGAGAAAATGTTGGTGGAGAAGTTTAGACTCTCGCTTGTTAGTGCTTTGCATAGTTATAAATGCAGTATCAGAGTGCATACCTATATTTTTTGGTGAAATGATATGTACTGTTACTGGTATTAGTATTACATCGGTGCCATATTGAATTTTCATCATTTGCGAACATATATAATACCCATTCATTAGCAAACTAAAAATATACACATGTATTCCTCCGTTCCAAGAATATATTGATTGTTTTTGTACAGCTTAAGTTACCTCCTTTTTCAACTAAGTTGTTTGTTTCCAAATAAGTTGTTTCTTCCAATGTAATGGCATTAGGAACAAAGAACTTTCAATCAAAATTCCCTTCACTAGAATCATGTCATATTTTAATTATTTATTTAGCGAGCTCTTACAAAAGAATAAGTTGTTTGTTCAAGAATAACGTATTTGAGTTCAAGAACAAGTTGCTGGTGCGCGCGCGCATGCATATACAGATGAAAGCATCTGATGAAAGCTTCCCGCTATTAAGTGAATCAAATCTAAGAGCTATAACAACCCAAGAAACCAGAGCATTGATACCCCAAACTTCCATAGCGTTAAAAATAATCACTCGCTCGATCGATCACTTAATGACATAAATAACCTCGACTGAGTAAACAATTTTCAATATATGTCAGATCTTCTAATCATTGCAATAACTCAAAATTCTCTAAAATAATTAGTCATGAATGAAAAGATCAAATTTAGGTTCAAAACGAAAAATAAACTAAACAATGTTTACCCACGGAGGGATTCTAGTAGTCAAAACAGTAACAAATACACTAAATTTCTCACTCAGGCTCTAAATCCATCCTTAAGAAATCAACTATTGATCATTATCAACAGAAGGGAACAAATAAGTGTGAGTTTCTGAGAGCTCAGTAAGGTCACTCGAGAACCAAATAATTACAGAAAGCTTCACAAATTCAAGTCTATTCTAAAGAGTTTCAAAATGATCACAAATAAGTGGATAACAATATGGTGAAGAGTTTCAACTCATTCCCTTTGATTAGATATCAATACGATCATTTTCAGATATACTATAACCAATTTAGATAATATTAAACATAAGGAATTGCAAAGCCACAAAGGCAGTATAGGGTAGCTCTTATCAGAGCCACAAAGGCAGTGCTTAATAGCACTTAGCAAAGCCATATAGGTAGTGCTCAATAACACTAACGACTACATACACATAAGTATGATAACTAGTCCATCAATGTACTAGCCTGCGTCCCACGTAGTAAACACACAAACTTCATAATGCATCATTAGCGAACCATCTCGAAAAATTCCCCAAAAGGATTTTAGGAGTCACCTTAACAGGAAAATAAAAAAACCTGAAAATGACTCTAAAAGTGTCCAAAGAACTACTAATATATTAAAAACAAATAAATGAGTTTGGAGACTAAGTTATACGACGGTAAGGCGTTAGGCACCCGCTATACCCTTTCAATCTCTACTTTATTTCTATTGATTTTGGCCTCTTAAACACATAAAACATGCAATAACATAAACCCTAACTTTAGTTCTAAATTATTGGTTTGAACTCGACATCAGGAGTTGAATGGCCTACGTATCCGACCGGACTAACCAGAACCAAAACCACCGTAGTTTGATTGGACCCTACAGGAGGAGGCCTACCCTTCCGTCTTAGACTCGAACCATAAAATGAAATAAAAAGACCCATTTTGAGTTTTTGTGTAACAGAAATGTGATTGCGAGAATGAGAAACACTCTAGATTACTACAATTTAAACTAGTCCAGAAAGCGGTAAATATACCTCGAGAATACGCTTTCGTAGAAGACTTAGGAACTCCTTACGATGAATCTACGATTCAAGTGACTCAAGACTACTTAGAAATGAATATGAAGGGCTAAATTCTCCTTTAAAATGATCTACTACTTCTAAGGAAGAAATGGTATAAAAGCTCTAGGGAGAAAAAGCTTGTCAAAATCTAACCCAAAGACCCTATTTATAGAGGTTTGGCCGCCAAAAATGATAAGGATAACTATCTCAATCTGTGATTTGGTGATAGAGTAGAAAATTTGATGAAAATTGCGAACTTGAAAAAAGTCAACGAATCGGTCGGTTCTCCCTTAAAATGAACCACCGATTTTCGTTAAACTGGCCAGTTCACCCCTTAAAATTTTAAAAAAAAGTTCACCAAATTTTGGGACATTATATGTCCGTAATTTGGTAATTATCGATAAAAATATAGTTGGGATAAACCCAATTTGGAATTTATTTTTATATTTCATATAAATCAAGGATTAGTCACATGTTTCAAGTATAAATTACAAGATAATCCCAAATTATCTAAACAATCACTATCCCTTAACTGGACTTGGGCTAAACCTAACTAACTAGACTGGTTTAACCAACTGGAATGGACTCTAAATGGACTAGATTGGAACACTTTTGGGCTTAATTAGATAGATTAGCCTCTTTATATTATTATGCCTAAACCCCATAATAACATTAAACATAATTATCAACAAGCCCAATAAAACAAATAAAAAAGATAAAATAAAATTACAAAAACGGGGTGTGTACAAAACCCCTTAGTAAGGGTGCTTGCATGCTGGCGAACAACACCGTAAACAACACATTTTTGTAGTAGAAATATGGAAAAGACCACAAGATCTAAGATAAGCTTAAAGAATCACACAGATATGAGCTCAGACCTCTACAAGGTTTCTACGTATCCTTAGAAAAGGAATCAGACTAAAGTAGTTCGGAAAGCATGGGGATATTGTTCTAAGCCGGAGCTAAAAATAACAGTGATCGATCACCAGACAAAGGGCGCATCCCTAGAAGCCAGAGCAAACTGTAATAACAATTGGTCATCTAAGGAAATTAAAAAGGACTAACCTTTGTCTGGAGCCGAAGCCAACGGTAACAACGATTGGTCGTCAGATAAAGGGCGCTTTCCTAAAATTCAGAGCCAATGTTAACAACAATTGGTTGCCTAGAAACACTAAAATGAACTCGTACATAAGAGTCGGAGCCAATAGTAACAACAATTGGTCGCTTAGAAGCTGGAGCCCATGCTAACAATAACTGCTCGTCTAAAGATACTGAAAAGTCATGTCTAAGAGTCAGAACCAACGATAACAACAGTTGGTCGCTAAAACATGAAGAGGAAAGAACATCTGGAAGCCGGAGCCAACATTAACGGGCAATTAGTCTTTCAGATGCATCAAAGACTTATGACTAAGAGTCGGAGCCAATAGTAATGACGCTTAGTCACTTAGCCATAAGGACATACCCATAGAAGACGGAGCCAATGGTAAAAACTATTTTCATCTTAGAATATATAAAACTCGCTGCCTAAGAGCCAGAGCTAATAGTAACAACAACGGGTAGTTTAGGCGAAATGAGGAGAATAGAGTATCTAGAAGTCGGAGCCAATAGTAACAACGATTGGTTGTTTAGACACATTGGAGGCTCATGACTAAGAGCTGGAACCAATAGTGACGATGATTTATCGCTTAGACATAAAGACATACCCCTAGTAGCCAGAGCCTGGTAATAATAATTGGTTATCTTGGGATACAAAAAAAATGGGGCTAGGACCCAAACTGGAGCTGGAACTTGATAATGAACTGCCTAAGGGCCAGAGCCAATACTAAAAACAATTGCTCGCTTAGGTAAATGAGGAGAATAGTGCATATAGAAGCCAGAACCAATAATAATGATGATTAGTCATCTAGACACACTGAAGGCTTATGACTAAGAGCCGGAGCCAATAGTAATGACGATTGACCGCTTAGCCATAAAGACACGCTCCTAGAAGTCTTAGCTAATTGTAACAACAATTGGTCGTCTAGGGATACTAAAAACTAGAACTAAAACTGATAACGCTGATTGATCGCTGAATGATTGGGAATTTGTCTGTTGTCTGAACCACTTGATCGATTAAAGTGGCTGACGGTCAAAATGGTCAACAATGTGCTCAAGCAGTAGATAATTCGATAAAATTGGGCAGGAGCCAATGACGCCCTCAAGCAGTAGGTTGCTTAGAGACAAGGATGAGGATTTTCAGAAATATTAGTCAAGACAGCCGGTTGTTGAGTGTAGAATGAATCAATTTAACTCAAATTGATATGAAAAATTTGCTTTTGCCAACAAAGCATGGGATTTCAACGGCCTTACATCGTACAAAATCGCTACACTAGCAAAAAATTCGAATAATTGGATCTAAGAACAATCCTAGGATAGGAGAGTAAACATGCCAAAAGCAGAGCATGCAAGCATACATAAACTTAAGTAAAAAATATCTAGGCGAATAAGCTGGACATCATGCAAAACATACGAGCAGGCAAAACACGCAAAGATATGAAAAGAGAAATTTAGAAAGCATGCATGGTATACATGCACATAAACGCACGCAAAAATATATATAACTAGACTGGGCTAGAACTGAGACTGAGAGGAGAAGGGATTGTATGCGATGTCTGCGTACCAACCTAAATTGAAGATTTATATGCTTGGTTATATACCTAGATTAAGACTTGGAGCGCAACTAAACGAGGACTGGCATAGGAAGGTACGCGATATTTAGGTTCGAACTCGGATTGAGGTAATCTACCCTTCAACCTAGACTTAGACTAAAAATGGGTGCACCCTACAAAGGTTGCTTTCATTCCCTCATCTAGAAGGGATTAAGCCAAGTGTAGTTCAAAATGCATCTAAAAGAAGAATGTATATGACTCCCATACACTGACCTGGACCGATGGTCAAATACCCTAGGACATGGATCTGGACTGAGACTGGGATTGGAATTGAACGGGGACCGGACAGAGGAACATACATGATATCCGCATACCAGCCACCCCTTAACATGGATCTGGAAGAGGAGATTGGACTGGGACCAAACAGAGAAAGGTATGTGATCTGTGTGCCGACATAGATTGAAAGTTTCTACCCCCAAATATGGATTTAGACGGAGACTGGAACCAAGATTAGATGAAGACATGACAATGGATTGTACGCAGTATTTGCGTGCCAACCTAGATTTTCAATGTCTACCATTGGACATGGATTTGAATTTTAAGCTTGGAATTAAAAAGAAGGCCGCAACCTTAGCATACTAATCCTGCACTGAGGGTTAATACTCTTGACCATTAGCTTGGATTGGAAAATGGCTAGACCCTATGAAGGTTGCCTGCACACCCTTATTTAGAAGGGATCAAGCCAAATGTAGTTCAAATTAGATCTGGAAAGGAGACTGTATGTGACTTTCACGTGCTGACCTGAACTGAGGGTTAATACTTTAAGACTAGGATGAAAGATGAGGAATGTACATGACTTTAACATATTGGCTTGAATAATGGGTTTACACCCTCAGACATAGACTTGGACCACAAAGTGGAGAATGCTACTTACACGCATGGATTTGAATCGAGGGTTAAATACCCTCAGACATAGATTCAGACTGATAGATGACCAAATTGAGGATTAAATACCATCAAACATAAACCAAGATTGGCAGATGGCTGCACCCAACTAAGATTGCCTACACACCCTCATCTAGAAGAGATCAAGCCAAATATAGTTCGAACTGGATCTGGAGAGAAGATGATACGTGAAGGGCTGGAGAGAAACTCTAATCTAGAGTCAAGAAGGATATAAGCATGACTTAAAATCAAAACAGAAATAAGACTTTTTTTGTTTATTTTCTTTTTAAAATTTTATTTTTTATTAGTTTTTTTAAAAAAAACTTTATTGAAGACTAAGGTCAAGAAGCAGACACTAAAGACACAGACTTAGATGAGACAAAGACACTAACCTTGACTGCCGGGATAAGGGATTCACATGGAGGCCCAAGATAAAAAGCACGTAGAAGGAAATGGCCGTGTAATGGACTGACCAAACAAGACATACGTTATCCTGACTGTTAGTAGAAGGGAATTGCAAGGAGCCCCTAGAAGAAATGTATATAGATTGAGCTAACAAATGCAATGTACTGGGCGAACAAAAATAGACACTTTCTTGACTGTCAAGAGAGGGGAATTGCAAAGAACCTCTAGACAAAATGCACACAGATGAAATGACCATGCAATGGACTGAAGAAAGACAGACACTATCATGACTGTCCTCAAAGGGAAATCACAAGTGGCCCTAGACAAAATGCATATAATTAATGCTGAGCATGCTATGATTCGGGTGAACATAGGACAAACACTATCACAACTATCGTGAAACAAAATTGCGTGGAGTCCATAGACAAAAGTGTAGGCAGATGATGCTAACCATGAACCACAAGACAACTATCGTGAAAGGGGAATCATAGGGAGCCCCTAGATAAAAGTGCATACAGACGATACTGACCATGCAATGAACTAGAGGAACTAAGGTAGACATTATCACAACCGTCGTAAGAAGGGAATCCCAGTGAGCCCCCAGACAAAAATATAGTTATACGATTCTAACCATGAACCAAAAGATAACCGCTACCACGGATCATAAAAGCTGAATCACAGGAAGCCCCTACACAAAAATGTGTGCAGGTGATGCTGACCATGCAAGAACAACAAAAACTGACGTTAATATGTTTATCAGGAAAGGGGAATCACGAAGAGTCACTAAGCAACATGCATGCAGACAAAATAGACTATGCAATGGACTGGATGGAGACATACGCTATCAGAACTATCGTGAAAGGGGGAAACACAGAGATCCCCAGACAAAAATACATGCAGACAAAACTGGCCATGCAATGGATTGGATGAGGACGAAATATCACGCCTGTCATGAAAATGGAATCACATGGAGCCCCTAGACAAAAGTGCATGCAGACAAAATTGATCATGCAATGAGCTAGATGATCACTAAAAACATCATGACATTTAGGGAAAAAATCTTTCACATGGAGCTCCTTGATTAAGATAAAAGGCATGCAAAATAGACATTATCCAAACTGTCATGAAAAGGGAACTAGGGAACCCCTTAAACTGCGTGCATGCAAATGGCATTGACCATGCAATAAACTGAACAAAGAAAGATAGACATTATCACAACTGTCATAAGAGGAGACTCATATGCGGCTCTTAGGTAACATAAGAAGGAAACATAGACAAACACTATCCTGACTGTCATGTGAGTAGACTTTTAGGGTGCCCTTAGGCGAAATGCATACGAACAAGACTGACCAAGCACTAGACTAGAGGAAGAGAGACTCTATCATGATCGTTAATGGAGGGGACTTACAGCGAGTAACTAGACAAAAATGCATGCAAAGATCGACCCAATCCTAACTCTCATGAACAGAGACTCACAGGAGGCCTCTGGACCAAAAATGCTGACGGTACGACGTATAAGACGGCCTAAGACAAACATTGTCCTGACGGTCAGGACAGAGGATCCACATGAAACCCCTGAAATAAAATGCATCTAGAGTTAACCCTAGTAATAAAAAACGCAGAATCACATGGGAAAGCCCCTTAAAGACATCGATAAAGAAGAACCTATGATGAAGTTAATAATTGTTTATATTGACCGATATGGTAAATCGACCATTCACTTCAAGATTTATCCTCTTTTTCTTAAATCATTTTATCATTAGATTCTTAGGCAATGGTACCCATTCTGTTGACATGTCTATCTTTACCCAAAGAGAGGAAAATCACTGGAGTTCTTTTTTCAATTGAAAAAGGATTTCATATCCTTATAATTAGATGCCATTTAACTTCACAGAAAAACTTGGTTTGTAACTTCCACACACGAGTTCGATTTTGTAAGACTACCAAGAAAAGGTTGAGCCCAAAATATGGATAATGCAAATGTAGGTGCATAAGCTATATACTTGGGAATTGTATAAGCTGGGAAAAGGCTGATGCATATGCTGTGCAATTGTATAAGCTTGGAGGCTAAAAGATCTTGTACAATGATAAGCCAAAAGATCAATGTATAATGACTGGGCTGAGCAAAAGTATATGACCATCAAATGTGTAATAGAAAGGCATGAAATAAGATTATAAGACTTCTTATATTATCATTGAACTGTTGGAAATATATCAAACTGCCTTTTAGAATATGGTAGGTCAGATAGGTCATGAAGATCAATGGGTCATCAACAGGTCACGAGAAGGTAAACACATCAGGTTCAGAAGATCAAGAATCAAAAGGTCATCAAGCAAGCCATAGAGAGGTGAACATATCATGTCATCATATGGTAAGCTCAAAGGTGCATGGACCACTATCTTCTTTTTCCATTTTTTCTTATTATTTTTTGACCTCATCAAAATGTAAAAGCACATTTGTCTCTCTCAATCAAACTAAACTCAATGAGGACTTTATATATAAGACATAATGTAGGCCAGGGTATGGGCTAGAAATTGAATGGTAATAGGGCTTATGAACCCAAACATGAAACCAAAGCCCTAGTGTGCGTCCATGGGCACCAAGCCTAGAAGGTGACTAAGCTGCCCATATCCTGGGGAATCAGGTCGGACGTAATTCAAATTAGATCTCCTGCATGTCTATCCCTCGAACTCAATCAATGCAATTCTGTTAGCAATCATTCTCCAACCTTTCTTTGTCTTTATTTACTTCTTCTTTTAAGATTGAACAAATTACCATCATGATTTCATTCCTCTTGTATCTTCAAGACTTTGGTTCTTATAAGGGTAACCCTTTTCTATGCTGAGTTGAGTATGTAGCAATACATGGGACATAGGCGTACACAAGGGGACTACCTACCCCAAGGTTATAAATATAGGCTTCTAAGAAGAAAGGCTAAACTGTTTAGGCACAAAGGGCTAGCGAGTAGAGAAAATTCTAGTACAGGGTAATCAGGATGATATGTGGTGGCCAATCGATAACCTCCAATCATCGAGAACCCTCATTTTGAGTAAGACTCATGCAAACCTATATTTGTTGAAGGTCTCTCTCTTTCTTCATGCCCTAATTTCTGCCTAGACCGTCATTTTTAGGATTTTCAGTCTAGCGGGCTTTTTCTTCTTATTTTTTTCTTCTTCTTTTAAGATGAATGGTCCAAGCTATGAGAGGGAGTAGGTGAGCTTTAAATAGGAAAAATTCCTGACATGACACATAATTATCTTTTAGATTTTGACTAGTTTCTGGTGAATTAAGGGTTGGCCAAGTAAGGAAATCATGACCTTCTGTTGATAATATTTAGACATTCACTCGAATGTTTAAGTTTCAAACCAAATTCTTCCATTAGGTTTTCTGAAATTCAATTTCAGAGAAACTAAAATTCTGATATTTAAGCTTGACAATACAGGGATCACTACCCCCAAACTGCAAAGAAGAAGTGTATACGATATATTCAAAATCATCTTTTGCACAATATCCGAAAGTGACTGATCAATTATGAATTCAATAGGTATAGAACATTCACTGCTCTCTTGCTTTGAAAATTGTTATGCTCTCGACTTGCTAAGGATAGACTCTTTGACTTACTAGAGACATAAGCTCTATTTAACTCACTAAAAGCGACTTTTAAGAAATGGAATATTCTTGCTTTGGATATTTTTTTATTCATCATTAGCTACATTAGACTAAACCAGCCATCAAACAATACATTAATAATCAAAAGAATAAGTCCAAAAAAAAGTAATCTAGAAAATGTTAGGAAAACCATCCAAGGTTGCGGCTCGGCATTGTTCTCAGCTCGGCATTGGGGAAGTCTTTGAACATCAATCTGAGAGCCCATAGGTCTTACTCTCGTGCTGGGGTGATCTGGCTAAAAAATCCTTCCTTTAATCAAGCGTAGAAAGATCGAGCACCAAAAGAGATGTCTCACTTTTGCTCACTTGATGAGTCAACAAATATTCCGTCTTCATATTGGGTGGGGTCTGGCAGAAGGGTTCACTTTAATTTTATCAATCAAATCTTCAATGGAATAATGGAGGGCGATGCACTTTTTCGTATGATGACTGATTCTCTGATGAAAAGCGTAGTGCGGTTAGGCATCGTATCCATCTGGTAAAACAACCAATGTAGGAGTGGGTGACAACATGGCAATCCAACCTCCTTATAGTAACTGGTCAAAGATTTTTGTCAGCGGGGCATTTAAGCGGGTGAATCATTGTCGTGGCTTGGGATTGGCTTTCCGTGACATTACTTGTTATGACCTTGCATTTTTGGCGTTAGTTATACTAGCTGGCTTTGACAGACCATTGGCAGTTCTCCCACCAACTTGGTATCCTCTCGACTTAGTTTCTCGTGATATGGTTCCCTTATTGATAGCATATTCAATTTGTATTACGGAACCATTAGTGTTTTAAAGGAAATGTGATAGTGCCAAAAAATATACTCATGGTATACGGGTAGCATGTTATTCCTTATCATGTTAACATGTTTCTCTTCCGATGCGCGGTTAGCCATCTGAGGAGCCTTATTCCTCCATCGCATTATAAAGGTTAAGATTGACTCCTTAGGTTCCTGTTTGGTAGTGTCGTAGTCCCTTCGAGTAATATCCAAATCAGCATTGTATTGGTACTGACTAAAAAAAATTTCGCACCACATTTTCCCATGTTTGTACTCTTGAATCGTCGAGGGTGAGGTACCATCGAGCACCTGCTCTAGTTAAGATTCGAGGAAAAAATTAAACCAACTAATTTTGGTTAACTCGGTGAGGAGCTAATGCACGCATATACATTGTGACATGGATCTTTGGATCTATCGTCCCATCGAATTTGTCCATATCCAGCATCTTTAACTTCGGAGGAAGTCTATCCTTTGGGCCCAAGGTCAGGGTATTTGATGTCTATTAGGTCATCGGTGTTTTTCATATTAATGATCTGTGACTCAAGCCTAACCAATTTTTCCTCCCATTCTGGGGGCAATAATCTCTTCTCCATTATTTGGTTCATATTGTCCATCAGCTTTGAAACTGGGCTTTCCCATTTTTTATCCTTCTTTCTCTTTGATCTTTGGTTCCTCTTTAAGTTCTTTGTTTTGCTCTTTTTCCATGAGTAATCCTACATTCGAGGCGATTTTAGTATGTTGAGCTCCAAGAGTAGTGAGGTTAACTTGTAAATCCTTTTATAGATCACCTAAGATTTGGATGAGATGATTGGGATGCGGGAATTGTTTAGCCATTATATCCGCTTAAGTTTCCCAGACGTATCCCAATACTAGAGCTTCTTACTGATGCCAGAACTTGTTACCTTCCAAAAGAAAATATTATCACTGTTTCAAAATTTTTTAATATTCCATTTCTTTTCTTTTCTTTTTGACTTTTGCTTTTTGTTTTTTGTTATTTTTAAACTTTTTATCAATTGCACCAGACGAAGCAAACACAATGCCTTTGTTAGCAATCAAAAAAATTTGAAAAAAGATAATCTAGGAAGTGCAAGGAAAACTAATTGAGATAAAACTAAGGTTCCGGCTTGACATCATGCTCAGTATGGCACTAGGACAGTCTTTGACCATAGGTCTCTCCTCAAGCTAAATATAGGATGTCTTCTTCCTGGCAGGGCGGCTAATCAAACCATTGTCAATGAGATCTTGAATAGCATACCTCAAGGTGATACATTTTTGCGTATGGTGTCCAAGTGCTTGGTTTCACATCGGGCTTGCATGTCGAGCCCTTTTGGTGTAACAGTGGGGGTTAACTTGGCAATTATACCTCTACCGAGTAGTTGTTCAAACACTTTGGCTATAGGGCATGTAGATTGGAGAACTTTTGCCTAGTGATAATTAGCTCCCACAAAAACATCCGCGGTCGAGAGTTAGGATTCTTTTGACTAGTCTTGGCTATTGACGTCCTATCCATAATTATTGTTGCTTTGTTGATGTCATCTTCATTTGAGTGAGAGAATCTATCAACACTATGAATATGGTATGGATGGATCTTTTCTGCTTGGCGAGGCCTCTTTGTGCAATCCTAATTCCATAGCCATCTTTGCCTGTTGAGCGGCCAAGGCAGTGAGACTTTCCAGAAAATCTTTCTGCATATCTTTGAGGATTCAGACAAGGTTATGGATCTGAGGGTAATCTTCAGCCATTGAGATGTGATAGAATTCTCCAGATTGGTCTCGACGCCGGAGTATGGACCCAATGCCAAAGCTCGTTACCTCTAAGAGACAAAAAAAATACTCAGACCTCTTTCAAAAGAGTTTTTTTTTTGCTAGACCTAGGGACTATTAATAGACTTCTTAACTTCTAAGAGAAGAAAGGAAAATATTTTGTACTCTTTTAAAAAACAATTTTCTATACTCAAGTTAGGATATTTGCCTTTGGTTTTTTACCCAAAGGATTAAAGGGAATTGAAGAAATGACTCAAGCTAGGAAAATATAGCCTAGATAGAGCTACATGCACATAAGCATGCCACAATATAAAACACTAACTGGCATATTTATTCCCATCCATGAATTGGATAGTGATTAACCGGCCGGTCAACCTTGTGGGTTAACCGTTTGGTTGTTCAGTGGATAAGTCTGATCTTTGGAAAATGTCTAGAAAAGTGAGATATTGACTAACCGTCCGGTTAGCCTTGTGGATTAACGGCCGATTCGTCAGCAAGAAGGTCATAGTTCCCACCAATCGTCCGGTCACCTTGTGGGTTAACTGGCCGGTTGCTTAGTGAGGTAATTTTGGGATTTTGAAAGTTTGTCTGGAAAATAGGGTTCCAACTAACCGTCGCAGTAACCTGGTGGTTTAACCAGCCGGTTGGTCCATAGGGGGATGCTTTGGATTAGAACAATTTTGGGGAGGTGTGGCTCCTGACTAACCGTCCGATAACTCGGAGAGGTGAATAGGCCGGTTGGTTGGTAGGTTTAGGGTTGTTTTGGACAACGTCTTGGGGTAAGAAGTGTCTGACTAACCGTTCGTTTACCCAGTGAGTGAACCAAAGAATCAAATTATCACGTTATTTATTTCTTTTTCTACTTCTTCTTACAAGTGCTGGATAACCCCTAGGGGTTGTGGGTTTTTTTCTACCAATTGGGGCCCTTCCTTCACCAACCCCATGAGGATGGTCTACAGGGTTGTTCACAACTACTAGTCTTACTACAGGACGCTTTCCTAGCCAACGCTTAGATCCGACTTTTTAAGAATAAAAATCTACGTTGGATTGTGTCCTTCAAATCGCACGTTGCTTTCTATCACATCGTTTTAAACGAAGTTTTACCATAACGTTCCCCTCATTTGAAAAAGTATAGATTATTATGTCTATGTACAGACTAAACCAATGATTATTCATAATTTCATAACTTAATCAATTCCATACTGTTTCATGGTTGGTCAGTGGAGTGTGAATTGGCCAGTTGATCAGTAGACCTAGGGTTCAGGGTGTAAACCAGTCAGTTTCGAGTTTTCAAGTAATGCACTTACCAACTAACAGTCTGGTTAGGAGTGCGGAAAACTGGCTGGTTAGTCAGAGTCTTTCCTCTTTTGCAAGATTACCCATTAGCTTACAAAATATTGGTTGGTTTCCCCTGCCAATATGCCATAGGCCAATACAAGTATTCCCAAAAAAATGTAAATCACTAAATGGTCCTGGAGTGTGGTTTTTCTCTAAACTTTGGTGTAAGATCACTCATTATGCTCAACTTGTACCATATACCTCCTGCACATAACTCAGGTAGTTAGTAATGGGCGATCACCGGTACATCAAAAGTTTGACTCATAACCAGGATGTTCAAGGGTTTCAACCGTTGCCCTCAAGTGGGTGGGTTAGGGATAGACGTGCACGTATGTGAGATATACAATTAAAGCACAACTACCACAATTATAGGACATTGTACATGTTATAAAATACAAACAAAATATAAAAGGCCAAAAAGTAATAAAAACTTTTCAAGTCTAGTCCTCTCAATTTTTTTAGTCCCTAGCAGAGTAGCCACTGTAGCGAATCGCCTCTGACCCGAAAGGTTTTAGGCGTCGCCATCTTATTTAATTAAACACAAAAAAAAAACCTGAAAATGACTCTAAAAGTGTCCAAAGGACTACTAATATATTGAAAAGAAATAAATGATTTGGGGACTAAGTTGTATGACGGGAAAGTGTTAGACACCTGCCATACTCTTTCGGTCTCTACTTCATTTCAATTGATTTTTGCCCTTTTTAACACATAAAGCATGCAATAACATAAGCCCTAAGTTTACTTCTAAGTCATTGGTTTGAACTCGACATCAGGGGTCGAATGGCCTACGTATCAGATCGGACTAACAAGAATCGAAACCACCGGTGTTCGACTGGATCCTATGGGAGGCAACCTACACTTCGGTCTTAAATTTGAACTAAAAAATGAAATGAAAAGAGTCCTTTTGAGTTTTAATATAGCATAAATGTGATCACGAGAATCGAAAACACTCTACACTACTACAATTTAAACTAGTCTAAATATACCTCGAGAATGCGCTTTCCTAGAAGACTTGAGAATTCCTTACGATGAATCCACAATACAAGTGAATCAAGACTACTTAGAAATGAATATAAGTGATGAATTCCCCCTAGAAATGATCTACTACTTCTAAGGAAGATATGGTATAAAAGCTTTAGGGAGAAAAAACTTGTTCTTGAAAGTGTATCCCAAAGACCCTATTTATAGAGGTCTGGCCGCCAAAAATGATAAGAATGACTATCCTATTTTGTGATTTGGTGATAGAGCAGAATATTGATAAAATTCGCGAACTTGAAGAAAGGTCAATGAATTGCCTGGTTAGTCAATAAACCGGCCAGTTCATCCCTTGGATGAACTGGACGGTTTTTGATAACCCGGTCGGTTCACCCCACAAGATTTTTTAAAAAATTTTCTGAATTTTGGGATATTATTTATCCTTAATTCGATAATTATTGAAAAAAATACAATTTAAATGAACCATATTTGGGAATTATCTCCATATTTCATTTAAATCAAGGATTAATCACATTTATCAAGGATAAATGACAAGATAATCCTAAATCATCTAACCAATCACAATCTCTTAATTTGACCTCGGTTAAACCGAACTGGGGTAGACTCTAACTGGACTAGACTAGACCACTTATTGGGCTTACTTACATAGATTATGCTAATTATATTATTAAGCCTAAACCCCATAATAATAGTAAACTTAATGATCAACAATGCCCAATAAAACAATAAGAAAGATAAAATAAAACTACAGAAATAACGTGTCTACAGGTTTTCTTTAATTGTCTTAACACTTTATCATCTGGCGGGTCATAGAAGAATAGGGGGTCTGACATAGCTGGCTGGGGCTCATTTGGTAAGCTCGACTAGACCTTGTCAAATTTGATACAACAATATTGGGTCATAACATAAAGCCTTTGTCCTCATTGTAGCGTTCTTCTCCCATAGTGAAGGCTTCACCTTCCATCAACTCTTCCCAAGAGATTACATCACAAAATTCTAGTATTGGATCATAAATGGAAACGGACAGAACATCCACATACTAATTGACTGATGTATGAGTGTATATGGATCTAGCAATTGCTGAACATTATCGATGGCATTAACTCTATGAGCTAGCAAGGGTTCCTTTCTTACGTTGGGCTTGGCAGGAGGGGAGACTTCACCCTTGTCGATAAGGTCTTGAATAAGATGTCGAAGGGCGATACATTTCTTCATAGGGTGGCTCTTTTCTGGTGGTACCCGAAAAAAGCCTGGACATTATGCCCCTCAGGTATCATTGGTGGTGTGGGGTAGGGGTAACTTGGATATCATACCCATCCTCAACAACTGCTCGAACACTTTGGGCAGTGGAAGATAGGTGGGGTGAACTTCCATCTTGGTTCAATACTGGATTCCCAGGACACCATTTGATACGCTAGAACATTGTTGACATTGTTGGCACTGGTAGGCTTACGTTGGGCATTGGAATTCCCTGTGTCCGCTCGATAAACTTCAGGTTTCATTTCTTAAGAGATAGTCCCTTTATTGATGGTATCTTCAATCTGCAATAGGGACCCTATCAAAGACTTGAACGATGTATGGTAGTGTCCAAAGATGTATTCGTGGTATCTGCCAACAGATTGTTCCTCACTATGTTGACTTGTTCTTCTTCTGTGGGGTGGGTTAACATTTGTACAACCTTGTTTCTCCATCTCATTATGAATATGGACACCGACTCCCTTGACTCCTGTTTAGAAGTCTCCAAATCTCTTCTGGTAATATCCCAATCTACGTTGTATTGATACTGGTTCATGAATTCCCATACTACATCCTATTATGTTCATAGTCGGGCTTCATGTAGGGTGAGGAACCATCAAAAGGCGGCTCCTGTCAAGGTACGGTGAAAGAGCTAGATTAACTGGTTTTGGTTAACTTTATTAGGGGCCAACGCATGCATGAACATCTTAACATGGACTTAGGGTCCTTGGTTCTATCAAATTTGTCCCTAACTGGGATCTTAAATTAAGGTGACAATTGGTCTTTAGGGTTCAGAGTAAGTGCACTGAGGTCCAACGGGTCATCTGTCCTTCTCATTCAGGCAATCTGGGACTCGAGTCTGGCAAACTTATCCTTTCATTCTGGGTGGCAGATTTCCCCCTTCATCCTCTAACTCCTATTGCCACTCAAACTCAAATTTTCTTCTTGTGCTCCCTCTTTTCTATCTTTGGCTCATTCTCTTGCTCTTTTATACCTTTCGTCTTAAGGTTTTCAATACCCTCAGAGGTCCTTGCCTGCTGATCTGCCAGGGCTATGAAACTAGTTTGAAAGTCATTTTATAGGTCTCTAATGATGTGGGGGTACATGTGAGTTTTTCGGTTGAATCCTGATACTAGCCTTTCTTGGCCTTAACAGTATAGAATATTTAATAATTTAAGCACACGGGACACATATAAAACTGACGAGGTTATAACCTAACGAGGATAAGGAAATGATTAACTATAGAGTTCTGACTAACCGTCTTGTAACTTGGTGGATTAACTGGCCGTTTGGTCAATGAGGTTACTTTGGGATTTTTGAAAAAATTCTGGAAGAGATAAGGTGCTGACTAATCGTCCAATAACCTTGTGGGTAAATAATAGGCCAGTTGGTCAGTATGTAGAATTAAGGTTTTGAAAAATTGTAGGAATGTAGGGTTCTAACTAACCGTCTGGTAACCATGGGGTGGTTAGTCAGTGGATTAGAAATTTAGGACTTGAAAAATTTTGGGAAGCTCAGAGTCCTGACTAATCGTTGATTGGAAAACCAACCGGTTAGTCATATCTTCCCTTTTTTCAAGAATACCAGTATTGCTTATAGAATATTGGTCAGCTTCCTCAATATACTATAGGCCAAACATATATTCTTTCAGAAAATGGTAGAAAACTGAAATGGTCTGGTTGTGTGCTTTCTTTCTTGATGCGGGTGTAAGGTCACTCTGTCGGATAGACTTATACAATATATCTCCCACCTATAACTCATGTACTTAATAGTGGATGATCATCAGTACATGGACCCAAGTCATTTCATAAATCAAGAAACCACGAGGCCTTTTGGTACTAGGCCTTGGAAGTAAGAGTCTTGTCGAATTTGCCCCGATAGCTGGGGGAGGGGTTATTTCAACCTTTGCCCTCAAGTGGGTGGATTTGGAACAATGGTGTGCACGTGTGAGACATAAGAAAGGCAAATTACTACAGTTAAAGCATGTTGTACATGTTGTACAAAGAAAAGACAACACATAAGGCCAAAAAAGCAATAAATTTTTTTCAAATCTAGTCCTCTTAATTTTAAGTCCTCAGTACAGTCGCCATTGTAGAGAACTGCGTCTGAAATTCCTTAGACCCGCAAAGATCAAAGGCTCAGAGTCACTATCTTATATTGTTAAACAAAGGGACATTTAGAAAAACCCTAAAAAGACTCCAAAATGTCCAAAGCCTGCTAATCTAATGAAAACAGAAGAATAGGTTAGGGGACTAAGTTATACGACTTAGAAGGTATTAGGCACCCATCATACCCTTTCAGTTTTTACTTCATTCTTTTTTTTTATAATTTTTAGCATTAACCACACAAAAATATGCATTTAATTAAATCCTAGTTCTACTCTTATATTATTAGTTTGACGACAGCAGAACTCAAATGGCCTAGGTATCTGGTCGGTTAAATCAGAATCAAAACCATCGTAATTTGACCGGCCCTACGGGAGGCAAAATTTTCAGTCTTAGACTCTAACTAAGAGATGAAATAAATACCTTTTTTTTATAATTTATATATTGAAAATGTGATGGCAGAGATGAGACCACTATTGACTAATATATTCAAGAGGATGGGAAGAAGAAGAAGAAGAAAGAAAAAGGGAAAAGAGAGAAAGAAAAATTTTGAAAAAACCCTAAAGGGTAATATATATATATATATATATATATATATATATATATATATATATATATTCAATTAGGGTTTTAATTTGGGTAATTTCTTGTATATGTATTCATGGTGTCTTGCGTGGAGAAGGAGAACCTAGTTGTATAACTGTGTGTGTGAAAAGAAGGTGAAGGAGAGGGGGAGCAGCCATGGTGGCTGCTAGGGGGATGGGGTGTCACCGTTGTTGTAGCAGCATCGGTGCCATGGGTTTGTCTGTGGTTACATAGTGTATTAGTGTGTGTTATGTGGTGGTGTGTGAGTGTTGGTAAGAGAGGTGAATTGGGTGCAGTGTGTGTGAATGTGTGGAGTATTATGTGTGCGTGAAATGGGTAAGGGGAGAGGGGAAGAAGCAATAGTAGAGGCTGCTGTACAGCTGTTTGGTGCATGTGTGTGGGTTTGTGAGGATATGTGGGTGTATATGTATGTGTGTATATTAGGGGGTTAATATGTAGTTTATGTGTGAAATTGTATGGGTGAAGATGAGAATTTTATGAATGCTTGTGTGCTCGGCAATTAAGGGAAGAAGAGGAAGGAGGTGTTATTTTCAGGGGGTTGAAGTGTGTGTGAATATTCTGTTTAAAGGGTGAATAGTGACGGTAAGTGTCGCTAAAGGTAGCTAGGGTTTGTAATAGTCCACCAATTGAATTTTTTAAAATACTTCAAGTTTAGATTTGCCAAAGTGTAAAAAAGTGACCCAAGTTATTTTTAGGAGACATGTACTGTGAAAATATTTTGGATTTCTCGAGGTCTGAAAAAGGGTTAACGGACTCGGTGATTTTGAAAATTTATGGTAAAATTTAAAATAGCAAACTAATGCAGGATTATGCTAAACTTTTATGAGGACTCTATGCTGGGATGTTCTAGTTACCAAAATTTCGGGTCGTTCTGAAATCGATAGCTATTTTTGGCTGAACCGGCTTTTAAGCGCTCTGTCTAGATACCGATTCGAGATTTTTAGGGCAAAATTTTTTTTAAAATACTTTTTAGCTTAAAAATGATTTCAGGATGCTTCAAATAGCATTTTTAGAATTTTTGGGATTTTTCTAGCATCGAAAAGCCCTAGGGGCATTTTGGTAATTGTCACTCAGAGGGGGTATTTTGGTAATTTTCTATAAAATTTTTTTGAAGGAATTCTTAGTCCAAGAAGGGTTGTAAAACACCTGAAAGATTGTTTTAAAGCAGATTTGGGTTGTTGGGGAGGTAGTGAACCCTCAGGGGACATTTTGGTTTTGTCGCTGGAGGGGGTATTTTTGGTAATTTTTTCTATAAAATTATTTGAAGGACTATTTGGTTCATAAATGAATGTAGTACATCTGAAAAGTGGTTTTAAAGCGGTTTTGGGGGTGTTGGTGGCCTAGCGACCATCGGGGGTATTTTGGAAAATTGCCATGTTGTCGTTAAATTTTGGGCACACGTGTTATTAAGTATCTGGAGTGGCGGGAAGTGAGAAATGGTATTAATACATCGAAAGTGAGAGAGTTGTTATCATTTATGCGTTGATAAGGCTATGTTAAAGATTCGGTTATCGGATCGAATTAACTAGCTGTTGTAAGACGCTATGAACGGTTAAATAAGAAGGGATAGAATAAATAGTGCGAATATGTTTGAACGATGTCTAACGAGCAGGGTATATTTGACTAGGTGATACTGCTCGTTGCAATAAGAGGTTGCGAGTTGCTTCGGTTATAAGTCAATAAGATAAGGACAATGCGGTTCTGATATGGTAATTAATTGTTTCGATTAGCATGGTATGCTGATGACGTTTATGTTAAACTCTTGTTGTTATGATTGGACACCGGTAGTCATTGTGACCGGTAATCGTTTATTGTATTATGCTGTTAAGGACTTAAGGTAAAATAAATTTCCTTAGTTCACCCCGTTGATAAAATTTAGTAAGGATAATGTGTGTCTTAGTATGCTATGACTCCGATTCGATTAGCATACCTGACGTTAGGGGTGATATTGCGTAAGGGTTGTTGTGCGGTTGTTGTAAGATGTCGGCAATTATTGATAGCCGATATCTCTCCTATTTGAGAATACTATTGAGGACTTATGATTAAACTTCTCCCGAGTCCGTCCTGTCATTGATGATGATGATGTTGAGATTGTTGCATTATTATCGTATAATGTCTGCACTTATTGGTAATCGACATTTCCCTTATGTAAGAACGCTATTGAAGGCTTGTGGCAAACTTCTCCCAAGTCCACCCTGTTAATGACGTTACGTCGAACTCTTGTTATAATGTTGAATATCAGTTGATCTTTTGACCGGTATTCCTCATCGAGTTTTATTGTTGAGGACATAAGGTGGGATAATTTTTCCTTAGTTCGCCCCGTTGATAAAGCCCTATTGCTTAGCTGTAACGCGGTTAGGGACAAGCACTCTAGATGAGTTCCCTGCTTGTTGACAGTGTCTCTTCTATTTACTTGAGACTGAGATGAACATCCCGTAAAATGGGACATCAATATGAGGAGGATGTCCTATGAATTATGATCACTGGCCAAAAAGGATGAATGACGCTAAAGCCAAGTCTGTCGTGTCTGGTAGAGTCCAGTCCATCGAGTCCAAGTTGCATTGCAATTGTCTTAATTTTAGTGTTGATGATTTTAATGATTTGTATTTCAATGATGTTTACTTTTACGACTTTGGATTCGGGTTCACTTGCATAGTTGGTCAGTTGGTCAGTCAGTCCTATCCATGAGGAGGTGGCAACAATGCTGTTTTCTTGGGCCTTGAAGCCGCTCAGTCTAACGAAAGAAAAAGATCGTTTGATAATCATGTTGATGTCATAAATTTATTGTAACTCTTGATTCATTGTTATCATTGAGATGATTATTATTATTCTTCCGAGTCCCTTGAATCATTTGTACACGATACTTCACGTGTTGCCTTTATGCGTTGATTTGTGCTCATTCCTTATGTTGTGTTGTGCAGGTTATAAGACTAACCAAGAGGAACCCTCTAGGAAGGGAAATGCGGTAAGTTAGAAAAGTTGAGCGAGTCGAGACAAGCTAGAAGGGATAAGATGAAGGTTGGGCTATGAGTATGTCAAAAGGAGTTACATGACTACAATCGTGTATTAGGGTGTAAACATTCATGTTGTTTAGAGACCTGAAAGTCTTTTGCTGCAGTACGATGTATGTTGGTGATTTTTTTTGTAAGGGCACATTTTGGAGCGTCTATTAATGATGTACGAATATGAAGATGTAGTTGCTCTATATTCAGCACAGGGTTATGGTGTAATCGTGATAGACAACTCAGCTCCGGTGATGTCACGAGGGTTGAGAGTGTCGCACCATCATCCTATCCCACTCTTGTTAGCCTAGGTACAAGTCTACAGATTATGATACCTATGCTTTAGTACCAACAGTAATGACTTAAAAATTCGGAGCATTAACACTCCGAACTTCTGGAGAGTTAAAAAAATCACTCGCTGGATCAATCACTTAATGACATAAATAACCTTGATTAGACTAGTAATGATAACGTGCTTTGCACGTTATATAATAATTTGAAATATAAATATCGTGAAACTTGGTGAAAACACAATTGAAATTAATCAATACGACTATTATAATAAAATTGTAATAATAAATCAGTTGTTAACTGCTAATCAAAGAATTGAAATATGAAAAGTTAATTGCACAAAATATGGTCTAATTTTCAAACACGGATTTTTCACGCCAATTATCACCAATGTTTTTCACTATTTATCATACTTGTTTCTTTGTCACATCAAGTTGTCGCTAAAAAGAGTTCTGACTGTTTTATATTATATTTTATTATCGAAGGTGCATTGGCATTGTAATTAGTCTCAAACATCTTTCATAAATATCTAACTCTCACGAAAGATTACAAGTTTGACTGTACAGTAATAAAAGTGAAGATAGTGTTTAGAGATAATTAATGTCAAATGTATATATTAGAGTTGTCTAATTTTCTGTAATATGTTTTGATGGCATATATATAAGTTTAGGAAGTAAAATTGAGAAGAAGTTTGAATTATAGCTAAGTGGTATCACGAAAGTTAAAAAATTAACCCGAAAAGGATTGTAGAAGTAAAGTGTCTAACGGTAAGAAGTGATTTTTTTTTTTTGGTTAATAAGAGAGTGACATAAATAAAAAATAGTTATATGTTTACAAACATAGTCTAGGGCTTACCAGTCATGACATTACCATGACTTACAAATATACACACAAATAGCATTCTTCATATTTACATTGACCCAACCAAAAATAGGTAGAAAACTACTGACTGTGAATACAAAAGATTTCACTTATCCAGTTATAGTTCCCTGTATTCGGGCTTTACACGCTGATAGAGATAGGGCACGAGCCTCCTGAAGGGTGTCAGCCGCCACACTATGTACACAAAAGGAGTGGAAGGCTGGCAAAATAGCACAAAAGTCAGACATGATTGATGCCACCATGTCCAGGATATCAACGGACTCAGATAGCTGTGATAGAAGAAATTTGGAATCTATTAGTACAATAATGTGAGTACATTGATTTGTAAGTGCCCATTGTGCAACTATTAACAAACCCCTTCCAAAAGCTGAGTAAATATCAGAAGAAGGGAAGGAGATCGCTGCTGAACCATGACAATTCTGAGTAGAATCCGTGCACATGATGCCCAGGCCAGTTGTAAGCGTAGACGTTACGAAGGATACCTTCATTCTTAAAGTGTAACTAATAAGGTGAAGGCATTGGCACGAACTTTCAGCAAGGGTAATATTTGAGGCATGCATCAGGGAATGTGAGTCAGGGCGTAAGCTGGGACATATAAGGGAAGGTTTGTGGAAGGATGAGGAAGGTTGGCAGTTTGGTTGAGGGAGATTTTTAGGCTGTGTAGGTAAGGTTTGGGTATAGGCCATAATATTGGACACGGTTTGTTGAATTTGCAGGATTACAATGAGGGGATTAAAAGATGTTTGTCTGAAAGTTAGATTATTTCTATGTATCCAAATGAACCATAATGTCATAAATATGTAGATGCAAGGGAGAAGAAGGATTTGTTTTTTGATAGGGCCGTTTATCCAAGCAATTAGCCATTAAGAAATGGGGTGATGGATATCATTAGTACAGATTCCGATAGGTAAGCCATACCAAATAGGTCGGACCAAAGGACATCTAAGACAAAGATGATCACAAGTTTCTGGGGATGTATCACAAAAAGGGCATGTGTCAGTACATGTGAACGATAGACGTTCCATCCAAGATACTCTTTCTCACTTGGCAACGGTAAAAAGCGATGATTAATGATGTATAACAAAGTTTGTAACACGAATTGGGTTATGAGTTTAAATATTGCATCTTTGAGACCTAGAATCAAGCGAACTCAAAAGATCTAGCAGGACGCATATATAAATGAACTTCTTAGGCAACAAATTTAGTAGCCCTAGCTTTCAATGATATTTCACAAGTTTTTCTATCGTTCATTAATAGAGTTTTGATACTTTTTCCTGCAAGCGTCACCATTAAAGTCATTTTTAGTATCATTCATTATCCATCGTGTTTCTTTTGGTACATTGACGATCATTTCTTGTAGCGATGGTTATTGGGGGCATATACGCTGTAATTTATTTGTTTTTGGGAATGGTCTAGTCTATTACTCCCTCTGTCCCCAAAAAAAATTATCATATTTCCTTTTTGGGCTATTCTCGAAACAATTGATTAGCTTCCAAGTTAAGAAAGACTATTTAAGTGTTTTTACATGTTACCCTTTGCACATTTTTTTAAACTTCTACTTCTCTCTCTACATTTCATACTCCACCAACCCATTTCTCTCTAACGAATAAACTTACCTATGGCATAAGCTTTTGATAGTCAGAAAATTATAGGGTTAATTGCACCCATGACCTTGAGGTTAGGGTAAAATTACTCTCGTGTCCATTAGGTAGAACAAATAGCACTTATGTCTGTTGACCGAACGAAAATATTAAAAGATGAAAAGACCAAAATGCCCATCACTTAGGAATGTAATTCTTTAAATGTCATTACTCGTCCCTTCATCTCACTATACAGCCCCACCACAACCACCGCCATCATCCCTTTACACTTCTTTAGCTTCAACACACATACACAAGCTCCCCCCTCCCCCCCCCCCCCAACTGACCATAACCAAAGCCATAATCGCATCCCATTATCATCGTGTTCTTTAGCTTTCTCACCTTTCTTCAGCCTTCTCACCCCAATCAATTGCCACAACTTGCTCACTCCAATCACTTGCAATTAATTATCATGATTCAACAAACCAAATGAACAAAAATGAAAATTTGAATTTGGGATTCAAAATTGTGGAAGATGTATGAGATTGTTGTTTGTGCCAAACTACTACCCAACACTATGGCAGCCACCGTTATTAACCACACCAAAGCGGTCTTTTATCACCACCAATTAGCCTATGAATGCGTCGAATTAGCCCACCACCTGTCCAATTCACCCACCATCGCTAGACGGTCCACCATCAGCTCAAATCGACCTCCATAAACCACAATTGCCATCAATAAGTGTAACACTCCAAAACCTGAGGTTAGTTTTATGGTAAAACCTTAGTTGATTACTTATTTGACCTTTAGTGATGAATTGGTGAGCGTTGATTTTTCTAATATTTAGCAATAATTTTTAGGAACTATAACCGTAAATCAACGATATAAGTTATAAGTGATACTGATTTTAGTCTTTAGTGACAGTTAATGAGACCAAAATTTTTATCGCAACTTTTAGCGATAAATTTTAAACAGGGTACAAGAGACAATTAATTAAAAAAATTAAATTAAATTAAAATAAAGGGGGTTACTTGAAATTTTTAATTTTAATTTTTATTGGGAAAAAATATGTTTAACTAGTCAACCCCTTATTTTTGGAAAAGATAAATTTTGAAAGGAAAATAGGAAAGGAATTAGGAGATGATCGTGCAATGGGATTAAATCCATTTATGTAACATCCTGAAATTTTCTGGAACGTTAGATACTCAATCGATCAATTTAGTAAGACAATAATATCCTCCACCTCAATAAAAAAAAAATACAACAAGCTATTAGAGCAACTATCCGTCAATCAAACCATACTCTCAATCAACTGACATAATTGACATACCAAATCTAAGTCTAAGAAAATTTTAAACAATAACGTTTCACCCACGCAGGGGTCCTAATGATCAATACTAAACTTAAATTTAAATTCTTCGGCTTGCTCGGCCTATTCCTTATTCGGGCAACTTAATGCTGCTAATCACCTGCGAAAAGAAAGTCAAAGGGGAGTGAGCTTTCAAGAGCCCAGTAAGGTCGATCAAATATTTAAAAATAATCAAAAACGATTCGGACAATTTTATATTTAAATCAACTAACAACTTTTAAAACGAAAAAAACAGAATGATTCAAACGATTTCTATATACAATCATTTTAAAAGGGTTTTCAAAGAAAACCAGCATTTCAATATAAACATAGGGATGAGTATAAACTCAATCCCTTAAATCAATAATCATTTAAAAAAACTTCAAGTGCAAAAAAAAAATAAAAATAGATACAGAAAATATTGAACATGAGCAGTACAATATAGCAAAGCCACCCGGCATTCCTCGATACAACTTACATATACATATGTATACTGACTAGTCCATCTACGTATTAGTTTAACCCAACCAACAGACCATCCTTATAACTCCAACAATACAGATCCTTCTTATAATTTCCAGGTTTACTAACTCATGTCAATATTCAAGAAATTTAAATACAATTCAAAATGTTTTACAATGATTGAATTAAATAAACAGATGAGAATAACGAATTCCAAACGATCGCAATCAGGCTCAAATTAGGATTTCCTGGACAGTTTTAAAACATCTTTTATATCAAACATAAAATTGAATCAATGTAGTTCGTAATGTTGTCATAATATTATATTTGAAATCAGAACGATGAAGTAGGTTGGCCATGTGGGAAGCCGCTCTGAATTTCATCATGTCCGGATAGAGAAATGGGTACGCTATGGATAATTTAAGATTTTAATGTAGTAGTATAAATAAGTGTTCTGATAAATGACTCTGCCAACCTAGGTTAACCTCGAGGATTTGATCAAGAGCATTTTTTTTTAGCTTCAGTGCTTGGACCGAGGTAAGGAATTCTATCCGAACTCTACTTCATTGTTCATATTGTTTTATTTTGAAAACTTTATGAACTACATTGATTTGATTTTATGTCTGATATAAAAGATATTTTGAAACTGTCTGTGAAACCCTAAGTTGAGCCTTATGGCAATCGTTTGAAACTCTTTATTCTCATCCTGTTTTATTTAATTCAATCATTGTAAAAATATTTGAATTGTGTTTAAAGTTCTTGAATATTAACATAAGTTAGTAAACCTGGGAGTTATAAGGATGGTCTGTATTGTTAAAGTTATAAGGATGGTATGTTGGATGGGTTAAACTAGTACATAGATGGACTAGTCATTGTACATCGTACTACTCATGTTCAATGTTTTCTATTTTATTGTACCTAAAGTGTTTTGAAATGATTATATCTGAACTGTTTTGAATGACTACTTATTTAAAGGATTGAGTTGATACTCATCCCTATGTTTATATTGAAATGCTATGGTTTTATTTGAAAACCATTTTAAATTATCATTTGATCGTATATAGAAAAATTGTTTGAATCTATGTTTCTCCATTTTCAAAATTGTCTATTGGTTTAAAGGTAAAATTTTCTGTATTGTTTTCTATTTTAAAACCATTGATTGACTTTACTGGGCTCTCGAAAGCTCACTCCCCTTTGACTTCCTTTTCACAGGTGGTAGCCAGCATTAAGTTGTCCGAATAAGGATTAGAGTCAAGCGAGCGAAAGAAAAGGAATTAAATTTTGGTATTAATCGTTAGAACCCTTATGCGGGTAATGATTATTATTTAAGAATTTTTAAGACTTAGTTTGATGTATTATTTATGACGGTCTACTGAGAATATGGCTTGATTAAAGGTTTAGCCGCTCTGATGATGATACCATTTAGTTATGAGGTTCTCATTGTCTTAGTGTCATTGATCGATTGAGTGTTAACATTCTGAAAAATTTTGAGATGTTACAATTTTGGTTACATCTAGAGAAATAGAGAGTTAAGAATTAAAAGAGTGAGAGAAAGGGAGTGAGAGAAAGAAAGAAATACGACAAGAGAAAGAAAGAGGAGCAAGTAATCTCAGTACCTCAGTTCGGAGGTAACGACTGCTTCAAATTTTGGGTCCATAACAGAGAGACAAAGATCGATATGCTGCAGTGTATATTTCTTCTCTCGAATTTTTGGGTACGTTCCAAAGCTTCTGACTCTGCCTATTACTATATATGGTTGTTTCATACCCAAATCTTTAATCTTATTATCCTCTATTCCTTGTTGCCCAAAATCTTGATCACGCTACATCTGTGTAATCCCATGTTTAGATAATTCTGATGAACCCTATTTTCATAGATTTTCATGAATCCAAATATTTTAATACCTCTGATTACGAGTTGGGAAGAAAAAATTCCAATAAAGGGTTCTTGATTTTACCTTTGCATAATTTTCTTTCTTAGATCATTGGCAGTGAACTGTGGAAGAGATTTGGCAAAACAAGAAAAACACTATCCTGGAAGAGATATAATCGTTGATTTTTCAATATTAGTGACCCAATTTAAAAGATCAGAAACGTTGCAATTTCTTCAATCACTTGGAGAATAGGAAAAAGGGTGCCTATTAAACTTATGAAAACCGAAGCACATGACAGAGTTAATATTTTCCAGAAAGCTGTGACGCTAGCATTACCAAAGGAAAGGAGAAGGAAGAAACTGCCTATGAGGGAGATACACTATGTGTGTGTAATGGGTTTGATGTGTGGGTACATGAATCACAACGATTAAGTGTGTGGGTGTGTATGAAAATGAGGTGTGTGAAGTGGGTTTAAGGAAAGGAAAAAGAAAAAAGGAGAAGGGGAAGGGGAAGAGACTAACATCACTACTGCTCTTCTTTTGGGTGTTCATGTGTGTGTGTTTGTGAGCAAGGTGAGTGTAGTGTATTACTATTATTAGTGTGTGTGTGTGTGTGTGTGTGTGTAAGAAGAAAGAGAAGAAGGAAAGGAGGTGTTACCGTGAATGCACCCGTGTGTGAGTTTTCGGTCAGTGGGCAGAGAATAGAAAGGAAGAAAAAGAAGAAAGCAGGTAAGTGGGTTTATGAAATAGAGTGGTACACTGTACTTGCACAGTTGTACCGCGTGGCTGTTGGGGATCTTACGATTATAAAAAAAAAATGCTGAAACTTTACAAGAAGGTTCTTACTGAAATATTAGAATTACTGTTAAAATTTCATATTTTTTTGATATAGTTTGGTATTTTAATATTTTCCACAATTTCAAAATTTTTAAAATTTGTTTAGAGTCTTTAGAGTCCTTACTAAATTTTGGAAAATTTTCAGTGATGTTTTTATAGTATAAAGAAGACTCAGTTTTAGTTTCATATTTTTTTTGGAATTGATTTGGTACGATTACTTGTATCGCACTGGGGTTAGATAAACGAATGATTTTAATGCTTTTAAATTTTCATTTTTAATTTCTGTATTATCCTTATATATTGTAAAGCTATTGTAAAATTTATGGGACTTCGATTTGAGCTGAAAATATTAATAGCTATTTGTGGGCTTTTCTGGTATTTAAGAAAACTGTTTTTAATTCAACAATATTCAAGAATTTAGAAAATTTATGCTGTAACTTGTTATGCCGTTTTAAGGTATAAAATTATTTTGTGAGCAATTATTGTAATATCCCACATCGATTGTGGGAGAGTTTGCGATTAGCCTTATAAGACCCTGCCTATAAACTCATAAGTACCTACTTGGCTAGCCCTTTTGAGGGAGGCAATGCCCTGTGGTGGGGCCGTGGACCGGGTCGTTACAGATGGTATCAGAGCCGACTCTCGAAAACTCGGGCTGGGGTATCCAGTCGGGTTGCCGATGGTTGGGGGAAACGAAGGTAAGCCCGGGTATATCCCACATCAAGAGGATGGTTGGGGCAACGAAGGGTGAGCTGAGTATATCCCACATTGGCTAGAGAGGAAGATTCTGGGCTATGTGTGATGGAGCCTTAGCGAGGACGCTAAGGTATAAGGAGGGGAGATTGTAATATCCCACATCGGATGTGGAATAGTATGATATGACCCTTATAAGACCTTGCCAAGGAACTCATAAGTACCTACTTGGCTAGCCCTTTTGAGGGAGGCATTGCCCTGTGGTGGGGCGTGGATCGGGTCGTTACAGATGGTATCAGAGCCGACTCTCGAAAAAATCGGGCTGGGCTATCCAGTCGGGTTGCCGATGGTTGGGGAAACGAAGGCAAACCCAGGTATATCCCACATCAAGAGGATGGTTGGGGCAACGAAGGGTGAGCCCGGTATATCCCACATTGGCTAGAGAGGAAGTTTCTGGGCTATGTGTGATTGAGCCTTAGCGAGGACGCTAAGGTATAAGGAGGGGAGATTGTAATATCCCACATCGGATGTGGAATAGTATGAGATGACCCTTATAAGACCTTACCAAGGAACTCATAAGTACCTACTTGGCTAGCCCTTTTGAGGGAGGCAATGCCCTGTGGTGGGGCCGTGGACCGGGTCGTTACAGATGGTATCAGAGCCGACTCTCGAAAGCTCGAGCTGGGATATCCAGTCGGGTTGTCGATGGTTGGGGAAACGAAGGCAAGCCCGGGTATATCCCATATCAAGAGGATGGTTGGGGCAACGAAGGGTGAGCCCGGTATATCCCACATTGGCTAGAGAGGAAGATTCTGGGCTATGTGTGATTGAGCCTTAGCGAGGACGCTAAGGTATAAGGAGGGGAGATTGTAATATCCCACATCGGATGTGGAATAGTATGAGATGACCCTTATAAGACCTTGCCAAGGAACTCATAAGTACCTACTTGGCTAGCCCTTTTGAGGGAGGCAATGCCCTGTGGTGGGTCATACTATTCCACATCCGATGTGGGATATTACAATTATTATGAACTTTGGAGTGTCTTAATGCATTATAGAGTGTACTGGGTTATCAGTTAGGTTTAACTGTTCGAGGGATCCGATTCATTTTCGCTTATGTTAAGAGTGTTAGAGTGAGCAACGATTAAGAATTAGCATTAGATTAATTGTTTGTGAGGCTAGGTTGTATTCTCATAATTAATCTGCCAATCTAGGATTATTCATAGAATTTTGATCGAGGTTGCGTAGCATTGCATAGTGTGGATCGAGGTAAGGGATTTCTATCCGAAACCCAATTCATCAAATTAACTTCGTATATGTTTTTCTGAATTGTTATCAAATTTTCTTTGGCATTTGTTATAATTGTTATGAGTACGCTTTGTTTGCCTTTAAGCACCCTGTTGTGAGCCTTACACGGTTATAGACATTCCATTCGATGCTCAGTATTACTTACTTGTTGAGTATCAAATTATTCATTGTGTTATCGATTATTGCATTTTGTACATTGACATGAGATTATGCATTAGTGTGTTTTAGCGGAGTTGGTGGGTATTGACGGATTCGGTGTATTGGTGTGGGCTAGTACCTTGATAGACTAGCCGGTATATTGGTGTGGGCTAGTACCTGATAGACTAGCCGGTATATTAGTGTGGGCTAGTTCCTTGAGGGACGTGCCGGTGTGTTGGTGTGGACTAGTACCTTGATGTACTAGTCGGTGTATCTGTGATTGTTTGCATCGATTCTGAAAATTTTGTTGATATTTGATCGAACCAGTTATGATTTCTTTTAAAACTCTAGAAAAATTATCATTGAATTGCATCTGTAAATTATTTTATAATTTGTTCGTTTGGGCGACCTTACTGAGCTCTCAAAAGCTTATTCTCCTTTGACTTCCTTTTTGCAGGTAATAACCAGAGTTAGATTACTTGAAACTGGACTAGAGACAAGCGAGCGAGTGAATTTAAGTATAATATTAGTCATTAGAACCCCTGCGTGAATAGTATTATTTAAAAGTTTTCTTAGACTTAGATTTGATATTTGAATTATGATAGTCGATTGAGAGTATAGTTTGATTGACGGTTAGTTGCTCTGAAAGTTATGGTATTATTTTGTTAAGTATTGAGGATAATATTGTCTTAGTGTTATTGATCGATTGAGCGTTTAACGTTCCGAAAAATTCTGGGATGTTGCAATATGCCTTCCACCACCCACAACACCTTTAGTTAAAATGCCTACACACCCACTCAACTAATGTTATAGATTTATGACTGATATGACGGCTTTGAAATTCTAATGTTTGTGCTCTTGATGAGGACATTTATGGCGGTGGAGGCGGCCAGATGGGGTAGGATAATGTGGAGGCTGACATTCGTCGGCACCTGGATGAGGCTCGTGGGGCTAAACCAGTTTGCCAACTTTCAGGCTGAGTGCTTGCCGAGGAAGGTGCAGTGGCGGGTTGGTTGGAGAATTTGGGTTGAAACCCTTATTTAGAAAATTAGGATTTGTAAAATTTTATATTATATATACCTTTGTAGATACAAAATGAGGGCAGTATTGACATTTAAAAATTATGTATTGATGACATAAGTAAAAAAAAGTATGTTTTTAACGGTTCAGTACGACTGTACCTTTTGAAACTTAGTATCAGTGATTGTAATTTCACGATAACCTTTTGATGTTGGTAATATTAAGGATATTTTATGATAGAAGTTTTCCATAGGATATTTTGATGTTGGTAATATTAAGGATATTGTATTTATAAGATTGGGCTAGATTTACTCCCACATTTTTGTCACTTAAAGATCATTAGTGAACTTTGAACCACATTGACAACAAATTGTTTATATTTAGCAAAAAAAAATGTAGTTTAGTCTCCTTTCTTAAAAGTAAAAAATACACTAATTTTTTTGTAGACCTTTTATTTCTAAAAGGGCATTTTTAATGAAAAAAATGTTTAGCTATTTTTAATCCCTTGAGATTATTTTATACGCTGGGGCCATATCCTTACTCCTCATGGTTATATTCATAATTTTTTTGTCACTAAAAGATGCATTAGTGAACCTCTTTAGCGACAAAATGTTTAAAGTTAGTTAAGACGGTAGTAATTAGCTTCACCTTTTAAAAAAAAGTGCAAATATTTAGAAAACTTTTAAACATGAAAAGAATAGTTTAAAGGAATTTAGTTATTTAACCCCTCTGTATCAAAACTTGACAGTTTTCAAGTTTAAAAAAAATTATTAATCATTTGATCTGAAATAAATTGAAATCCTTATACATTTAGTTTTATCTAATCCTATCAGTTATAAGAGTGATTTATACGAATACAATAGCTATATAAAAAATATGTTATCATGTAAATATATGATATCTCGGGATACAGTTGATCGTAGAAAGACAATAAACATATGAAGGATATGTTGTCATGTAAATAAGGGTACTCCAATTATTCTAATGCGAATATAGGATTATGTACTTGCCACAAACTCAAGTTATATTTAGGAGCAGAGTTTTATGATCTAGCAATTCTTATGCATTTAAATTTCTAAAGCTCCAGTTTTACGATAACCTTTTTAGACCAATATGTCCATAATTGGGATCTATAATTAACCTTTATGATAGTTTCAATATATGAATATGTTTGCATTGCAATATATATATATATACACACACACACACATGCGCAATTATTGAAATTTGTAGCATACGCATCAAGATACAAATATGTAGTAAAAAATTCAAAAAGATTGGGTTTCTGACAAAATATTCAATATAGTTTAGGTAAATTATATTTATTCTTAAAGGCTATAGAAAACGCTGTTCTCTCCAAGTTGTTTTCATTAATCGAAATTGACGGAGAAGATGCAGTAGCTCTGTAGTATTTAACTTTAACGTGAATGAAAGCGGTAAATTTTGATATACATTTCTTAAAGAACATGCAGGAGTTCAAGGATGATCTTATAAGTTTTCATAGGTCTTTTCCTTTTCTTTACTAAAAGACAAAACAACTTTTAACATTAACTGAAACATTGTTCCTTTAAGGGTATTCTAAGAAAAGATATTTGATATCCTAAAAGAAGCCAATGCACCCTTATTTTTTTAACAACATTCTAATTCAAAATGGGTATTTGATGGGAAAAAAGTTTCAAGCAAAAAACACCCTAATAACACTAATTTTGTATGAACACTTCAGTTTAAAAAGGGTATCTTAAGAAAAGAAAAAAAGATTATCCATTTAACTCTAGTAAGGATTACATATGCTTTTAGAAAATCCTAAAAAAACTTCATTTTACGATAACTTCCCTGTACCAATATGTCCATAAACAAAATCTAGCATTAAACTTCAGGTTTACGATAGTTTCATTGTACTAATATATTTGTATTGAAATCTATATACATCCAAAACACTTCAAATATGTAGCATACACACTAGTACACAAATATGAAATAAGAAATTAAATGGATTGAGTTTCTGACAAAATATTCAATTTAGTTCAGGTATATTACATTTCTCGAAAAAGGCTATAAAAAACTCTATTCTCTGCAAGTTATTTTATTTAATCAAATATGATGGAGAAAATGTAAAAGGTGATTTTATAGAATTTTCATATGGTTTCTTCTAGTTTTTTTCCAATAAAAGTCAAAACAATTCTTTACTCTAACAAAAAGCATATATTACGATAAATATATTTTAATGAAAGATTGTTGATATTATATAAGAAGTAAAAAATACCTTCATTTTTTAATCACACTCTCACTAATATTGGTATTTAATGAAAAAAGGAAGTTTTAAGTCAAAAGTCAAAACAATTCTTAACTCTAACTAAAACATATATTTTCAATAAGGGTATTTTAAGGAAAAAATAGTTGATATCCTATGAGAAGTCAAAAACATCCTCATTTTTAAATAACACTCTAATTTAAAAAGGTATTTAAAGGGAAAAAAATGTTATAAGTCAAAACACCCTTACTCATCCTTAATCTTTTATGGGAATATTAATTAGAAAAGGGTACTTTAAGAAAAGAAAAAATCAGCCATTTAAGCCCATACATGCTATATATATATATATATATATATATATATATATATATATATATATATATATATATATATATAAACAGCTTTAAATATATGTCAACGGTTCAAATCAGGGCACTAACTCAAATTATTTAAACTAAATAGTCATAAATAAAAAGACCAAATTTAGGTTCTCAATGTAAATGAACTAAAGATGTTTACCTACGTAAGAGTTCTAGTAGTCAAAACAATACAGATACACTAAGTTTCTCACTCAGGCTCTAAACCCATCCCAAGCAATCTATTAGTGATCATTACCTACAGAAGGAACAACACATAAGGGGGAGCTTTGAAGAGCTTAGTCGCTCGATGACCAAACTAACTGATCACAAAATGATTCACAAATTCAATTGGATGACAATTTTTTCATAGAATTTTAAAATGACCACAAAAAATTTGATAACAATATGGGGAAGAGATCCAACTCAATCCTTTCGATTAGATGTCAATACGATCACTTTCAGATACACTATAAACAAATCAGATGATATCGAGCATGAGCAATTGCAAAGCCACATAGGCAGTGCAGGGTAACACTTAGCAAAGCCACATATGCAGTGCTAGATGACATTTATCAAATCCATACACGCGGTGCTCGACAACACTAGCTATTACATATATGCATATATACGATAACTAGTCCATCAAGGTACTAGCCTGCGTTCCACGCAGTAAACACACCAACTGTAACACCCCGAACCGTGATATCATCTAGCCGATTAATTAAATTTTAGCGGCGATTTTAGTATGCAACATTTAGCATCGATTACAGTGACCAAATTTTAGCGGCTATCTTAAATTTTAGGAACCATAAGTTATAACTTAATAATAGCAAGTATAAGTGATATTGATTGAGATACTTAGTGACAATTTAAGTAAACAATATTTTTGAAAACTTTTAGAGATGAACTTTCTTTTAGTTAGCATCGATATTTTTAATTAGCAACTTTTAGCGACGATTAGAGCGAGGTTTCATAACAACCCGATAAAAATATATCCTAAGACATTAAATTTTTGTAAATAATTACTTTGGGCTTTTCGCAATAACATAATGTCGTGGGAAAACATGAATAATTATCAAAAGTATAGGGGGATTTTTGGTAGTTTTCCACCACCCTAGGGTTTTTACATATATACTTAACATTGAGGGAGAACAGCCATCTTTGTTCTTTGTTCTTGGAATCATGGTAGTGAGAGAAAGAGAGAGAGAAGATGACTTGAGGAAGGAAAATTTTTTGGCAATCGAAATTGTCTTCCGGTAAGATTTTTTTTTTACCTTAGTTCTTTCTCTTGTTCATTTAATGATTTCAGGATTAAGAGGGGTAAGGGAAATCTTCCGTGGGGTGATAGTATTTGAGTATGTGCATGTAGGTATATGAACGTGTGTTTGTGGGTGTGTAACGAGGGAGGAAGGATGGTTTGCACGGCTGCCAAGTGTATGAGATTGTGTACATGTTTCGTGTATGGATGGTGGGTGTTGGGTAGCCATATTGCCAACAGGTAATGGCTGCCATGAGGTTGAATAGGTGTGATTCAAGGACATAGCCACGGTGGATGTCGTGTGTATGGTGTAGATGTGTATACGGGTGTTTGTATGTGTATGTGATGGTGCCGTAAGGTGTGCACAACTTAATACCGTGAGATAGAGTCATCACTAAGAGGGATGTCTGCCGTGAAAGATATGGGTTGAGTTGGCTGTAACTGTGTGCTCGTGAGCAGGGGTGTAGAGGAAAGGAAAGGGAGGACTGTCGCAAGGAGCGTATTGGGTGTATTATGTGTGTTTTGTGTATGTGTGTCTTGGGTGCTCATGTGTGTGTATATATTATGGGTTCGGGTTTGTGTGCAGTGTGCGTATATGCATGTGTGATTATACTGGGTGGTTGTGCAAATTTCAGTGTGCGTGAAGCTTGTGTGTGGGAAGAGTTGTATAGGGTGAATTTGTGTGCTTGAGAAATGCTGTCTTGAAGATAGCCATGTGTGTGTGTGCACGTTTATGTGTATAGATGTGAATGGCAAACGCTGCATGTGCTAAAAATGGGAGTTTTCTCAAGGATTTCCCACTCAGCCCTTGTAAAGGAAACACACACCATCACATATCAAAGAGTTGAAGTCAGTGTGCTATTAATATATGTGTTTAGTATGAATTTGTGTGTGCTTGCATTTATATGTGTGACCATGTGTGTGTGTGTGTAAGTGATGTGTGCGTGAGTGTTTGCTGTGTGTGGTTATGCATGCATGTGTGTGTAAGACTGCCAAGGGGGCAGCTGGATGAGTTGCATCTTAATTTTGCCAAAATTTTGCTTTTTTAATTTTAAAGCGAACTTTTCTTGAGGACCATGATGAATTGTCAAGACTAATGAATGCCATGCGTATCACATATTTGACACCCGTATTTGGAATTAGACGCTATGGGTCATTGTCTTCATATCTTCAAGTAGTCTATTATTTTAGGTTGGGTTTGGTTTTTACGGACCTCATGCGTTGTGTGGGTGAGTTGTGTGAGTGAATGTGTGTGAGTGCTGCATATGTATTTGGCAAATAAAAGAACAGGGGTGTGTGTGTGAGTGATGTGTGCATGTGTGTGTGCACTAAGTGAATAAAGTGTAAGGGTTGTGAGTGGTCTGTGAGGGAGTAGAGACTGAGTACAGAAGGGAAGAAGAAGAGAAGTACGGATTGGGTATTGAGTCAGCGTTAAGTACGGGCAAGCATTCGATAGTGTACGGTGATCATTAGCACAAAGAACTTTAAAGCATAATACCTTAGGCTATAATAGAATTTCTGGTAATGTTTTACAATTTTTTGAAATCATGTGTATTTTTAATATTTTCTGTAAATTTAGATTTTTAAAATATTTTGGAGCCTTTTAAAACTCATGAAAAAGTTCTGAAAAAAATTAGAGTAATGTTTTGATAGTACAAATGAATAATTTAAAAATAGTTTTAATGTCTTTTAAATTCTAATTTTATTTCTATATATATATATATATATATATATATATATATATTTATTACAAAAATTATGGGACTTTATTTTCAGCTAGATGTAATTATGACTATTTATGGGTTTTTTGTATTTAGAAAATTACTTTAATTAAAAATTTCTGAAAATTCATATTTTGACTTTTTATAATATTTTAAGCTATAAAAATATTTTTTTGTAATTTATAATAAATATGGGATATTGTTACGCATTGAAGAGTGTGCGAGGTTCTCGATTATGCTGGTAGTGTGAGGGACCTGCTTTGAGATGCGCGATTTCGGAGTCAGAAGTAAGCACGTGATGGGAAGGTGATATTAGGTTTATAGTATTGTAGTATATATATTTTTTTCTAAGAATGGATTGCCAATCTAGGTTTATTCAAAAAAATTTAATCGAGGTTGCATAGCATTTCATAGCTTGATCGACGTAAGGATTTTCTCTCCGAACCTTATTCATCATTTTGAATTTCTATGTTTTAATCATAATTGTTTCACAAATTCCCTGGAACTATAGTTTTATAAAATTTCCTTGAAAATATTTGGATATTGCCCGTGAAACCCTAATTTGAGCCTTATAGCAATCGTTTGAAAATCCTGTATCATTCTTATAAGTTTATTAGTTTGAGTATCGTAAAATATTTTGAGTTATACGTATCTATTATCATTCTCATCTGTTTATTGATTCAATTATCGTAAAGCATTTTTAATTATATTTATTTTTCTAAATGTTGACATGAGTTGGTAATCCTGGGAGTTATAAGGATGTGCGTATTGTTGGCGTTATAAGGATAGTTTGTTGGTTGGGTTAAACTAGTACCTAAATGGATTGTCAGTGTACATCATATGTAAAGTGTATCGAGCACTGCGGGGTGGCTTTGCTATAGTGTACTGCTCATGTTCAGTAGTATCTATTTATGTTTTATTATTATACCTTAAGTGTTTTGAATGACTATTAATTAAGGGATTGAGTTGATACTTGTCTCTATGTTTATATCGAAATAACTGTGATTTCATTTAAATTTCTTCGAAAAGATATTATTTGACTTGAATGTAAAATCGTTCGTATTGTTCGTCTATATTGAAATGTTGTGTTTTATTTGAAAATCCTTTCAAAAACTAACATCTGATTCTATATGAAAACTTGTCCGAATTGTTGTTTTTTTAATGAGTTAACTACGCCATTGACCACCAAACTATAACCCAAATTCCACTTTAGTTACTGAACTTTGATTTGTGTCAAAGTGACCACTGAATTTTTCAATTGCTCTCAATTAAGTCACTTTGTTAATTTTGGTCCGTTAACAGCCCATGTGCGAGGCACATGACGGTTAAGTAAGGGACAAAATTGTTAACTTCCATTTTCTCTTTACAGAAAACCAACATCCATTTCCTCTGAAGATTGTCTTCTGGTTCCTGTTGTCAGATCTCTTCAACCTCCCTTCAATCTAAGTCAAACTCAAACACATTGCTGAATCGCAACCCGAATCTGAAGTCAAACCATGTCTGACTGCACGAAAGGAGTTTGGTGAGAGATGCCGTCAAGGATCGAGGAGGTCGAGCCCATTGATGGGGATTCCTCCTCCGCCATGACGGGGTGGCTGTCGGTGGGAGTGTGGTGGCCCATTGGCAACAGATGTGGTGGCTTTTGTCGGCAGGAGTGTGGCGGCCCATTGGCAACAAATGTGGTGGCTTTTGTCGGCAAGAGTGGTGGCCCATCGGCAACATATTTGGTGGCTTTGGGCACCGGTGTTTTGGCTGTTAGTTGTTCGGCTGGTATTGGTGCCGGTGGTGGTGTTGACCAACCAACCGATTCATTTGTCGGTGTTAGTGTTGCGGCGGGCGATTGGTGCTGTTTTGTGGTGGCGGGGTGGACCAGTGGTCGTTGTAGTGAAGGCGGTTGGTCGATGGTTGTCACTTAATGTCAATTGGCGTGGGATTGGCCGGTGATCCACGACTAGCCGGAGACAATGAAGAAGGTGGTGCAGAAGAGAGTCCATCGGAATTTCACAAACATGGGATAAGAAAGGAGAAAGAAGAAGAAGAGGAGGAGGAGGAAGAAGAAGAGGGAGGAGGAGAAATTTATTGAGTGACCGATTTTTCCCTAAATTAAACGACTTAATTGAGAGTGATTGAAGAGTCCAACGGTCACTTTGACACAAATCAAAGTTCAGTGACTAAAGTGAAATTTGGGTTATAGTTCGGTGGTCAATGGCGTAGTTAACTCTTTTTTAATCATTGATCGACCTTACTAGGCTCTCAAAAGCTCACTCTTCTTTGACTTTCTTTCCGTAGGTTATATTCAACATTAGGTTGCTTGAGTATGGATTAAAGACGAGCGTAAAAAAGAGATTTGAACTTAGTATTTTTCATTAGAGCCCCTGCGTGGGTGAATGTTATTGTTTAAATTTTTAAGACTTAGATTGATGTTTCGTTTATGATAGTTTACTAAGATTATGATTAATGGTTTAGCTGCTCTAATAATAGTCTTTCATTTGTTGAGTTTGAGATATTATCGACTTAGAGTGAGTGATGAGCAAGTATTTAACGTTCCAGAAATTTCGGGATGTTACATGAACCTTATAAAGTCTCCATATACACACCAACCTTATAACGCCTCAATACACTATCTCATATCAATATACAAAAGAAGAATAATCGCTAAATTGAAAATAATTCAATGCTCGACATGCAATAAAGAATGAGGATAACATGAATTTCAATAATTGATTAGGGCTGGTTAATAAGGTTTCGATGCAACAAACATAGATATTAATTCATAACTCAGAGTTGAATAATAGTAATGAACAAATCGAAAGAATATATATGAACGTAAGTTGCTGAATTTAGGATTCGAATAGAAATCCTTAACTCTGTCGGAAAAAGCTAAGCTAATTAATCTCAACTGAAAATCCTCTGAGTTAACCTAAATTAAGCAATTAAATTATCGGAGTACAATCTGCACCAGGATACTATAAATGCAATACTAATTGTCTAAATATTGTTCACTCCTACTCTCGAAATATTCCTAATCAAAGTGAGTTCCACATACGACCAACTAGCCACAAAACCTCAACACAAATCTCGGGGATTAACAATAATCCATAAATCACAATAAATGTACATAAAACATTTTTATGGCTTAAAAAGCATAAAAAGTTAAAACATCAATTTTCTGGATTTTTAATTTTTTAATTAAAGATTATTTCTTTTAATGAAATAAAAGTCTATAAATAGACATAATCATTTCTAGCTCAAATCAAAGTCCCACAATTTTACAGCTTTATAATATATATAAAACTCATAGAAACAAAATAAACATTTAAAAGGCATTAAAACCATATATTAATTATGTGCTTCCCTAAATCAAGTGCGATACAAGTAAAAATACCAAATCACCTCAAAATTGTTTGACCTTAATTAGGACTTCTCAGTACTATAAAAACAGTACCATAGTTTTTCAAAGTTTAATATTGATTTTTTAAAGACCCAAAATGAATTTAAGAAATGTAAACTCTCATAAGATATTAAAAATACTTAACGATTTTAGAAAATATTGAAACTTTGCCAAAAACTCTAAAATGGCAGAGAATACTTGGTCACAAAATTAGACCAGCCAATGACCATTGTACGCCATCCCACGCACGCAACGAAACCATACCTAAGCACACGGTACACCTGCATAAGCATAGGGTACAACACACTCAGTAACTGCCTTCTTCAACCCCCTTTTCCCCCCCACACACACACACACACAAATTACACCCCCCGATACACACATACAAAAATTGAATTCATCAACAGTCACGCACAAAGTACACATATGCACACACACACACACACACACACACATTACTCACACTAATACACACGCTGAAATCACACACACACACACACACACACACTGTACAACACTGCACACACACTACATAGTTTATGCACTCACACCACACACCACACCAGACCACACACATAGAGACAATTTTTTTTGACACACACACACACACACACACTAAGCACACGCACATAATGAAATTTCACACTAGGACAATGTATACACAAAACAAGTAGACACACCGTAATCACACACACACACACACACAGAGTTCCACGGTGCACCCACACCCCCGCACCCCCCACACCCCACCACACACACAGAGCAATGAATTAAATCGAGGAAGAAGGATATAAGTTTATCAGAATCAAACCCCTCCTCATCGGATTCCGTCACTAACTCAATCTTCTTCTTTCGCTGGTTAACTCATATTCTAACCCCTCTTTGAACCACTTTGATTCTCCACCAAAACACTTGCAAACCTCCCATCCTTAGCCATGCCACACACTTCACCAATTCAACTCCTTGTCCCCCCATGATTTCTATAATTTCTCCTCCCTTTTCTCTCTCTCTCTCCTCTCGGTTGCCCATTTTCCTCCCCACTTCCTTTCTTTTCTTCTGACTTTCTAAAGTCAGAAGATTCAAATTAAAAATATTTACCCATTATAAATATAGTAATTGTTATTTCAGAAGTCACCCATTAGTTATACTATTGCTGATTACAAGTAAAGCACATGAACGATCAATATGATAATGATAATGTAACGCCCCTGGAAATCCTGAGCTCTATCGCCCCGAACTCCCGAGTCGTTAACCTACCGAATCACATCAAACCTGTCAGACCTGTTCACTAATGCATATTTCAAATCATCTAATTCAACATCAACTCTAATTTCTCAAAAATACCAAATCACCAACTACTTAGCTTACATAATTACAGCTTAGGTTCTTCGCAATTCAAACTTTTAAGAACAAATTAACAGTACCGATCCGCGGAAGGGTCTTACTATATAGTGGTGATGGGCTCATCGGAATCTCACACAGACTCTAACCCATTCCCGAACATGCTACATTTGATCTTCACCTACAGAAGGGAGCCAAACGAAAGGTGAGCTTTTGAGAGCCCAGTAAGGTCGTACAAGGATTATAAAAGAAATTATAACACGACTCCAAAAAATCCAATCGACGATGATTTTCAAAACACTTCGAACGATCAAAACTCAATAATTACCCAAACTGAGCAAAGTTCATCAAAAATAGATGCCAAAATAAATATTAACAATCAGAACAAAATCCAAAATGATCAATAAAAGATCCTTTTCAAGTCAGCATTTCCAAGTACCACGAAAATTTCCCTTGCTCAAGGGATTTCAATCCGAGCAGAAATTCATTTCCAAAATACAACAAGACTTCCCGAGGGATTTTAACCCAAGCAGAAATCAAATCAGATAATACGATAAAGGCTTGTCAAGGGATTTCAACCCAAGTACAAATCCTTCTAACTAAATACAATGAATATTTGTCAAGGGCTTTCAATCCAAGCATAAATCATTCTAGCTAATAAAATAAAAAATCAATGTTGATCTTGGACGATTGCAATGCCATTATGACAATCTAATATAGTGTACACATGCATGATGTACTAAAATAATTACTAGTCCACTTGGGTACTAGCCTGCGTTTCATGCAGGATTCAACTAGTCTTATACCGCCTCCCCACTAAACAGGTACCCAGGTCAACACATAAATTAATAATATCAATGAGCGTTAACATAAGCTCATATCCCCGAAATCAATTCGGGTTCTAATAACAATAATCATACTAACATAAGTCAGCATTCGGAATTTTCAGAAGAAATCAGAATTTCAGAAGAAAAATCGCAGATAAACAACAAAAATAAATGCGAATAATTATCGAATATAATCACAACAATTCGGAAGAATGGATACAGACAATTATCAAATTTTCTTAGCACGCAATAACATGCAAGTATCATAAGATTTCCAAATAACCGATTCAGGTTCAACATTAGGGTTTTCTGGGCAAGAACATGCTGATATCAATACATAACTCAGAGTTGGGCATTAGCCGTAAATATATCAAAGGAGTACTTACGAGTACAAGTAATCAAATAAGGGTTCGAACAAAAGTCCTTACCCAAGGTTCGGATAGAATCCCTTACCTGGATCTACAGTTAAATTTTTCTAACCGGAAGTCTTTAGCTTGAACCTAAACGGAATAATCAAATCATTAGAACACAGCCTATAGTACAATATTATAACTTAATATGAACTCACACATACTTCCAAAATGAACCCCTCTCATCAGGATGTAAAATTACCGAAACGCCCCTGAAGTGTAAAATGACCAAAAAGCCCCTCTCAGACTTAAATCACCCAAACGGTCTTCCCGTAAGTAGAATCACTAGAATAAGCTTCCCATATGTGAATTTATGCAAAAATACCTTTCTTAGGTCAAATTACCAAAATACCCCTTCGGGGTGGCAGATTACCAAAATACCCACATTACACTTTAATCATCAAAATGCCTTTTCCACAAGAAAAGTCACTAAAATAATCTTATTGTATGTAAATTTACTTCAAAATACCTCTTATAGGTAAAATTACCAAAATACTCCTTCAGGGTGGTAAATTACCAAAACACCCCGGGGGTTTTCGGCACATAAAAAATCTAAAAAATATCTTAAAATGCTATTTTAAAAATCCTGATGTTATTTTTGGCCTAAAAAGTATTTTAAAAATTTTTTGCCCGAAAATTTTGAACCGGTGTCCGTACTGAGCGCTAAAAGGTTAGTTTTGAAAAAATATCTATCAACCTCAGAATGCCTCACAATTTTATAAAATGGATCATACCAGTAAAATAGGGTTTTCATAAAATTTTCAGATTAAAATAACTTGGTTTGCTATGCTAAATAATTCAATACATGTCTTTAATCGGTATCCCAATTTAACATTCTTCCCAGATTCCAAAAATTCCCAAAACATTCCAGAGAGTAGTTCTCATAAAAACATTGGGAGTTACAGTTTTTTACTTTGTCTAATTTTGGCTTTAGCTATTTATAAAAATTTGTGGATAAATCTGCCTAAATTAATTTTATATATTTAGTGACAATAACAAGTACTATTCCAATCACTGCACCTACTATTTCACCTCAAAACACACACTTCTCTTCTTCCTTCAACCGAAGCTCCTGTTCATACTTGCGCACTCTGTCACCCATTTTAAACACTCACTTAACTCCTAATATACAATAATCAAATACTAACATACATATTTAATTACATAAACACGTATATGAATCTCCAATCCTCACGGCCACATCAATCTTCAACCCACTTGCGTACATTTAAGTTATATATATTTGTCCTTCCCCCTGCCGAGCTCCAACCATGAGCACTAACCCCTCAAACCTACTGAAAAAGCACACTAACCCTCCCCACTCCCTCTTTAAACCCACAACATCCATTATGTATGCATAATTATGATAGAACACATACACCCGAATTCTTACACACACGGTACACACAAACTCATAGTGCTAAATCACGCAATAAACTCCAGAATCCCATGTTGAAAATACCTAATCGAGGGTTAAGAGCTTTACTGTTCGAGCTTTCTTTCTTTTTCCCATTGCTGAATCTTTTCTTCCTCTGTCTCTCTCTTTTTTTCTTCTTGCTCGTTTCTTATTCTTCGGCTACTGTTCATTATTTGTTTCTTCTTTCAAATTTTCCAAATCTCTTTTTCTTTTCTTTTCTTTTCTCTTAATTAGCTAAAATAAACCTAATACCTATCAATTTATCCTTCTAATCAGATTAGTCACCAACCATTGTGGAGGAGGTGGCAACTCTACACAAGTTGGTTTCTCATATTTTGACACCTAATGCCATCTTTCTTAAAATTGCAAATTAACCCCCCCAATGTCCATAATTGCATAATAACCCTAAATTTTGTATAATTGCATTTGAACCACAAAACTTGTAACATCCCGGAATTTCCGGAACGTTAACACTCGCTCGATCAGATACACTCAGACAATTACGACCTCAAACTCAAGCAATTTAGAACCATCAGTCCGTCAGAGCAACTAAACCGTTGAGTAAAATAATACTCTTAGCGTACAATTATACTTGAAACATCAAATCTAAGCTAACGATTCTAAATAACAATAATGGCCCACTCAGGGGTTCAAAAGGCTAATACTGAAACTTAAGTTCTCTTTCGCTCGGCTCAGATCTAGTCCACACCCAATGCGATCTATTTTTGGTTATCACCTGCGGAAAGGAAGTCAAAGGGGAGTGAGCTTTTGAGAGCTCAGTAAGGTCGCTCAAAGATAGAAACTACGAAACAATTTCAGATGAAATTCATAGATTTTCAAAAAGAATCATAACTAGTTTCATCAGATATCAATACGATTTTCAGATACAATACAAACAATCACAGATAATATTGAACATGAGCAATTGCAAAGCCACACAGGCAATGCAGGGTAATCACTTAGCAAAGCCACAAAGGCGATGCTCATTAACACTTTCCACCGACTAGTCCATCAAGGCACTAGCCCACACCAATACACCGGCTAGTCCATCAAGGTACTAGCCCACACCAATATCCTCCACTATACACCAACTCCCGCCAAACACACCAATGCACAATCTCATGTCAATATGCAGAATGACAACAATTCGATAATGCAATGATTAAATCGATGCACGACGAGAAATAAACACAGAGCATCGAATATGATTTCCAATAAACGCTTAAGGCTCAAGAATAGGTTTTTAAGGCAAACAATGCGACTTAATCAAAATAACAGAATCCAAAAGAATAGCGATAACAATTCAAAGAAATATTCGAGGACAAATAGAGAAAACTGGGTTTCAGAAGAAATCCCTTACCTCGATCCACGCTATGCAATGTTAATTGACATCAATCCAAAAGTCGTTGAATTAACCTAAATTGGCAAATTCATTTATTAGAAAAATAATCTACACTACTATACTATAAACCCTATTATCAATTACCCAAACGGCGCTCACTTCTAACCCCAGAATGACGCAACTCAAAACGGTTCCCGCGCACGGCCAACCTAGCCGAAAACACTGTACGCTCTTTAATGCGTAATGATATCCCGAGATTCGTAATAAATTACAATAAAACACTTTCGTAGCTTAAAACATTGTAGAGAGTCAAAATATGAACTTTCTAAAATTTTGAATATTTTCGAATTAAAAAAATAATTTTTTTAAATACACTAAAAACCCATAAATTGCCAAAATTTCTTTTAGCTGAAAATAAAGTCCCATAATTTTTGTAACAGCTTTAAAATATGTATAAAAGTTATAGAAATTTAAATCAGAAATTAAAAGGTATTAAAACTATTTTTAAACTATTCGTTTTGCTAAAACCAATGCGATACGGAAACCATAGAAAATAAACTCCAAAAATTATCAAATTCAAACTGAGTCTTATTCATATCATAACGACATTACTCTAATGTTTCTCTGACCATTTTCTGGGTTTAAGGGCTCCAAAAGACTTTTACAATTCTGAAATTGCAGAAATTATAATAAATACATACGACATCAGAAAATTATGAAATTTTCACAGAAATTATAATATTGCACTAAGAATCATCCTGTAAATTTTCAGAATTTTCGGACAAGCGTACAGTACCCAACAGCCACAGTGGTACAACTGTGCAAGCACAGTGTACCACTGCACTGCACAGACCCATTACTGTTCACCTGTCTTCTTCCTCTCCCACTCTTCCAGATCCAGAACTTACCCCCTCACATAGAACCCTCTCATGGCAGCCCCTTTTTCTTGTTTTACACTCACTCTAGTACATACAACACCCTCACATCTCACATAAAAATACCCACACTCAACCATTGAACCTACATACATTTCACGCACACACATATATACACTTTCATCTGCTTCTTTTTTTTTTTCATGACCCATTTGAAACACAAACATATACATAGCCTCTCTTTCATCTCACAAATCAGAAACAACACTCCCTCGCACAAACCACCATGCCAAGCCAAAGGTGGAAGCGAATTACCAACTCAAGTGGTTACGGAACCCAATACCTCCTCAATTTACATAAGCTGCCTAACCCAATCAGGCAGCATCATCGTGTGCTCCTCCTCTCCTCCAATACTCACACACCCACATATAGTACACAAACACACGTACACTCACGGCTGAATTAACAAACCCATATTCCTTTCCTCACACTTATAGATTTATACTCATACACTATACACTACACCTCCCTTTCACTACTTTGCACACGCAGGTACACCGCCCCCACATCACAGCTCTCTAAACACACTAAAATACTGTAAACTAAGAGCAAAATAAGAGGGATGGATGCTTACAGAAATCAAGAACTCAAATTCGTCGGATTCGCACGCCCTTTCTCACGAGTCCACAGACTTCTCTTCTTCCTTTCTTTCCCTTCTCTCTCTCTCTACCGAATTCTGAAGAACAAGATGGGGGCTGCTCTCTAGTACGTGGGTTATGTATATAAAACCCTAAAAGCATAATTACCAAAACCCTCCTTAAGATTTCGTTAGTCATTCAAATTTTTCACCCAAACTTTCTACTATTACGAAATGGCCCAAATTATTGTTGACTATAATGTATGTGTACGGAAAATTCTTAAAGGGTTGTTACCTAACCCTGATTCACTAATAGCCGCTAAAAATCGTTAAACAGAAATATGAATGCTAACCAAAATTTTCGTCGCTAATTTTTTTTAAATAAATTGGACAAATTGTCGGGGTGTTACATTCTCCCCCACTTATAAAAATTTCGTCCTCGAAATTTCACATTGTCAATGTACAAACACAGCGCTTTTAACTACGTAATTCCCAAATAAAAGCGTAATCTAATCTTACACATAACCTCCAAAATATGAGTCAAGAACATCAATAACAACTTCGAACATTTCACTGTAGTATATGATTTCGATTATAACCTAGAATATGATGCCTCAAAATTAATCAATATATAAACGCCTAAATGAAATAATCCATAAGTGTACCTGGCACCACATCGTTGGATGTTGCAGCGTCCTGAGCTGACAAAGCGAACAATCTGGATGGTGTCCTAGGCCTCTGCCCCTGCTGAGTCCGGGCCTGTGGAGTCTGGCTCTGCTGACTCTGACCTCCTCCCGGACGAGGTGCACTACTCGCTGCTAAACTGACCGTAGGTATAGGGCTGAGAGCTGATTGGTTCTCCCACATTGAGGGGCAATTTCGAACTTGATGCTCCATACTGCCACACTTGAAACATCCCCCGGTAAGTTTGTAGCATGGTTTACCACCATGGCTCTTTCCACAAGTAGGACACAGAACTGTCGAAAACGCTATCCCTGAACTCTGAATTGATCTACCTCCTGCGCTCCGTGCTCTTCTGAATTCGACACTCTGTTCTGACCTAGTTCCCTGAGCCTGCCCTATCCTCTGACTCTGAGCACCCTGTTGTGCTGAAATAGAAAACTTCTGACGCTTGTTAGTCTCTGAAGCTCTACTCTCCTCTCTATCCCTCTTTTGGTCACCTTGCCGTTGCTCAGACCTTTTCTTGCTGTCTGACCTGGACTGTTCCAATGCACGTGCCAGGTCGACGCACTCCACATAGCTCGATAACCTAGCAGAGATCACTCCATCTCTCAAACCAGGCCTGAGTCCCCACTCAAATTTTCGGCATCTATCAGCCTCTGTTGGTAGCATCCTATCTGCAAATCTCGCCAGCTGCGAGAACCTCATCTCATACTCATCTACCGTCTCTCGATCTGCCTGAGTTACATTAGCAAACTCTCTCAACATCTGTTGACGGTAACTCGCAGAGAAATATCGATTGTTGAACAGTTCCTTAAACCGTTCCCAAGTTATCTCAGCCTTCTGCTGGGGAGTCATACCAGTCTCTACCATCTTCCACCACTGGTCGGCCTCACCCCTCAACTTGTACACCGCAAATTCTACCCTTTGCTTCTCATTGCATTTGATAGCCCGGAAGATCTTCTCCATCTCGACTATCCAACCCTCTGCCTCTGTAGGATCTACTGATCCACTAAAATTTGAAGCATTCTACTTATTAAACTCAGTCAGGGTACTTCCCTCTTGAGGTTGTGGCTGAATAGGGTTTTGCATACCTGTCTGTTGATTGACCAGACTCTGGGCCATGAATGCCAAAATTTGATTCATGGTATTCAGAGTTGCAGCCATGGGTTCTGGATTTTGCTCTTGTTGTTCTACATGGGGTACTTCCCCAGCTGGGATCTCCTGATCTCCACTACGACCCTCAGTACGATCACCCCGACCTCTTGCTTGGCCTTCACGACCCCTGGTACCAGCTCTACGAGTCCGTGCCATGCTATAACAAATAAGCTACTATCAGAGTCTGTAAACACGTCCTTTCATAAATGACTATGCAAATTTAAAATTTCTAAAAATATATATTATCAGATACACCTTCATAAAAATGATCTCATATATCTAACCACTAGTAGGGTGAAATTATTAAATCTTTCCCTAACCCTACTTTTAAAACCTAAGGTTCCTCTCGCAAGTTTCTAAAGTCTACATAATCACAAACCTAAGCTCGATCATTTATTCACCTAGGTTCAAGTCTACAGAATCGTAATACCTAAGCTCTGATACCAACTGTAACATCCCGGAATTTCCGAAACGTTAACACTCGCTCGATCAGATACACTCAGGCAATTACGACCTCAAACTCAAGCAATTTAGAACCATCAGTCCGTCAGAGCAACTAAACCGTTGAGTAAAATAATACTCTTAGCGTACAATTATACTTGAAACATCAAATCTAAGCTAACGATTCTAAATAACAATAATGGCCCACTCAGGGGTTCAAAAGGCTAATACTGAAACTTAAGTTCTCTTTCGCTCGGCTCAGATCTAGTCCACACGCAATGCGATCTATTTTTGGTTATCACCTGCGGAAAGGAAGTCAAAGGGGAGTGAGCTTTTGAGAGCTCAGTAAGGTCGCTCAAAGATAGAAACTACGAAACAATTTCAGATGAAATTCATAGATTTTCAAAAAGAATCATAACTAGTTTCATCAGATATCAATACGATTTTCAGATACAATACAAACAATCACAGATAATATTGAACATGAGCAATTGCAAAGCCACACAGGCAATGCAGGGTAATCACTTAGCAAAGCCACAAAGGCGATGCTCATTAACACTTTCCACCGACTAGTCCATCAAGGCACTAGCCCACACCAATACACTGGCTAGTCCATCAAGGTACTAGCCCACACCAATATCCTCCACTATACACCAACTCCCGCCAAACACACCAATGCACAATCTCATGTCAATATGCAGAATGACAACAATTCGATAATGCAATGATTAAATCGATGCACGACGAGAAATAAACACAGAGCATCGAATATGATTTCCAATAAACGCTTAAGGCTCAAGAATAGGTTTTTAAGGCAAACAATGCGACTTAATCAAAATAACAGAATCCAAAAGAATAGCGATAACAATTCAAAGAAATATTCGAGGACAAATAGAGAAAACTGGGTTTCAGAAGAAATCCCTTACCTCGATCCACGCTATGCAATGTTAATTGACATCAATCCAAAAGTCGTTGAATTAACCTAAATTGGCAAATTCATTTATTAGAAAAATAATCTACACTACTATACTATAAACCCTATTATCAATTACCCAAACGGCGCTCACTTCTAACCCCAGAATGACGCAACTCAAAACGGTTTCCGCGCACGGCCAACCTAGCCGAAAACACTGTACGCTCTTTAATGCGTAATGATATCCCGAGATTCGTAATAAATTACAATAAAACACTTTCGTAGCTTAAAACATTGTAGAGAGTCAAAATATGAACTTTCTAAAATTTTGAATATTTTCGAATTAAAAAAATAATTTTTTTAAATACACTAAAAACCCATAAATTGCCAAAATTTCTTTTAGCTGAAAATAAAGTCCCATAATTTTTGTAACAGCTTTAAAATATGTATAAAAGTTATAGAAATTTAAATCAGAAATTAAAAGGTATTAAAACTATTTTTAAACTATTCGTTTTGCTAAAACCAATGCGATACGGAAACCATAGAAAATAAACTCCAAAAATTATCAAATTCAAACTGAGTCTTATTCATATCATAACGACATTACTCTAATGTTTCTCTGACCATTTTCTGGGTTTAAGGGCTCCAAAAGACTTTTACAATTCTGAAATTGCAGAAATTATAATAAATACATACGACATCAGAAAATTATGAAATTTTCACAGAAATTATAATATTGCACTAAGAATCATCCTGTAAATTTTCAGAATTTTCGGACAAGCGTACAGTACCCAACAGCCTGTGCAGTGGTACAACTGTGCAAGCACAGTGTACCACTGCACTGCACAGACCCATTACTGTTCACCTGTCTTCTTCCTCTCCCACTCTTCCAGATCCAGAACTTACCCCCTCACATAGAACCCTCTCATGGCAGCCCCTTTTTCTTGTTTTACACTCACTCTAGTACATACAACACCCTCACATCTCACATAAAAATACCCACACTCAACCATTGAACCTACATACATTTCACGCACACACATATATACACTTTCATCTGCTTCTTTTTTTTTTTTCATGACCCATTTGAAACACAAACATATACATAGCCTCTCTTTCATCTCACAAATCAGAAACAACACTCCCTCGCACAAACCACCATGCCAAGCCAAAGGTGGAAGCGAATTACCAACTCAAGTGGTTACGGAACCCAATACCTCCTCAATTTACATAAGCTGCCTAACCCAATCAGGCAGCATCATCGTGTGCTCCTCCTCTCCTCCAATACTCACACACCCACATATAGTACACAAACACACGTACACTCACGGCTGAATTAACAAACCCATATTCCTTTCCTCACACTTATAGATTTATACTCATACACTATACACTACACCTCCCTTTCACTACTTTGCACACGCAGGTACACCGCCCCCACATCGCAGCTCTCTAAACACACTAAAATACTGTAAACTAAGAGCAAAATAAGAGGGATGGATGCTTACAGAAATCAAGAACTCAAATTCGTCGGATTCGCACGCCCTTTCTCACGAGTCCACAGACTTCTCTTCTTCCTTTCTTTCCCTTCTCTCTCTCTCTACCGAATTCTGAAGAACAAGATGGGGGCTGCTCTCTAGTACGTGGGTTATGTATATAAAACCCTAAAAGCATAATTACCAAAACCCTCCTTAAGATTTCGTTAGTCATTCAAATTTTTCACCCAAACTTTCTACTATTACGAAATGGCCCAAATTATTGTTGACTATAATGTATGTGTACGGAAAATTCTTAAAGGGTTGTTACCTAACCCCGATTCACTAATAGCCGCTAAAAATCGTTAAACAGAAATATGAATGCTAACCAAAATTTTCGTCGCTAAAATTTTTTAAATAAATTGGACAAATTGTCGGGGTGTTACATTCTCCCCCACTTATAAAAATTTCGTCCTCGAAATTTCACATTGTCAATGTACAAACACAGCGCTTTTAACTACGTAATTCCCAAACAAAAGCGTAATCTAATCTTACACATAACCTCCAAAATATGAGTCAAGAACATCAATAACAACTTCGAACATTTTACTGTAGTATATGATTTCGATTATAACCTAGAATATGATGCCTCAAAATTAATCAATATATAAACGCCTAAATGAAATAATCCATAAGTGTACCTGGCACCACATCGTTGGATGTTGCAGCGTCCTGAGCTGACAAAGCGAACAATCTGGATGGTGTCCTAGGCCTCTGCCCCTGCTGAGTCCGGGCCTGTGGAGTCTGGCTCTGCTGACTCTGACCTCCTCCCGGAAGAGGTGCACTACTCGCTGCTAAACTGACCGTAGGTATAGGGCTGAGAGCCGATTGGTTCTCCCACATTGAGGGGCAATTTCGAACTTGATGCTCCATACTGCCACACTTGAAACATCCCCCGGTAAGTTTGTAGCATGGTTTACCACCATGGCTCTTTCCACAAGTAGGACACAGAACTGTCGAAAACGCTATCCCTGAACTCTGAATTGATCTACCTCCTGCGCTCCGTGCTCTTCTGAATTCGACACTCTGCTCTGACCTAGTTCCCTGAGCCTGCCCTATCCTCTGACTCTGAGCACCCTGTTGTGCTGAAATAGAAAACTTCTGACGCTTGTTAGTCTCTGAAGCTCTACTCTCCTCTATATCCTTCTTTTGGTCACCTTGCCGTTGCTCAGACCTTTTCTTGCTGTCTGACCTGGACTGTTCCAATGCACGTGCCAGGTCGACGCACTCCACATAGCTCGATAACCTAGCAGAGATCACTCCATCTCTCAAACCAGGCCTGAGTCCCCACTCAAATTTTCGGCATCTATCAGCCTCTGTTGGTAGCATCCTATCTGCAAATCTCGCCAGCTGCGAGAACCTCATCTCATACTCATCTACTGTCTCTCGATCTGCCTGAGTTACATTAGCAAACTCTCTCAACATCTGTTGACGGTAACTCGCAGAGAAATATCGATTGTTGAACAGTTCCTTAAACCGTTCCCAAGTTATCTCAGCCTTCTGCTGGGGAGTCATACCAGTCTCTACCATCTTCCACCACTGGTCGGCCTCACCCCTCAACTTGTACACCGCAAATTCTACCCTTTGCTTCTCATTGCATTTGATAGCCCGGAAGATCTTCTCCATCTCGACTATCCAACCCTCTGCCTCTGTAGGATCTACTGATCCACTAAAATTTGAAGCATTCTACTTATTAAACTCAGTCAGGGTACTTCCCTCTTGAGGTTGTGGCTGAATAGGGTTTTGCATACCTGTCTGTTGATTGACCAGACTCTGGGCCATGAATGCCAAAATTTGATTCATGGTATTCAGAGTTGCAGCCATGGGTTCTGGATTTTGCTCTTGTTGTTCTACATGGGGTACTTCCCCAGCTGGGATCTCCTGATCTCCACTACGACCCTCAGTACGATCACCCCGACCTCTTGCTTGGCCTTCACGACCCCTGGTACCAGCTCTACGAGTCCGTGCCATGCTATAACAAATAAGCTACTATCAGAGTCTGTAAACACGTCCTTTCATAAATGACTATGCAAATTTAAAATTTCTAAAAATATATATTATCAGATACACCTTCATAAAAATGATCTCATATATCTAACCACTAGTAGGGTGAAATTATTAAATCTTTCCCTAACCCTACTTTTAAAACCTAAGGTTCCTCTCGCAAGTTTCTAAAGTCTACATAATCACAAACCTAAGCTCGATCATTTATTCACCTAGGTTCAAGTCTACAGAATCGTAATACCTAAGCTCTGATACCAACTGTAACATCCCGGAATTTCCGAAACGTTAACACTCGCTCGATCAGATACACTCAGGCAATTACGACCTCAAACTCAAGCAATTTAGAACCATCAGTCCGTCAGAGCAACTAAACCGTTGAGTAAAATAATACTCTTAGCGTACAATTATACTTGAAACATCAAATCTAAGCTAACGATTCTAAATAACAATAATGGCCCACTCAGGGGTTCAAAAGGCTAATACTGAAACTTAAGTTCTCTTTCGCTCGGCTCAGATCTAGTCCACACGCAATGCGATCTATTTTTGGTTATCACCTGTGGAAAGGAAGTCAAAGGGGAGTGAGCTTTTGAGAGCTCAGTAAGGTCGCTCAAAGATAGAAACTACGAAACAATTTCAGATGAAATTCATAGATTTTCAAAAAGAATCATAACTAGTTTCATCAGATATCAATACGATTTTCAGATACAATACAAACAATCACAGATAATATTGAACATGAGCAATTGCAAAGCCACACAGGCAATGCAGGGTAATCACTTAGCAAAGCCACAAAGGCGATGCTCATTAACACTTTCCACCGACTAGTCCATCAAGGCACTAGCCCACACCAATACACTGGCTAGTCCATCAAGGTACTAGCCCACACCAATATCCTCCACTATACACCAACTCCCGCCAAACACACCAATGCACAATCTCATGTCAATATGCAGAATGACAACAATTCGATAATGCAATGATTAAATCGATGCACGACGAGAAATAAACACAGAGCATCGAATATGATTTCCAATAAACGCTTAAGGCTCAAGAATAGGTTTTTAAGGCAAACAATGCGACTTAATCAAAATAACAGAATCCAAAAGAATAGCGATAACAATTCAAAGAAATATTCGAGGACAAATAGAGAAAACTGGGTTTCAGAAGAAATCCCTTACCTCGATCCACGCTATGCAATGTTAATTGACATCAATCCAAAAGTCGTTGAATTAACCTAAATTGGCAAATTCATTTATTAGAAAAATAATCTACACTACTATACTATAAACCCTATTATCAATTACCCAAACGGCGCTCACTTCTAACCCCAGAATGACGCAACTCAAAACGGTTTCCGCGCACGGCCAACCTAGCCGAAAACACTGTACGCTCTTTAATGCGTAATGATATCCCGAGATTCGTAATAAATTACAATAAAACACTTTCGTAGCTTAAAACATTGTAGAGAGTCAAAATATGAACTTTCTAAAATTTTGAATATTTTCGAATTAAAAAAATAATTTTTTTAAATACACTAAAAACCCATAAATTGCCAAAATTTCTTTTAGCTGAAAATAAAGTCCCATAATTTTTGTAACAGCTTTAAAATATGTATAAAAGTTATAGAAATTTAAATCAGAAATTAAAAGGTATTAAAACTATTTTTAAACTATTCGTTTTGCTAAAACCAATGCGATACGGAAACCATAGAAAATAAACTCCAAAAATTATCAAATTCAAACTGAGTCTTATTCATATCATAACGACATTACTCTAATGTTTCTCTGACCATTTTCTGGGTTTAAGGGCTCCAAAAGACTTTTACAATTCTGAAATTGCAGAAATTATAATAAATACATACGACATCAGAAAATTATGAAATTTTCACAGAAATTATAATATTGCACTAAGAATCATCCTGTAAATTTTCAGAATTTTCGGACAAGCGTACAGTACCCAACAGCCTGTGCAGTGGTACAACTGTGCAAGCACAGTGTACCACTGCACTGCACAGACCCATTACTGTTCACCTGTCTTCTTCCTCTCCCACTCTTCCAGATCCAGAACTTACCCCCTCACATAGAACCCTCTCATGGCAGCCCCTTTTTCTTGTTTTACACTCACTCTAGTACATACAACACCCTCACATCTCACATAAAAATACCCACACTCAACCATTGAACCTACATACATTTCACGCACACACATATATACACTTTCATCTGCTTCTTTTTTTTTTTTTCATGACCCATTTGAAACACAAACATATACATAGCCTCTCTTTCATCTCACAAATCAGAAACAACACTCCCTCGCACAAACCACCATGCCAAGCCAAAGGTGGAAGCGAATTACCAACTCAAGTGGTTACGGAACCCAATACCTCCTCAATTTACATAAGCTGCCTAACCCAATCAGGCAGCATCATCGTGTGCTCCTCCTCTCCTCCAATACTCACACACCCACATATAGTACACAAACACACGTACACTCACGGCTGAATTAACAAACCCATATTCCTTTCCTCACACTTATAGATTTATACTCATACACTATACACTACACCTCCCTTTCACTACTTTGCACACGCAGGTACACCGCCCCCACATCGCAGCTCTCTAAACACACTAAAATACTGTAAACTAAGAGCAAAATAAGAGGGATGGATGCTTACAGAAATCAAGAACTCAAATTCGTCGGATTCGCACGCCCTTTCTCACGAGTCCACAGACTTCTCTTCTTCCTTTCTTTCCCTTCTCTCTCTCTCTACCGAATTCTGAAGAACAAGATGGGGGCTGCTCTCTAGTACGTGGGTTATGTATATAAAACCCTAAAAGCATAATTACCAAAACCCTCCTTAAGATTTCGTTAGTCATTCAAATTTTTCACCCAAACTTTCTACTATTACGAAATGGCCCAAATTATTGTTGACTATAATGTATGTGTACGGAAAATTCTTAAAGGGTTGTTACCTAACCCCGATTCACTAATAGCCGCTAAAAATCGTTAAACAGAAATATGAATGCTAACCAAAATTTTCGTCGCTAAAATTTTTTAAATAAATTGGACAAATTGTCGGGGTGTTACATTCTCCCCCACTTATAAAAATTTCGTCCTCGAAATTTCACATTGTCAATGTACAAACACAGCGCTTTTAACTACGTAATTCCCAAACAAAAGCGTAATCTAATCTTACACATAACCTCCAAAATATGAGTCAAGAACATCAATAACAACTTCGAACATTTTACTGTAGTATATGATTTCGATTATAACCTAGAATATGATGCCTCAAAATTAATCAATATATAAACGCCTAAATGAAATAATCCATAAGTGTACCTGGCACCACATCGTTGGATGTTGCAGCGTCCTGAGCTGACAAAGCGAACAATCTGGATAGTGTCCTAGGCCTCTGCCCCTGCTGAGTCCGGGCCTGTGGAGTCTGGCTCTGCTGACTCTGACCTCCTCCCGGAAGAGGTGCACTACTCGCTGCTAAACTGACCGTAGGTATAGGGCTGAGAGCCGATTGGTTCTCCCACATTGAGGGGCAATTTCGAACTTGATGCTCCATACTGCCACACTTGAAACATCCCCCGGTAAGTTTGTAGCATGGTTTACCACCATGGCTCTTTCCACAAGTAGGACACAGAACTGTCGAAAACGCTATCCCTGAACTCTGAATTGATCTACCTCCTGCGCTCCGTGCTCTTCTGAATTCGACACTCTGTTCTGACCTAGTTCCCTGAGCCTGCCCTATCCTCTGACTCTGAGCACCCTGTTGTGCTGAAATAGAAAACTTCTGACGCTTGTTAGTCTCTGAAGCTCTACTCTCCTCTATATCCTTCTTTTGGTCACCTTGCCGTTGCTCAGACCTTTTCTTGCTGTCTGACCTGGACTGTTCCAATGCACGTGCCAGGTCGACGCACTCCACATAGCTCGATAACCTAGCAGAGATCACTCCATCTCTCAAACCAGGCCTGAGTCCCCACTCAAATTTTCGGCATCTATCAGCCTCTGTTGGTAGCATCCTATCTGCAAATCTCGCCAGCTGCGAGAACCTCATCTCATACTCATCTACTGTCTCTCGATCTGCCTGAGTTACATTAGCAAACTCTCTCAACATCTGTTGACGGTAACTCGCAGAGAAATATCGATTGTTGAACAGTTCCTTAAACCGTTCCCAAGTTATCTCAGCCTTCTGCTGGGGAGTCATACCAGTCTCTACCATCTTCCACCACTGGTCGGCCTCACCCCTCAACTTGTACACCGCAAATTCTACCCTTTGCTTCTCATTGCATTTGATAGCCCGGAAGATCTTCTCCATCTCGACTATCCAACCCTCTGCCTCTGTAGGATCTACTGATCCACTAAAATTTGAAGCATTCTACTTATTAAACTCAGTCAGGGTACTTCCCTCTTGAGGTTGTGGCTGAATAGGGTTTTGCATACCTGTCTGTTGATTGACCAGACTCTGGGCCATGAATGCCAAAATTTGATTCATGGTATTCAGAGTTGCAGCCATGGGTTCTGGATTTTGCTCTTGTTGTTCTACATGGGGTACTTCCCCAGCTGGGATCTCCTGATCTCCACTACGACCCTCAGTACGATCACCCCGACCTCTTGCTTGGCCTTCACGACCCCTGGTACCAGCTCTACGAGTCCGTGCCATGCTATAACAAATAAGCTACTATCAGAGTCTGTAAACACGTCCTTTCATAAATGACTATGCAAATTTAAAATTTCTAAAAATATATATTATCAGATACACCTTCATAAAAATGATCTCATATATCTAACCACTAGTAGGGTGAAATTATTAAATCTTTCCCTAACCCTACTTTTAAAACCTAAGGTTCCTCTCGCAAGTTTCTAAAGTCTACATAATCACAAACCTAAGCTCGATCATTTATTCACCTAGGTTCAAGTCTACAGAATCGTAATACCTAAGCTCTGATACCAACTGTAACATCCCGGAATTTCCGAAACGTTAACACTCGCTCGATCAGATACACTCAGGCAATTACGACCTCAAACTCAAGCAATTTAGAACCATCAGTCCGTCAGAGCAACTAAACCGTTGAGTAAAATAATACTCTTAGCGTACAATTATACTTGAAACATCAAATCTAAGCTAACGATTCTAAATAACAATAATGGCCCACTCAGGGGTTCAAAAGGCTAATACTGAAACTTAAGTTCTCTTTCGCTCGGCTCAGATCTAGTCCACACGCAATGCGATCTATTTTTGGTTATCACCTGTGGAAAGGAAGTCAAAGGGGAGTGAGCTTTTGAGAGCTCAGTAAGGTCGCTCAAAGATAGAAACTACGAAACAATTTCAGATGAAATTCATAGATTTTCAAAAAGAATCATAACTAGTTTCATCAGATATCAATACGATTTTCAGATACAATACAAACAATCACAGATAATATTGAACATGAGCAATTGCAAAGCCACACAGGCAATGCAGGGTAATCACTTAGCAAAGCCACAAAGGCGATGCTCATTAACACTTTCCACCGACTAGTCCATCAAGGCACTAGCCCACACCAATACACTGGCTAGTCCATCAAGGTACTAGCCCACACCAATATCCTCCACTATACACCAACTCCCGCCAAACACACCAATGCACAATCTCATGTCAATATGCAGAATGACAACAATTCGATAATGCAATGATTAAATCGATGCACGACGAGAAATAAACACAGAGCATCGAATATGATTTCCAATAAACGCTTAAGGCTCAAGAATAGGTTTTTAAGGCAAACAATGCGACTTAATCAAAATAACAGAATCCAAAAGAATAGCGATAACAATTCAAAGAAATATTCGAGGACAAATAGAGAAAACTGGGTTTCAGAAGAAATCCCTTACCTCGATCCACGCTATGCAATGTTAATTGACATCAATCCAAAAGTCGTTGAATTAACCTAAATTGGCAAATTCATTTATTAGAAAAATAATCTACACTACTATACTATAAACCCTATTATCAATTACCCAAACGGCGCTCACTTCTAACCCCAGAATGACGCAACTCAAAACGGTTTCCGCGCACGGCCAACCTAGCCGAAAACACTGTACGCTCTTTAATGCGTAATGATATCCCGAGATTCGTAATAAATTACAATAAAACACTTTCGTAGCTTAAAACATTGTAGAGAGTCAAAATATGAACTTTCTAAAATTTTGAATATTTTCGAATTAAAAAAATAATTTTTTTAAATACACTAAAAACCCATAAATTGCCAAAATTTCTTTTAGCTGAAAATAAAGTCCCATAATTTTTGTAACAGCTTTAAAATATGTATAAAAGTTATAGAAATTTAAATCAGAAATTAAAAGGTATTAAAACTATTTTTAAACTATTCGTTTTGCTAAAACCAATGCGATACGGAAACCATAGAAAATAAACTCCAAAAATTATCAAATTCAAACTGAGTCTTATTCATATCATAACGACATTACTCTAATGTTTCTCTGACCATTTTCTGGGTTTAAGGGCTCCAAAAGACTTTTACAATTCTGAAATTGCAGAAATTATAATAAATACATACGACATCAGAAAATTATGAAATTTTCACAGAAATTATAATATTGCACTAAGAATCATCCTGTAAATTTTCAGAATTTTCGGACAAGCGTACAGTACCCAACAGCCTGTGCGTGGTACAACTGTGCAAGCACAGTGTACCACTGCACTGCACAGACCCATTACTGTTCACCTATCTTCTTCCTCTCCCACTCTTCCAGATCCAGAACTTACCCCCTCACATAGAACCCTCTCATGGCAGCCCCTTTTTCTTGTTTTACACTCACTCTAGTACATACAACACCCTCACATCTCACATAAAAATACCCACACTCAACCATTGAACCTACATACATTTCACGCACACACATATATACACTTTCATCTGCTTCTTTTTTTTTTTCATGACCCATTTGAAACACAAACATATACATAGCCTCTCTTTCATCTCACAAATCAGAAACAACACTCCCTCGCACAAACCACCATGCCAAGCCAAAGGTGGAAGCGAATTACCAACTCAAGTGGTTACGGAACCCAATACCTCCTCAATTTACATAAGCTGCCTAACCCAATCAGGCAGCATCATCGTGTGCTCCTCCTCTCCTCCAATACTCACACACCCACATATAGTACACAAACACACGTACACTCACGGCTGAATTAACAAACCCATATTCCTTTCCTCACACTTATAGATTTATACTCATACACTATACACTACACCTCCCTTTCACTACTTTGCACACGCAGGTACACCGCCCCCACATCGCAGCTCTCTAAACACACTAAAATACTGTAAACTAAGAGCAAAATAAGAGGGATGGATGCTTACAGAAATCAAGAACTCAAATTCGTCGGATTCGCACGCCCTTTCTCACGAGTCCACAGACTTCTCTTCTTCCTTTCTTTCCCTTCTCTCTCTCTCTACCGAATTCTGAAGAACAAGATGGGGGCTGCTCTCTAGTACGTGGGTTATGTATATAAAACCCTAAAAGCATAATTACCAAAACCCTCCTTAAGATTTCGTTAGTCATTCAAATTTTTCACCCAAACTTTCTACTATTACGAAATGGCCCAAATTATTGTTGACTATAATGTATGTGTACGGAAAATTCTTAAAGGGTTGTTACCTAACCCCGATTCACTAATAGCCGCTAAAAATCGTTAAACAGAAATATGAATGCTAACCAAAATTTTCGTCGCTAAAATTTTTTAAATAAATTGGACAAATTGTCGGGGTGTTACATTCTCCCCCACTTATAAAAATTTCGTCCTCGAAATTTCACATTGTCAATGTACAAACACAGCGCTTTTAACTACGTAATTCCCAAACAAAAGCGTAATCTAATCTTACACATAACCTCCAAAATATGAGTCAAGAACATCAATAACAACTTCGAACATTTCACTGTAGTATATGATTTCGATTATAACCTAGAATATGATGCCTCAAAATTAATCAATATATAAACGCCTAAATGAAATAATCCATAAGTGTACCTGGCACCACATCGTTGGATGTTGCAGCGTCCTGAGCTGACAAAGCGAACAATCTGGATGGTGTCCTAGGCCTCTGCCCCTGCTGAGTCCGGGCCTGTGGAGTCTGGCTCTGCTGACTCTGACCTCCTCCCGGACGAGGTGCACTACTCGCTGCTAAACTGACCGTAGGTATAGGGCTGAGAGCTGATTGGTTCTCCCACATTGAGGGGCAATTTCGAACTTGATGCTCCATACTGCCACACTTGAAACATCCCCCGGTAAGTTTGTAGCATGGTTTACCACCATGGCTCTTTCCACAAGTAGGACACAGAACTGTCAAAAACGTTATCCCTGAACTCTGAATTGATCTACCTCCTGCGCTCCGTGCTCTTCTGAATTCGACACTCTGTTCTGACCTAGTTCCCTGAGCCTGCCCTATCCTCTGACTCTGAGCACCCTGTTGTGCTGAAATAGAAAACTTCTGACGCTTGTTAGTCTCTGAAGCTCTACTCTCCTCTATATCCTTCTTTTGGTCACCTTGCCGTTGCTCAGACCTTTTCTTGCTGTCTGACCTGGACTGTTCCAATGCACGTGCCAGGTCGACGCACTCCACATAGCTCGATAACCTAGCAGAGATCACTCCATCTCTCAAACCAGGCCTGAGTCCCCTCTCAAATTTTCGGCATCTATCAGCCTCTGTTGGTAGCATCCTATCTGCAAATCTCGCCAGCTGCGAGAACCTCATCTCATACTCATCTACCGTCTCTCGATCTGCCTGAGTTACATTAGCAAACTCTCTCAACATCTGTTGACGGTAACTTGCAGAGAAATATCGATTGTTGAACAGTTCCTTAAACCGTTCCCAAGTTATCTCAGCCTTCTGCTGGGGAGTCATACCAGTCTCTACCATCTTCCACCACTGGTCGGCCTCACCCCTCAACTTGTACACCGCAAATTCTACCCTTTGCTTCTCATTGCATTTGATAGCCCGGAAGATCTTCTCCATCTCGACTATCCAACCCTCTGCCTCTGTAGGATCTACTGATCCACTAAAATTTGAAGCATTCTACTTATTAAACTCAGTCAGGGTACTTCCCTCTTGAGGTTGTGGCTGAATAGGGTTTTGCATACCCGTCTGTTGATTGACCAGACTCTGGGCCATGAATGCCAAAATTTGATTCATGGTATTCAGAGTTGCAGCCATGGGTTCTGGATTTTGCTCTTGTTGTTCTACATGGGGTACTTCCCCAGCTGGGATCTCCTGATCTCCACTACGACCCTCAGTACGATCACCCCGACCTCTTGCTTGGCCTTCACGACCCCTGGTACCAGCTCTACGAGTCCGTGCCATGCTATAACAAATAAGCTACTATCAGAGTCTGTAAACACGTCCTTTCATAAATGACTATGCAAATTTAAAATTTCTAAAAATATATATTATCAGATACACCTTCATAAAAATGATCTCATATATCTAACCACTAGTAGGGTGAAATTATTAAATCTTTCCCTAACCCTACTTTTAAAACCTAAGGTTCCTCTCGCAAGTTTCTAAAGTCTACATAATCACAAACCTAAGCTCGATCATTTATTCACCTAGGTTCAAGTCTACAGAATCGTAATACCTAAGCTCTGATACCAACTGTAACATCCCGGAATTTCCGAAACGTTAACACTCGCTCGATCAGATACACTCAGGCAATTACGACCTCAAACTCAAGCAATTTAGAACCATCAGTCCGTCAGAGCAACTAAACCGTTGAGTAAAATAATACTCTTAGCGTACAATTATACTTGAAACATCAAATCTAAGCTAACGATTCTAAATAACAATAATGGCCCACTCAGGGGTTCAAAAGGCTAATACTGAAACTTAAGTTCTCTTTCGCTCGGCTCAGATCTAGTCCACACGCAAAAATATTTTGGGGCAAAAATGTAATTTTCAAAAATTTGGGGGCATTTTTGTAATTTTGGAAAACTTTTGGGGTATTTGTGCAATTTTATAAAAGTAATTTAGAAACTTTTTTTTTTGTCTGCCACCTCCTACTAGCTTAATGACTGAGCTAGGAAAAAAAAGAAGATAATTGAGAAAGGAAGGATAAGTTTAAAGAAGAAGAAAAAAAAAACAAAACAAAAAGGGAAACCTTTCCCTTTCGGGAAAGGAAGACAAAAAACAGAGCAGAGAAAGAAGGAAGCAGAGGGAAAATCGGGATTTTGGACAGCAAATTCGAGAAAGAGAAAGAGAGAGAGATTGAAGAGAAGTTCAAGGTTAATCTTCCTCTTCCTTCCTAATATGCAAATTCAATTTTTGTGAGTGTGTTTGAGCTGGTGGTGCAAGGTGCGGGAGTGCCATGAACATGGCTAGGCAGCCATGGTGTTGGTTCATATGCTTGAGTGTTTCGGGTGAAGAATTGGGGTGAAACCTTGTTGGAATCATGGACATGAGACCTAAAACAACAAAGAAAAACGAAACTAATTAGGGTTTCGTAATTTGTGGGAGTTCAGTGTGCGTGGGTGTGTTTTTCAGCGTGTTTTAGTGTGTGTTCTTCAATTTGATTTATGGGTTTGAATTCAATTGGTGTAAATATGTACATTGAAAGGGTTTAGGGCATTAGCGTATAGTTTGTAATGAAATTTAGTGGTTAAAGTGTATAAAAGTGAAGAACACACACTAAAATGTGTGTGTTTGAAGGTGTAGTGGTGTGTGTAATCTGAATAGTGACCGTAATCGTCACTAAAGGTGGGAAAGTATTTAAGCAGTTTTTCCTCGAAATTCTATAAATAATTAGGGCCCAAATTGGACAAAACACCAAACTGTAATCCCTCTTGTTTTTACGAAAGCTACGCTCTGGAATTTTTTGAGAATTTTTGGAGTCCGCAAAGAGTGCTAAATTGGAGTACCGATTAAAGAACTTATCGAATTATTTAGCGTAGCAAACCAAGCTATTTTGATTTAAAAATTTTAGGAAAATATTATTTTACTGATATGATTCACATTCTGAAATTTTGTGCCATTCTGAGGCCGATAGGTATTTTTCGCAAAACTGGCGTTTTGGCGCTCGGTCCAGATACCGATTCAGGATTTTCTGGCAAAAATTTTCTAAGAGACTTTTTAGTATAGAAATGAGATCAGGATGCTTAAAATAGCGGTTTAAGATATTTTTGAGATTTTTTTGATGCCGAAAACCCCCAGGGGTGTTTTGGTAATTTACCACCTGGAAGGGGTATTTTGGTAATTTACCTATAAAAGGTATTTTGAAGTAAATTTACATACAATAAGATTATTTTAGTGATGTTGCATACGGAAAGGTCATTTTGACGATTTAAGTGTAACGAGGGGGTATTTTGGTAATTTACCACCCCAGAGGGGTATTTTGGTAATTTACCACCCCAGAAATGTATTTTTGGATAAATTCGCATATGGTAAGGTTGTTGCAGTGATTTTACTCTCGAGAAGACCATTTTGGTGATTTAAGTCTGAGAGGGGCATTTTAGTAATTTTACACCTTAGGAGCGTTTCGATAATTTTACATACCCGGTGAGGAGAGGTTCATTTTGGGAGCATGTGTGAGTTCGTATTAAGTTATACTTTTGTTCTGGAGGCTGTATTCTAATGGTTCAATTATTCCGTTTAGGTTAAAGCTGAAGACTTCCGGTTAGGATAATTTAGCTGCGAATCCAGGTAAGGGATTCTATTTGAACCCTGGGGAATGACTTTCGTCCGAACCCTTATTTTGATAACTCATACTCGTAAGTACTCATTTGATTTACTTATGGCTAATGTCGAACTCTAAATTTTGTATGGCTATCAGCATGTTATTGCCCAGAAAATCTCAATATTGAACTTGAATCGATTGTTTGGAAATCTTGTGATGCTCGCCTGTATTGCATGCTGAGCAATTTGATAAATTTTTTGTATCCGTTCTTCCGAATTGTTGCGCTTAAAAATTGATAATTATTCGCAATCGTTTTTGTTATTTATCTGTGATTTTCTTTTGGAAAATTCTGAATGCTGACTTATGTCAGTATGATTATTGTTATTGGAATCCGAATTGATTTCGGTGATCGAGCTTATGTTAAAGCTTACTGTTATTGTTGATTTTTCTGTGTTGACCTGGGTTTCTGTTCTGTGGGAGGGCGTAATAAGGCTGGTCTGAATCCTGCAGGAAAAAGCAGGCTAGTACCCAAGTGGACTAGTATTTTAGTACATCATGCATGTGTACACTTCTGTGCTTTGCCGGAATGGCATCGCGACCGCCCAGGATCAATGTTGATTTTTTATTTTATCTGCTCTGTATACTGCCGTGACTGTTACGAAATGTCTGAAAAGTATTATCTGAAATGATTTGTGCTTCGGTTGAAATCCTTTGTAAAATCTTCATTGTATTTTGGAAAATGACGACTCTTAAAATGATCTATTATTGATTATTTTGGAATCTGTCTTGTTTGTTCTGGTTTATTTTGGTATCTATTTATGATGAGTTTTTGATCCTTTTGGAAGTCATTGAGTTTTGACCATCTGAAGTATGCTGGAAATTTTCGTCGGTTGGATTCTTTGGAATCGTTTTGTGATTCTTTTGGTATTCCTTGTGCGACCTTACTGAGCTCTCAAAAGCTCACCCTCCGTTTGACTCCCTTCTGCAGGTGATGATCAGTAGTAGATTGTTCGGGAATGGGTTAGAGATTGAGTGAGATTCTGATGAGCCTATCACTACGGTATAGTAAGACCCCTGCGTGGCTCGGTACTGTTATTTGATCTTAGAAATTTTGAATTGCGAAGAACCTAAGCTGTAATAGTTTAAGCTAAGCAATTGTGATCCAGTATTTTGAGAAATCTGAGTTGATGCTGAATTAGATGAATTGGAATATGTGTTCGTGAACATGTTTGACAGGTTTGATGTGATTCGGTAGGTTAACGACCCAGGAGTTCGGGGCGGCGAAGCTCCGGACTTCGGGGGCATTACACTGGTACAATTAGTATAGAGTTGTATTTCAACTGGTACGTAAGCTAAATGGATATGATTCTGCTAGAAGGCAAAGTTGGTAAGTATCGACTGGTATGATATTGATAACTATGGTGCTTTCTCTAAGTGAATGCATTGAGTAGTAAGTTAGTGCTATGTAAACCAAGGACAATGTTATTTTGTGATGAATAAAAATGTTGTGTGATGTAATGGTAGTGCAAGACTATTTTGTTATGGATAGAAATGTTGTATGACGTCATGGAAGTGCAAGGCCACTGAACCGGTTACAAGTTCTTTGAAATGTTGGAACTCTTTCTGTCATGTGTTCTTAAAACTGGGGAATTGACACCAACAATTTGCTATTTTATGTTAGCATATCTGTTCTTCTGAAACAAATTCCTTGAAGGTAATACTACACAAATTCCATGAAGTAAATGATGAGCAATTTGTACAAACATATGCCAATTTTGTTTTTACATCCAAAATTCACCAAGGACTTGTCCTAAACATCACCTAAAATAAGTCTTGAATTTCAAAAGTCTCCACAAATTTTCATTTTATTACCGCACAAGAAATGATTTAAAAACCAATACATACATGCATCATAAAAGTACCAAAAACCAACCTGACTATTAAATAACAACACGATTTGCCCTTGAAGATATAATTCTTTTTTTTTTAATCAGGTAAGAACCCTACCTGCTATATAATATGTTAGCCCTATGGTTGGATAACCTAGGCTTACATCTTGTTTTGATGATAACTACACATTGATTATGTTCTAATGTGTGCTTTGAGTGTATTCTTAGTAGGCATATACATGCACACTCATGAAGACACATTTGAAAAGTTGGATAGATGGATTAAAGCCAAAGAAGCTTAAAGTTATAATGGACATACTATGGAAGTTTCATCAAGTCCTATGTCAAAAGCAAGAAAGAATGCAAAGGCTAAGTTACTACAATTATGATTGATCTTTACTATTATGTAACTAGTCTTGATTTGATGCTTGGATTGATGACTATGACCTAAAAAGACCTTAGGACACCTTGTGCATTGCATGTGAGTTCATAACTTTCACACAAGTGTGGTTCTTAAAAATGAGTGAACTTTGGAGCTCACTCATATTTTCTCAAAAAATATTTTGGTGCTAATCTTTTCATATCTTGATAAAAATTTTCATTAGCTTTCTAACGCAAAAAAAAACAGCTCCTCAATCCAATTTTTCTAGAGAAAGTTATGCCCAAAATAGGAAAGGGGGTTCCGTGAGGCAGCCGATAGGCAGTAGGGTAATACAGTCGACTGCATTGGTCAAAATTCAGCTCCAACGCCTATTTTCTAGGACAAAACTCCAACGGCTATTTTAGAAGGAACCCAGTCGACTGCATTGGGAATACAGTCGACTGCAATGGCAGTTTTGCCCATATTATGTCTATAACGGCTATATTTCATTTGCTCCCTATATAAATGTTTTGGGGCTTCATCATACACCATGGAAACCCATTCTAAGCCTCCATTCATTAGAGAAACATCAAGGCTCATAGATTAAACTTTTCTCTCTTCATCTTCATGATTTTACATCATTAAAGAGAGCATCTTTGTGAGCAATTCTTTGATTGAGAGTGAGCATTTTTCAAGTCATCAATTCTCTCATCTCTCTATTGTACTAGAGCTTCATTTGTACTCATTTCCTTTTAAGAGGGTTTCTTTGTACACATATGATCTTTGTAAAGGATTGTGATCAAGGCTTGGGTTTGTCAAGTCTTGGGTGAGCTTTGTGGATTCAAGGCTTGTGCTTGGTGTGGGGATATCACAAAGTGTTGTAAGGGTTTTGATCTTGACCCGGAAGAAGATTGTTGCTAGTGGATTCTAGTGCTCTTGCAAGGGACTTCCTTGAAGAGGTGGATGTAGGCTTGAGGGTAATTCAAGCCGAACCATTTAAATCTCCTTGTCAAGTATCTCTAACTCAATCTCTTTACTTATTGCTCTATAATTGCTTGAGATTGAGTAGTTAGCATCTTCATTGAAGTATTATTTGGTTTGATTGAGATTCATAATTGTGTTTAGTTTAAATTTTCCATTAATTTTCAAAAATCCTATTCACCCTCCTCTAGGGTTGTTTTATTGGTTTCATAACCCAATATCCAAGTACAAACCTTTTACACATCCTAGCGATATAAACAGAAGACACAGATACACAACCCAACAAGCACACATGAGACATTTACGAAGACCCAAAATGCCCAACCCGCCCTATGGCGATATAATTCTTGAACTAAGTAAGAGGCAAAGATTACTCTTTTCCCTTGGACCTACTTCTGCTTTGGTGCACTGGTCCTACAGTTCTTACTTGTTGCTCTTTCTTACATCTTCTGCTTGTTTTTGCTGTTGACTTTCAACTTTTGCATGTTTACGATGTTGCTGTTATGTTCTACTTTTGCTGCAACTGGTATTATGCTCCTAGTATGGCGATACACATACTTTTGCATGCCAAGCCAGAATTAATGTCCATCAAGAATGGATTGACACACTTTTGCTACCTAGTGATGCTTTCCCGCTCACCCACCACCTTTTGTAATGTTTTTGTATTATCTGCACGGTGGAGTGTTTTTCTGTTTGCTGTGTTGTCTCCATTTGGACGTTCAAAACTTTGCTAAATCATGGCATGTCATGATTCTCTTCTTTACTGTAATATGCTCGTTTGAGCTTTTTATTTATGCAATTCTAGATTTTTTCAACAAAAAAAATGGGATTATTTTTAGTTTTTTTTCTTTCTTGGATCTACTTCATCTGAGCTTTAGTCTTTCTTGGTCGACCTCTCTTGGTTAACTGTTGTTGCCCTCCAATCCATCAGCACTTGGAGCAAGTGAGATTACAAGAGACAAATGAAACATCAAATAAGACAATTAACTAATTTGTGAAGCATAAAATTACAGCTGATGAACCACAACACAGGTAGCTAAATAAAAACTAATCCACATTCTTCTTCGACTACCAGCTGAATGTTGGCTTATAGCTACAGATCGTAGCTATGGGCAAGGAATGAGTAGCATGAAGCTACTAGTGCCACTTGCTACAGCCTTAGTTATAGAATCAACATCCTGTAGCCAAGAAGCTAAAAATGACCGGTTGATTGCTCGATTTACAAAACGAGTACCGGTTGATTGCTCGATTAGAGGCCAAGGATGCGCTACCCCCACACAAGCGAATGGTCATTTTCTCGAAATCAACTAATGGGTGCGGTTGCAAATCAATGTTGGTGCGGGTGCACACTCGGTGCACACTGGGTGCTTTTTATTTAGTTTTAGAGTTATTTATTTTATAATTTTTTAAATATCGGGTGCATTTAGAATACGGCTACGACACGGCATGGGTGCATCTCGGATACTTAAGTGGTAAAAATAAAATTTTTAACAAAATTTTTTAGGGTCAATTCATAAACAGAATACCTAAGGATGTGTCCATTTTCCTTGTCTGTCCATCTTCCTTCATTACATGACGAGACTATCGCTATTCCATCATGTAGGCTACAAAAATGATTGGTCCGCCTTCGTCGACCCTTAGAAGCCGGTGCATCTGATGGATGCTTTCGACGACCATCTTCCCCTCCCTTTTTCTTCTACATTAGAAACCTCTGCCATGATCCAATCGCTTGTATCATGCTCAGAGACATAAACACCACCATTAGCAAAGCTACAATTACCCTTGTTCCTATTTCTTCCTTCTAAGGCTATTATTTTGATTTAATTTAGTTATATTTATTTTTTCAATTCTAGGATTTTCTATATGGAAAGTAAGAAATTTGGTGGTTTCCTCACTAGTGTAGATATCTAATTTTGTAGTTTATATTAGAACTTCAGTGCAATCAGTTGGTCCAGTTTAGACATTTTGGGCTTAACCCAGGTTAGAGCCTGGTAGTTAATTTTACCTTAATTTGGGTCTCTGGCCTGTTTTTTATATTAGCCATGTGCATCTATAAGTAGGTGAGCTTTTCCCTCTAGAAAAGGCTTAATATTAAATTGGAAAGGAAAAGTGTATGGTCGGTTCACTTGTGAATTGGCCATACACCTTGGTGGTCTAAATGTACCGGCTGATAAGGGTGTTTTGGTTCATTTACCCTTTCTCTTTGCAGCTGTGATTGGGTTTTATTCTCTTTGTGCATCTTTTCTGCAACCCTAGGCCCCGGACCCCTATATAAATAGCCCTCTGGCACCTCTAAAAGGACAGAGGAAATCCCCTCGGTTGGCATTTTTTTGTTAGCATTAACAAAAAAATGCCAACCTCACTTAGAATTATTTAAGTAATACAAGATTTAACGTTATCAAACGCACTTAATTGAAAATCATCAAAAACTCTAAGTTTTAAGTACTTAATTGCGTTATCAAACACACCCTAAGAAAGCTTAAAATTTCCTTTTCCCCGTGTACTTCAACCCCTTACACTTGTCTACATCGTTCTTCCATCATGGATAATTTGAAATCGGAGCCCAAGCAGCCCAAGTGGAAAGGTATATCTCTCTACCTTCATCTTTTCCCTTTTGTAGATTAGATTAGATCCCTTTTGCGCTATCAAAGTCTGGTCCGTCAATAACATAAGACACAGCAGTCTTGTTGACAGAGTTCACTTTTCAAACCCACACACGGGCTTCGTTTGACAAAACCTTTTTTTTTTATTTTCAGTTTCCAAAAAAAAATAAAAAATTGAAGAGCAGTTAAAATTATTATTTTTTTTTACAAAAACAAGTAGGTGTTTGATAACCCAATTTTTTTTGTTGAGTTTTTTTTGTGGTGGTTTGGGGTGGCTGGTGGCTGCCGCCGGTGGTGGTCGCCGGCTGTGGCGGCCTGCCGGTGGCTGTAACACCCCAAACCTAGGGTTAGGTTTGTTCCCATAACTTTAACTTGCTACTTTATTAGTATTTTTTTCTAGGAGATTATTTTAGAATCTTTAGCGACAATTATTATGGGCGGTATTATTTAGGACCTCTAGCGACTGTTTTTTTTATGATTATAAGTTATGATGATGAAGTTAGTGGTATGATAATTATAACAAATTATTTGATTAGGTTAACGACAAGTTAACTTCCTAAATGATATAAATTGAGGCTGCTAGTGACGATTAGAATGAGCAATTTTATCGGCAACCTTAAGAGATAAATATTTAAGAAACCGTAAGTCGTAATCTAATAACAACATTTATAAGCAATATTAATTGAGGCCTTTAGTCACGATTAGCATAAAATGATAAATTCGAAAATTTTTAGCGAGAATTTCTGAAACAGGGTACAATAGATAATTAATAAAAGTTAAAAGGGGGGTTCCTCAAAATTTTGATTTTTTTATTTGGTTATTGGATATTTAAAAGAACACAAAGTCAGATTTTAAGGACAGTCAATCCTTTATTTGGAAGCAAAATTTGAGAGGGACAAGAGAGAGAGATTTTTTCGATTACTAGAAACAAAGAAAGTGGGGATAAATAGACACTGTGCTTATATAGGACTTTCGGTTACAGAAGGAGTAGAGAGAGAACAGAGAGAGAGTTACAGATAAAAACAAAGAGAGAAAAATAGAGACCGAGCGAAGGGGAGATCTGAAAAGATTAAAGGCAATTAGAAAATGAAAGGAACAAAAGTGGAGAGGAAATACAGAAAGAGAAGAGAAGAGGCACGACAGAAAAGAGAGAAGAAGAAATTACTATGGAAAAAAGGAAAGATAGAAGGAGAGAGTAAGGGCAGAAATTGGCGACGATTCCGATCCGACAATTCTGATCCGGCGATCGAAATGAGATATCTCTGGTAAGCCTTCTACCATATTCTTTTATGGAATGTGTTTAGTGTTTGAGGTGCGTGAAAGGGCTGCCATGGCCTTGAGTGTGTATTATGTGATTTTAGTGTAAGTATGTATATAGTGCAGTGTGTGTGTGGGTTTTTAGTGTATCTTGTGTAGGTAGAGTGCATGTATGTATATGTGTTGGCCAAGGAAGGGAACTACTGCCTCACGGCAGTAGCTGTGAAATGGTTAAGTTTTTGTACTTTGTTATTTTGTGTGTGCAAGAGAATGGAATGTGTGGGTGAAATGGGTCTTGAAGAAGGGAAAATGTATGTATGTGTGTGTGTATATGTGACATGAGTGTGTGTAAGGAAAGAAAAATAAAGGAAGTGGTGCTGCCATGAGTGCATTGTGTGAGAGTGTTTATGGGTGTGGTGTTGTGTGCTTGAAAGGGGAGAAGGGAAGGGGCTGCCTTAAGAGTGAAGCGGTGTGTGTGTGAAAAATGGGTCTTGAAAGGAGAAGAAAAAGCTATGTAATTGTAATGTGTGTAGTGTGTTAGCAGTGAGGGAGAGAATGCATGGTGTACTCTGTTTTTTCAGCCAACACACAGGGAAGTGTAAGAGGAGGAAGAAGATGGTTGGCAGTGTAATGGGTATATGCAGAGGAGTTGTACCATGTGACTATTAGGTATCTTACAACTGTTCAAAAATGATAAAAACTTTACAGAAATGTTCTTCGAGAAAAGTTATAATTATTGTTAAAATTTCATATTTTTCTGACATTGTTTGGCATTTTTAATATTTTCTGAGAATTTTGTTTTTCCTAAAAACTGTTTGGGGCAGTTAAAATTCTTATTAAATTCTGAGAGAATTTCTGTAATGTTTTCATGTTATAAGGAAGCTTCAGTTTTGTAATTTTTAGAGTTGATTTAATAGTAAATATATATCGCATTTGGTTTAGCAATATAGATGATTTTAAAATTATTCGGTGCTTTTTTAATCCTAATTTTAATTTCAATATTTTTCTTATATATTATGAATCTGTCATAAAAATTAGGGGACTTTGTTTTGAGCTAGAAGTATTAATTGCTATTTTGGGCTTTTTCTAGTAATTCATAAAATTATTTTTAATTCAAAAATATTCAAAACTTCTGAAAATTTATATTGTACCTTGTTATGATGTTTTAACGTATAAAAGTATTTTATAAGAATTTGTTATAAATTTTAACGTGTCTTAATGCGTTATAGAGTGTGCAGGGTTATTTGTTAAGTTTAGCCGTTCGAGGGGTCCGATTCGTTTTTGTTTTTATTAAGAGTGTTGGAGTGAGAAACAATTAAGAATTAGTATTAGATTAATTGTTTGTGAGGCTAGGTTGTATTCTAATAATTAATCTGTCAATTTAGGTTAATTTGAGGTTTTTACGAGATTGAATAGCGACGAGCGCATTTTTTTGGATTGAGGTAAGGGATTTCTTCCGAAACCCTATTACATCATTGATATCATAATATTCTTTCTTGATTGTTATTGACGTTTTCATTGGACTCATATTTGTGATGGAATTGCATTGATTGCCATTAATACCTCGCTTCGAGCCTTATATGTTTATTGAAATTCCTTTTCGATGCTGTGTTTTTATTTCTCATTATGCATCGAATTTATCATTTATTCATCGGTTATTGCATTCTGCATATTGACATGAGTTAGTGTATTGAGGAGTTATAAGGATGGTCTGTATCGAGGGTGATATAAGGATGGTCTGTCATTGTCAGGAGATGCTAGTACCTTGAGGGTCTAGCTAGTGTTCATATACATATGTAACAACAGTGTTATTGAGCATCGCCTTTGTGGCTTTGCTAAGTGATTACCATGCACTGCCTGTGTGGATTTGCTAAGTGTTTCCCCGCACTGCCTGTGTGGCTTTGCAAATTTACTCATGTAAAATCATCTGCATTGTATACAGTGTAATTGAATTGTTTTCGTTGATATCTGATTTAAGGTAGAGAGTCGAATCTCTTCCTCGTTGCCTTTGAAATAAATCTGTTAATCATTTGAAATCCGTTTTCTGAATTTTGAGCGACCTTACTGAGTTCTCGAAAGCTCATTCCTTTCTTTCGGTTTCTTTCTACAGGTATTAACCACCAGTAGTTTCTTGGATCGGTTAGAGCCGGATGATGGAATTAGATTAGATGTATTATTATTATTCAATTTACTTAAGCGCCTACAAGGAAATCAATGTCTAATCTATCTAATTGAGTTCATTAATCTAGTTTTACATTTAAACATAGATAGTGAAGAATTGTAGAGTTTTGATATGAATATTATTGGGGTTTGCTCAGTGGAATTGAGATGATTGAATAAGTAAGCATTGATCGATTGAGTGTTAATGTTCCAAAAAATTCTGGGATGTTACAGCGGCAGTCGCCGGCAGTGGTTGCTGACGGTGGCCGCCAACTGTCAGCAGTCACCAACAGTGGCTACCGGCGGTGGGAGGGTGGTGGTGGTGGTCTAAAAAAAACCAACACTGAAATAAAACTCGAAGTTTTTAAAAATAGCCTTGATTTAAAAACTGAGTTTTTAAACTGAAGCGAAAAAAAAAGGAAAATGGTTACCAAACGCAACTTTTTTTTCAGTTTTCAAAACTTAAAAAAAATTGAAAAAAAAACTGTGTCAAACAGGGCCTAAGATTTTGATTGCATCCTCTTGGGTTAGAACTACATGGTATTGAATCCGTTTGTCGATCAGGCATGTGGGCCGCTGGACCCATATTGTCGAGTTCAAACCAAAATTGGGTTCAATTTTGGGTTTATGCTTATCTTATTGGTATATGTATAAAAATCATTATAAGTCACTAAAAGCGCGTAGAAACCATTTTAGGGTGTGACGAGGTGCCTAACACCTTGTCATCATAGAAATGAATCTCCGAATCTAGAGTTTCATAGCTTGGATAGCCTAACAAGACAACAAAGTCGAATTAGGATTTTCTTGTTTTCACGTAACTTATTCATTTAGGCAGAGTCAAATGCTTTTTTAGTTTTGATGAGATCATGTAACACTTGGAAACTCACAGTTTTTCAGCTGTGATCCGGGCGTCCATGAGAAGAGATCTTTATAAGCATTCCTCTTCGGGGAGGTCACATTATCTTCCGGTTCTACTCTGACCTACATATTTTCTCTTATTTTTTTAAAATTCTTTTGATATTGCCTCCAAAAAAAATCAAGAAATGACTCTAAATATGTCTAAAAGACAACTAACTTATCGAAAAACAGAAAATGGGCTCAGGACTAAGTTATGCAGCGAAAAGCTGTTAGGCATCCGCTACACCCTTTAGGTCTTCATTTTATTTCTATTGCTTCTTGGCCGTATTACATGTAAACAAGCAATAAACTAATCTTAAGTTTATTTTTTATATTTTTGGATTGAATTCGACAGCAAGCGTCAAATAGTCTACGTATCTAGTCGAGCTAACCGGAATAAAAATCACAATATTTCGACTCTGGTCCTACACGAAGATTAAGGGTTTAAGTCATATATTATGTGTTTCTCATTCTATCTTTTAAAGAGAGGAGGAGAAGAAGTGGTCATGAGAGAGAAAATTGATTAGTGCATTGATAATATGAAGAGAGAAATAGCATAAAAGAGTATAAGAAAATGGGCCAGGAGAGAAAAACCAGAGCAATTCCAACCGCTGTACTAATATCTCGCCCTTCGCGCTACTTTTGGCCTAGAAGGGAAAGGAAACGAAAAACAAAGGGGTGAGCACAAATTGCCCAGTAAAAGCTTTTACACACAGAGGGCTAAAAACGAATACGAAACTAAAGAGTCTTAAAATGATCATATCAAGTTTGATCAGATATCAATATGATTTTCAGATACGATGCAAACAATCACATTAGGGGACAATTCACACTACTTCATCCTCTCCTTTCAAGACTCACTTTACACACAGCCGCGCATGCGCGCACACACTACCTCACTCTCATGGCAGCCATGGCTGTCCACACCACTTTCTCACACACTCATCTTTCATACACATGCACACAAACACACGCATTATTTACTCCCACAAATAACACACACACACACACACACACATTTATGGGGCTGTTTGGCAGCCCTTCATCTCCCCAACTCCAATACACACGCACACAGTAAGCACCCACACATAAAGACCCACATACACTCATTACACACCCTTATATAAACAAACACGTGCTGCACTCCTTTCCCTATTTCTCTCTCTCTCTCTCTCTCTCTCTCTCACACACACACACACACACCACTAAGCTATCATAGGATTATTGTCCATGTTGAAACGATTACAACAATTATTGTGCTACCACGTAACACGTAATGGGTTCGAAAACATACCGTACGAAGTCTCCAAAAATTCCGACGTAGGATCCTTGTTGTTACGAGCCTCCAACACGCTTGATCTTTTTCGCAGGTACGAAAACGGCTACTAGAGTCGAGTTCTTCGTCCACGAACCAAATCCTAGAGCTTGGTGATTGCTCTAGAGAGAGTGCTATAGAGAGAGTGCTATAGAGAGAGGGTTATTACTATTGACTTATGATTTATTGGGATATCTCTAGCCTTTATATAGAGATACAATTAGAGACTGGCTTTACCTCCAACTCTTAGGAGATAAAGATTGTATTTATCTCAAACACTTAAGAGATAAATATTCTCTAAATAACTGTATTTATCCAAACTAACAAATACACATTATCTGTTAGTGGGCGGATAATGGGTCCACTGACCCAATTTATTAACAGCTCCCACTCGCCCACACACAGGGCAAATAAATCGTACAGTCCCTCTCTATCTCTCGTCCACTCATCTCCTCATACAGGAAATGGAACGTGCGACCTACGAGAAAGGATGTCCAGTTGAGGAGTATTGTATTAAGTTATCACCAAACTAACACAATACATCACTCCAAAAAATCTCGTATGTACCCCAGATAGTTCAACTACACCAGATTAAACACTCTCAAATCCCTCATAGTGAGCAGTGTTAAACCTCTCATATGTTATGTATTCATGACTCATAAAGTCGCCCGGGCTATGAATCACACAACATGATGTAATATTGAACTTTCTTCCCAAAGCCCTCATGTCATTCCAATTAGACCCAACCGCTTTCCTAGACATGCCCCGCGAGACCGCATCATCCATGATCCAAGGGTACATGCTAAAGTAGCGACATTGAGTATCCTCTTCATGACATAGTCTAAGGTGAAAAGGGTACTATATAGGATCAAAAAATTTCGATCCAAGTGGCTCACACAGTGACGAAGCAGGGATTCATTCGTCACTCCCACTGTCGGTCTGCATTTAGCACATGCAGTATGATTTGCATGCTATGGCGTAACCCGCAAGGGCGTGTCACATAAATGTATAATAAATACGCCATACGAATCTAAGTCTAGTCGCTGTACAAGCGCCTAACCTGAGTTTTTCAGCCCAGTCACTCTCATAGTGCCTGCCTGAAATCTCACATTCGGCTGTAAACAGGCTACATAGAGTTGTGGAGATACTCTATGATCGACCTACATTTTTAGGTCTCATCTTAGCTCCAACTAAGGCGACATGTTTGCTTTATAAGCTGTATCATCTTATTCGCCCACTTGGCGCCTAAGACAATTATGTCTCATCTTGCTCGCTATCTTAGCGCCAAGGTGAATTACCCGTGTGAGTGGGTCAATTCGAGCCTGGTGACACTCTCAATAAGGATGTATATGTAATCACAAAGATTATCCATTCATTCCAAAATAAACTCAAATCAAGGAACGAAAATTTAATATAATAAATGTCAAGCACATAAGATGCCATAAACATGTCAAAACCTACGGAGTCCCATACTCCTAATGTGAGAAAGGAAAACATCTCTAGCAATGGGCTTGGTCAAAGGATCAGCCACCATTCTGCCAGTAGGTATATGTTTCATGGACACCTCTCCTTGCGCAACTAAAGTTCTAATGAAGTGATAACGAAGGCCTATGTGTTTGGCCTTCCCATGATATTTGGGGTCCTTTACAAAATCTAGGGCAGCTGTATTGTCACAGTGAACAGTGACAGCCTCATCTGCATGAGCTGTAACCCCTAAAGACTGTAAGAATGACCTCAACCAAACAGCTTCCTGGACTGCTGCTGAACAAGCAACATACTCCGACTCCATCGTGGATAGGGCGATGCAAGTCTGTTTCTTGCTGCACCAAGAGATAGCTCCACCTCCTAGTATGAATGCATAACCTGAAGTGGATCTGCGCTCATCTCTATCACCACCCCAATCAGCATCGCTGTATCCTCTCAGTCTCAAGTCTCCACCATGATAACACAGGACGAGATCAGCGGTTCCACGCAAGTATCGAAGGATCCTCTTCACCGCATTCCAATGAGCGGGTCCAGGATTACTCTGATAACGACTCACCATTCCAACGGCATAGCAGATGTCTGGACGCGTACACAGCATAGCGTACATCAGACTTCCTACTGCAGCCGCGTAAGGCACTTTGGACATCCGATTCTTTTCCTCATCATTCTTTGGGCATTGGTCTGTGGTCAAAGTACACGCCTTGTCCATTGGAGTGTCTATGGGTTTTGAGTTATGCATACGAAATCGTTCAATGACTTTCTTGATGTATGTCTCTTGAGACAAACCGAGAAGTCTCTTTGGACGATCACGTATGATTTTAACCCCGAGCACATAATTAGCTTCTCCCATGTCCTTCATCTCAAAAGTTGAGGACAGCCACTGCTTAGTGGCGACAATGGAACTCATGTCATTCCCAGCTAAAAGAATGTCATCCACATACAAAGAAAGGATTAGAATATTTTTCTTGGATCGTTTTACGTAAACGCAATGGTCTTGTTCAATCATTTCAAAACCTATAGAGGTAATGGCATGATGAAACCTAAAGTACCACTGCCTAGACGATTGTTTGAGACCATATATAGAACGTTTGAGACGGCAAACTTTGCGCTCATGTCCTTTGACTTCAAAACCCTCGGGTTGAGCCATATAAATCTCTTCGTCTAGTTCTCCATTGAGAAACGCAGTCTTAACATCCATATGAAAAAGTTCTAAATCCTGCTGGGCGACAATAGCTAGGATCAGGCGAATTGAAGCAAATCTCACCACTGGGGAGAAAGTATCTTCATAGTCCACACCCCGCAGTTGGGTATAGCCTTTCGCCACAAGACGTGCCTTATACTTGTCGATTAACCCATCTACCTTGCGCTTGACTTTAAAAACCCACTTGTTTCCAATAGTCTTGCGCCCTGGCGGAAGGTCAATCAACTCCCAGACTCGATTCTTTTCCATTGAGCTTAACTCATCCTTCATTGCAGCCATCCACTCATTTCTAGCAGATGAAGATAAGGCTTCTTCCACAGAAGTAGGCTCGTCTTCATCATTTGGAGTGCACATAAGAATTTCTCCGTCAATCTCAAAACGACGACGTGGAACTCTTCCTCGTGCACCTCTACGCAGTTGAGAATCTTGTTGACCTAATGGTCCCTGTGGTGTGCTCCCACTGTCTGGGATACTCCCACTAGGTTGAAGGTCACTTACACTATCTTCAGCGACAACCGGATGAGGAACTAATTCCCCACCTTCGCTTGAAGATGGTAAAGTGGGTTCAACCTCCTCTAACTCATAGAGGTCAAGATTCTTACTCGCATCTCCAATGCTAGGAAAATCACTCTCTATGAAATCGACATCACGAGACTCTATTTCAGTCCTTCCACCATTTGGATGTTCACCATACATTACATAGCCTTTAGAGTTTTCAGAATACCTTAGAAAGATACTCTTCTTTGCTCTAGGCCCTAGTTTCCCATACTTATGAGAAGTACTGTGAACATAACCTGCTGAGCCCCATGGGCGCAAGTTATCCAAATTTGGCTTTTGGTCATTCCAAAGCTCATAAGGGGTGGATTTGACTGACTGTGAAGGCACACGATTAAGTATATAGGCTGCAGTCAAAAGGGCATCCCCCCAAAAAGATATAGGAAGGTTTGCTTGCGCCATCATAGACCTAACCATGTCTAACAATGTTCTATTCCTTCTTTCCGCAACACCATTTTGTTGTGGAGTATTAGGAATAGTAAGTTGCCTGCGTATCCCCTTTTCCTCACAAAACTTCTTGAAGTGATCTGACAAATATTCGCGTCCTCGGTCAGTGCGAAGAGTTTTTAAATTCTTCTCTTTCTGATTCTCAACCTCAGCTACAAAGCGTTTGAAACAGTCCAAAGCTTCGTAGCGGTGAGATATCAGATACACATAACCATATCGCGTATAATCGTCTATCAGTGTAAGGAAATAAGAGGCGCCATGGCGTGCCTTTACACTCATAGGTCCGCATATATCAGAGTGAACTAGCTCAAGTGGTTGAGTTGCTCTCACAGCCTTTCCAAAAGGCTTCCTGCATGCTTTACCGGCCAAACAAGCCTCACAAGTTTGTAGATTGACTTTTGCGAGTAGGCCTAAAAGGCCTTCTCTAGCCAAACGAGTCATTCTATCTTGGCCTATGTGGCCCAGTCTTGCATGCCAGGTGGTAGAATCATTCACAATATTATCATTCACCACATAAGAATAAGAAAACTGAGAATCAATTAAATCCAATTGAAAAAGACTATCCATGCGAAAACCATGTCCGAACAAAACATCATCCAAAAAAATGTCCAACTTATTACCCCTAAAAATAAAGGAAAAACCACTGTCTAATAAAGCAGTAACTGAAAGTAGATTAAGCCGAACTGTGGGTGCATATCGCACATCCTCTAGAATCAATGTGCGCCCAGTGCGCAACTTGAGCTGGTAAGAACCAACCCCTAGCACCTCTTCGGAGCTATTGTTTCCCATGAAGATATGTTTGCTTCCCACTGGAATCCGGTGATAATCTACGAACCCCTCTCGATCACGTGCTACATGTTTTGTTGCACCTGTATCCACAAACCACACAGGTTGGGAATGAGCAACCATCACATGTGAGGAAACATATAACTGAGAGAGAGATTCTGAAAGTACCTTCTTCGGCTCAGTGCAATCACGAGCGAAGTGTCCTTTCTGTTGACAGTTGAAGCATTTAACTTTAGACAGATCCTTTTTCCCACCACGTTTTCCTCTCTTGCGTTTCTTCATTTTTTTTCCTTTGGCGCAGAAGTGCTAGCCTCGCCTTTCTTACCTTTCTTACTTTGTCTTCCGCGCTTGCCATTTGCATTGCGCGATCCCCCTTGGGCGACATAAGCAAGGGTCTTGTCAGTATCTCGAGTCTCGTCCTCAAGGATGACATGCTGTGAAACATCAGAAAAGTTCTTGATGTTTTCACTGTGGGTCAATATCTGTTTCATATTGGCCCACGAGGCAGGAAGGGACCTTATGACAGCTCTGACTTGCTGCTCATCTGTGAGCGCATGGCCAGCATCCCTTAGCTTACCAATCATATTGGACATCATCCTTAGATGTTCACTCATGGTATGCTTAGGGTCTTTTGTGTACTCCTCAAACTTAATCACAAGGCTACGAAGCCGCGTAGTTGAGGTTCCACCAAAAGAGAACTTGAGCTGATCCCATAAAGCTTTGCAAGTTGGAAGTTCATCATACTGCCCAATTAGATCATTTTGCAAGCTGCTCAACAAGGTGTAGCGCGCACTACGATCTTTCTGATTCCATTTCTGGTAGGCAGTGTGGTCTCTTAGGGGTTGCGCCTCAGTTGGCGCGACCATCTCCTTGGTCAAGTGCTCCTCGAGCTCTTGTTCGTTCAGCATGAATTTCATCTTTTTGTGCCAAACGTCATAATTATCTCCGTTAAGTTTCTCACCCTTAACGAGATCAGCTATGACATTCTTGGTGGCCATTATATTCACTACATTAGATTGCGCAAGGAAAAGACATTAATTATACATCATTCTATTTATTTCAAAAAATTCAAATGAAAAACATAATCCTTCCTCACATCATGAAATCGAAAATTTGCTAAGCTCGTAATCATCTCCCATGTATGTGAGTTGGGAAAAATATTTTTCAAGTAATTTTTCGCAATAAATTTCATCATCATATAAGCCACAATATAATAAATCATCCACATGATAATTTAGAACAATATAAAATTGCACCATGCAATAAAGTGTGCAAGGACTCCATTGAGCCTATTGGCATTCTAATAACTTATGCTAAGAAAATTCTGTCTTGAATAATGTGCGTGCGAAATTACATCCCCGTACAAGGCTTTCTAGAAATATACAGGGAAATAGTAGAATACAACATCTTTGAGAATCCTACTACAAACTACTCCAATAAAACAAATGGAGATGCCGCACAGCACATTATTCTCAAAAGAATTTTCTTAAAACAAGAGTAAACACATAAACATAAGTTTCTTTAGAATGCCAATCTAGTATCCATCCATTTAACCTAAAACTAGCATGCTCAAATAACAAGTTAAAGGGTAATAAAATGGATGAATAGGCCACATTCTCCTCCCAAGGAAAACGGGCGACAAGGGCCTTGAAAATATAAATGGTTTAAAAGTGTGGATTTACCAAAAACCCAACAAATATACCTCAAAAGTATATTTAAACCATAACACAAATCAAGGCAAGCATGTAACAAATTAGACATAATTTATCTATGTCATATAACTCTCCAAAAATATTTATTGCTACTCACGAAGTGCAAAAAATAATATTTACGCATTATTCGTATTTTTGGAAACCACAAAAATACTCACTAATGACCAAAAATGAGAGATAAATTCTTAAAAAATGACAAACAGTAAATTTAACCCTAATATACCTCTGAAATTAAATAAAAAATTCTGTGTGTATAAAACAAAATTTTAAAGTTAATTTTCCATAGAAAAAGTCGTTTAAAAATTAAACAGAACACACACAGAGGGTATAAAGGTAATTCAACACCATTGAAAATTTTCAGAAGGCACGACAAGGCTCCACTCGCCGGCGGTGAAAAAACACCGGCCAAAAAACAGTCTGCACGCGCCTCCACGCGCCACCGTGCGTGTGGGACAGCGCAGCGGTTCTTGGAGCAGGCGCGTGAGAAGCACGCGCGCGTGCGCGCGCTGGCGTGTGGAGCCCGTGACGACTCATCACGGCGCGGCTTGCGCGCGTGCGACGCTTCTTGGCGCGTGGAGCGCGTCTGCGGCTCGGCTTGGGCGCGTGGTACGCGTGTAACACTGTTCATCTTCTTCATAGGAAAACCCTAATTTTCTCAGCGCCGCCATGTCGCGATGCCAACTTTCAAATGCCATATCTCTCTCGTTTTTAAGCCAAATAATGCGTATGATATATCGTTGGAAAGCTTATGCGACATAGATTAATTATGTACCAACCGATCATGATAAAAACTGAATATCATGCTCCGAATTTGAGTCCCAAAACTCGAAAAAACCACAGTTTTCTTGAAAAATAAAATCGTGATTTCTCACAAACCATGCATCCAAAAATCACGAAATTTTACGGAGTTCATCCTCAACCATAGGAGAACAAAAACATATAATTATTTTTCAGAAAAACATGCTCAATAAATTTCGAATTTTTTGTAATGGGTCTCGATCATGTATCCGGAAAAAATCGCAACATGCACATTATTTATTCTAGCATGTTAAAGGCGAATCAACAAGTAATCATGCTCTGATACCAATGTTGAAACGATTACAACAATTATTGTGCTACCACGTAACACGTAATGGGTTCGAAAACATACCGTACGAAGTCTCCGAAAATTCCGACGTAGGATCCTTGTTGTTACGAGCCTCCAACACGCTTGATCTTTTTCGCAGGTACGAAAACGGCTACTAGAGTCGAGTTCTTCGTCCACGAACCAAATCCTAGAGCTTGGTGATTGCTCTAGAGAGAGTGCTATAGAGAGAGTGCTATAGAGAGAGGGTTATTACTATTGACTTATGATTTATTGGGATATCTCTAGCCTTTATATAGAGATACAATTAGAGACTGGCTTTACCTCCAACTCTTAGGAGATAAAGATTGTATTTATCTCAAACACTTAAGAAATAAATATTCTCTAAATAACTGTATTTATCCAAACTAACAAATACACATTATCTGTTAGTGGGCGGATAATGGGTCCACTGACCCAATTTATTAACAGTCCATTATATCTGTGCGCCCTGAAACAAAATTTATACTGTAAACTAAGAGGGCGGTCATGCTAATTGTCGCTAAAGACCTCAAAATGAATGAGGTTAATCTAACTTCTTCCCAAATACAGGTAGACCCTGTGTTTATTTTGCATTTTTTCAAGGCCATGTTAGCAACTTTCTAGGACCATGTGTTGAAATGCATTGTCTTAGTTGTTTCGGGAATACTCGTTCAAGTATTGTCTTAGGTTGTAATAATGCAACTTGCTTCGAAAAAAAAAACGGTTAAAAGAATATATTATGGCATTTTTATATGGATATCCTTATTGTTTTTTCTTTTCTTTTTTTTTTTTGTAACTTTTTGCACATTGAATCAAATACCAAATACCAATTGTTCTATTTGATGAATCTTTGCATATCATAAACAAATAGATGAACTGTATAGCTGAATGACCATGTTAAAAATTCTACACAGTTTCCAGACACCACGCTATCACTTTTATAGTTATCAATTTTCCTGCTTGTCATGTTGAAGCTCCCACGATGACGAACCGGAGTCTTAGGCCACCTCGGGAGATTCTTTCTGCTGCTTAGGCATCACAATAGCCAACTGCAACTGGCCTAGCTTCCATAACCTTGCTGGATTTTTATATATGGTGACACGGTCCAGATTACTGCCAACTAACACAACACGTGCAATGCTGAAAGATTCACCTTTTGAAACTGCAAATTGCCATTCTCTCTCTGATATACTGAACCAGTCCTTGCTCAAAGATTCTGTTGTTTTAACTTCTATGTACTCCCTGCTCTCTTCATCGTCTCCTATGACAATATCATAGGGTAGCCCGGTCTCGGTAGACTCGTTGACCCATTTCACCAATGCCTCTCCAACTTTCCTGACAAAGTATTCAAAAGCTACAAATTCTCCCAATCTCCCAGTTAAAATTGCCTGTTTTGCATTCGCAGTGCCAATAGAAAGCTGATCTCTGTCGCTGAAATTGGTAGAACCAGAGTTGGGCTCATCTGGTGCAACAACCGTGTCAACAGAATCATATACAACATTAGTACCAAGAGAAAGCTTATCTTTTCCACCAAAATCAGGTGCAGTTTTCCAATTGGCAGGTGGCCAGTTCGAGTAGATTTTGGATTCCTTCCTATTTGAAGGTTTTGGATCATCAATTGCTGTCAAATCAAAAGCTGCCATTGTTTTCTTATCAATCAATGCTGATGATAGCAAGGCTGGAAGGGACCAGATTGATTCTTCATCAGGAAGCTTCTGCAATTGCTGCTTATTCAAAATGAAAAGTTCTGTCTGCTCCTCGGTTGAACCTGATTCTGCCATGGTTGTGATCAGGTGAAGAAAATTTGCCAAGTGTATTTTAGGAGCTCCATCGACTAATGAACCAGAAAGCTCCATGAATACCGAGTGAGAATCTGATTCCTGGGCTATGTACAAGACGTTTCCCTGCACATTTGAATGCAATAGGGCTTTGTGATTCCTAAGAACGAAAAATGGAAGTGCTCCTAGGTAAGATGAGAAAAATGATAAGAGGAAGAATTTATTTAGTTACAGAATTCCTTTTGCATTCCATAGAAACTTCATTCTAATTGTTCTCCCTCCATCTCTTTGAAAGAGTCCTTTAACTTTTTTGCAATTATTACTTTCTAATCATGTGTTGTTTGATTTTTTCCTTGTCTGAATAAGATTGGGGGTCAATATGCAACAGTTTTTCTACCTTTCACATTTAGAAGTAGCCCCCATCTTAGGCACATATAACAAAGGAAATGACTTTTCTATATAGGGACGAAGGGAGTCTAACTGTTTAGCATACCTGATGGGAAATGTTGAACAGTTACATGACCCACTTAAAGAATCCATGCAACATAATTCTCTTCTTTTAAATAGATCAAGAAACGACACTGAAAACACTACAATCATAACAGGTCAATTATGGCATGAAGTTTGGTTATGGTGGGTCCTCATATAAATTCTAGCCATAAGTTGCTTTATGGTTCCAAAACCCCGAGACTATATATAAGGAAAGAACACAGTCAAAATTTCTAATCAAGATAACATACCTGTAGAAGACAGTTACATTGAAATCGCTTCTTAGATGCAATGCCTCTCTTGATAACATTCCTGTAAAACAACTCATCAACAACAACAATTTGCAGATGTTGCAGAATCTCAAATCCAGTATGCTTGAGTTGGAGATATCTATCAGGATATATATCATAGATGTAGCGCTGAGCATAAGGAAGAGCCCAGTTCACCAATGAAGTTTTAGAACAACAATCTGCCAGGCCATAGTATATTGCTTCACGAGTTACAATCTGCAAGACAAAGTAATTTGTAAGGGAAGATGAAATCAATTATCTCATCTCAGACTTCAGGTCCTTGTTTCAATATGGATCGTTTTCAGGATAACCAATAGAATAGAAAAGTTGATACAATGAATCATATGCTGCTCTTAGGAGCCCTTTCAAACACACAGATGCGTAATACCAGGAAAGAAACAACAGGAGGAACATCCGTGTATCATGAAAGATGAATATCGCACACTCCCTCTCTCTCTGATTTGATTGAGTACATGGCATAGGCAGGGATCATGGTGCTATGACCCATGGGTAGGCAGTGAGTAAGGAGAAGGCTTGGACAGCTGCCATTTGAGAACATAATTTGCCTGAGATCTTACTTTTTTTCCTTTGGCAGGATATTACATAACTATCTATGGATTAAGTTTGAATGAATTAAAATCCAATAAACATGTTGATGAAAACCAGGTGCATACGATTTTCAAGTGGCGAAATTTAAAGAACAACTGCATGAGGGTTCCCAATGTCGAATCGTCTGACCCTTAGTTGCACGAAATGGGAGCGGAGGCGGGAACGGGGGTGGGGGAGCGTAAGCACCTAGAAGAATCTTATGCCGGAAGCGGCTTGAATAACTAATTATGTAAAGAGTATTACCATTTGTTTAATATATGTTACACTTAATTATGGTGTACACACTTTTTCCTTGAAAATACCATAAGGAACAGTGGATTGTTACTTTGTGCTTGCCACACCGAGTGTCTACTAGCTACTTGCCTTTGAAATAACAAGGTAAAAGTTAATTTGCTACTGTTCTTCACTTCTCAAAACATTTCCAGACGGCACATCTCCCATCTAATAAGGTTAGATACGGGGCCAAAATATAAATTGAGAGAGAGAGAGAGATTGACAAGCTAGGTTCTCCCGACGAGGGTAATCAGCAATGGAAGAGAAGGCTTTGAGGACTTGAAGAAAGAGGGAAACAAGGAATTGAGTCGAAAAGGCTTGACTTTTAGGCACTCTCTCACTTGTTCCATGCATCTTTGTCCGGCTGACGTGATCGAGTTCCCATGTTAGCTTGGGACGGGATCCCGTGGAGCTCCTAACTTGGGATCTCAAAAGCCAGTTTCCGAGAGAGAAGCGTCACCATATGAGGAGTTTCCTGCTTGACCTAATACACAGTGGTTGCCGTAGGAAATTAGGACACCGGATTTTGTGGATAGAACACAATTCAGTCCCCTATTTCCAGTTTGACCTTGCTGCTTTAGGTAACAGGAGGTTTTGCAGCTAAAGAATGTGGTTTTCCTACACAGAGAGGATCTGCAACCCCAAGAACATTGAAGTGCCCGTTTGAGAAAGTAGAGTATAAACAAGAGCACAGAGCAGACATAAACCGGAAAGACGATAAAGGAGCAATATTAAACGTTCATAATGAGATTGCCAACTCTGGTTCTCTACGGTTTTAGATATAGGGGCAACTGTGCTGGATCGGCTGGTGCGACACATTTTTGGGTAAAATATGAACATTTATTTGGTACATCCACAACCATTAGGGATATACCATACAACTTTATATCAACATTATATACTCTAAATGCAGATCTTGGTCGTGATCATACGGACAGTACATACATGCTGCCTGGCACACAAAGGAGCAACTTTGCATCACGAAAACACACCTTGTCGAAATGGTACAATTTCCACCCTCACCTTCAACAGAGTGTGTGTGTGTGTGTGAGAGAGAGAGAGAGAGACACCTCAGAGAGAGAGAGAGAGAGAGAGAGAGAGATACCTCAGAGAGAGCAGGAATTCCTAATCTCTGCATGAGAATGGATACCTTGGCACAAAGTGTTTCGTTCTCTTTGTCACCATGTTCACCAAAGTAGAGGTACTCAAGATTTTTAAAATCCTTAAATTCCTTTCTTAGCTCTTCATCATCACACCAACACACAAGACCAAAGGATGAGTGTAGCGAAACCCACTTATTTCCTACAGTGGGAAGTACCATGAACTCCATTTTCAGAAGACTTCCTTTCAAGTACTCCACATCGTCAGGACCCAGTGATCCAGATTTTAATCCATCACTCCACTTTAGGTAAACATTGAAAACCTAAGACATAAAAAAAGAATACTCAGATTGCATTCATTCACAAAACCTCAACCAAGTTTGCTCAAGATTGTTACATACTGTGTTAGCCACCTCTGAAGGCAAAGCATTAGTTGACAACTGTAACAAAATGAGAAGGTAGTCACGCAGAGGAGGAATCTCGTTCACTCCACAAGCATCCACAAAGAAGTTATGAAGTCCTGGATAAATATTGCATATAAATCTTCGGAAGGGACTCTTGAACTCCTCCAGATTGCCACGAGCAAAATTCGTCTTTATTTGGTCCACACAACCAGTCACATCATGCCAATATACTTCTTGAGGAGATAAAAATGCACCAGGTACAAGATCTGTAGGAATAGAACACGAAGAATACGGAACAAATATGAAAGCTTCTGATTGTAAGTTCTCCACAATTTTTCGCTCAGAAGTATCCATTTCATTCCAAATGAACGAGTAGACTTTGGACATTTGTGATACGCTGCGTGCAAAAGTCAAGAGCCATCTAAATGAGCTAATAGCTTCTAAAACAAGGAGCACAAGCTAATACAAAACTATTATTCATAAAATAGATCTATTTGTATAGGATATTGCTGCAGTTTTCTTATCATCATTTAAGGGGTGCATCAAGAATTTAAGATAAAGGAAGGAAACATTTAAGAAGACTCATCCGCTTATGCAACTGTACAAGGGAGAAAAATAATTCTAGGATGGTGGCATTTGCTCGCAGTGAGAGCCAAAACTATGAACAGGCCCAAAAAAAAAGGAATGAGCAAATCCCATTCTCAAGCAGTTAACAATCAATTGCAAGATTCACAGCTTCATGCTATTTCAATAATCAATAATTGTAAAAGGTATGTGAAAGAGATTGAAAAGTCTAAGAAATGCTTTGAATGAAGTATTTTGGCATGCATGGTAGGAAGGAGTATAATAACATAACTACTGGTGATGCATTACAAGCCTTATCCTTCATCCATGTTACCAAGTACAATTACAGATCTAGAGGTGATGCATTTCATGCCTTATTTTTCATCCAGGTGATGTAGCTAGTAACGATGTACACCACTGGCGACTTTTGCTTGCTGGTTAAAATATACGTCCTGAATGCTGGTTGCACGAGATGCTGGGATCACCGATATTCAGATTGTGGCTTTCCAGGGAAAATAACTTAAAGAATCTTAATCTGAAGGTGGGCAGGGGGTTGGCAAGAGTTATTGGAGAGTTTTTTGCGGTTTCAGAATTAAAGTTCAAATAGTTTTTGACTCGGTGGTAAAGCTCGCAATGGGTTCGAAAGCCTTGTTTAAGTTGGTAGGGACACATCTAAAGTAAGTGGCTTACTTTGAGTGGTGGGAAGATGGGTGAGCATAAACTAATTTCTTATAGATGGCCTTATATGTGTAGTGAGATCTCCGAAGAAGGATTCAAGGTTTTGTAAGCCTGGAGTTGAATCTGACAGGCCAATTACCTTGTGCAACTAACCAACCTACCCTTGCTAGCATTAATATAATAGTCCGACTATTTAGAAACAGTTTGCCACCACAGTTCGCAACTTACTCAAAAAGGCCATTGCAACATCATTCGAGAATTAACTTTTGGGACTAAAGATGGGAACTTTACCTTTAATGTCAGGCAATGGGTCGTGATGGGGTTCCCAACTTTGAACTAAAAGTTGTTCCAACTATTTAAAAACAGTTCTCCATTTCAGTCCATGGCTATTTCCAAAATGTCATGCCACATCATTTCCTGGGAACTCTACTCTTTCTATAAGATTAAATAAGTAGTCCAAAAGAGCCGTGTAGAGCAAAAAAAGTTCACAAACCACCTAATTGACACCGACGAGTAAAATCTATTATTCTGCGGCAATAATGCTTTGAAAGTTTCAAGAATCAATCAACCTACAAAAGAAGTATTGGCTAAATGACCTACCATGAATATAGAGTACCAGTCTACCAGAGCCTTGATAAAAGTAACAAGCGTGATTAATAGCAGTTGTTAAATCGGTATGTAAGTCATCAGTAAGAAAGAAGATGCCCCCACTACAAAAGGCTCCAGCCATTGCCGCGTCTGAGGTTTTTCCCTATTGGTGACTCTGTCTCTACGTTTCAAAGGTCACCTTACAATTGGGCTAAGGCTTGCCCCATCATTGACAAAGAAAAACAAACAAGCATATGTCAAGGGGTTGGGGGGGGGGGGGGGGGGGGGCTCCCGCATGAGTCGTTATCATCATTATCCAACCCCTTCGTCCGAAACTAGTTAGGGCTGGCAACATGAATCCTTCTCTTCCATTCCCTCGTATCAAAAGCAATCAACTCTTTTCACCCAACTTCTCCCCAAGTTATCTTTAGTCTACGACTACCTCGTCTTATCCCATTAACTTGTCACAAATTGCATCTTCTTACAGGTGCATCTTAAGGCCTACTCATTAGTCATTCTATCAGTTGTTCTACACTAGTAGTTGCTCCATCATTTATCCTTTTCTCCCATTTCCTTGTATCAAAGTACATATTTTCTGACATATTCCTAGCAATCAATTCTTTTCTCCCTACTTCCCCCGAAGTTATCTTTGGTCTTCCCCTCCCTCATCTTACCCCATCAACTTCGCAGAAATCACTTATTCTTAGAGAGTCATTCCATCAGTTGTTCTACGGTAGTCAATCTTCTCAATCACATCAATATCTTGATAGGCACTCGTTTCTTCTCTAGAACCCACCACCTAACTTTTCGCGGTACCTTATCCTATACTTTTTATAAAGACCATAGGAAGATCCTTCCTCTTCTCTATAATCTCTCCCTTAATCGCCTAATTTAGAAAATAGCTTTCATAGTGAATCTCTCCAGCATGGAACCAAATAGATTCACACCTATTGTATGTCTTCTTTCTTAGTCTATGTTCTTACCCTCCCAAAAGCTTCATGGTGTCTTACTATAGTTCTTGCAAATCTGGTCATCTCATTTAGTCTTCTACATAGGCATCATGGTACTTTTCCTCCACTCATCAAGCTTTTTGTTAGAATTTAAGATCTTAATCAACCAATCTATGTCCACATCATCCAAGATTCTCCAAACCTCAGTATGAATACCGTTTTGTCTAGTAGCCATCCCTATTTTCATCCATTACAAGGCTTCCTTCTTTTAAATGTTCTAATTCTGCAGACAAACTCCAATTAGTAATATAAATGAGTCATAAATTCTCCTAAATTACCTCAAATTTGTGATATCCCACTTCGGATGTGGGACGATTTGTGATTGACCTAATATGACCCTGTCCATGAACTTAAAAGTACCTACTTGGCTAGCCCTTTTAAGGGAAGCATTGCCCTGTGGTGGGGCCGTGGTCCAAGTCATTACATATGGTATCAGAGCATGAGTATATGATTCTGTGGACTTCAGAAGTGTGTAATGGAATGCCTAAGATTTCGACAGGAGGATCAGGGGAAAACTTCAGTAATAGTTGAACCCTAGTAATGGCTAAGATACGTGAGTCTAAGTCGACGAAGGTATATTTTTATGATGCTTGTATTTTGTTGGAGAGGAGATGAGGAAATTGGGCCTAGAGATTAGAGGCCAGGGATATGATGCGGTGCTAGCAGCTATACAGGTTCAGCCCTCGTTGATTAGCAGGATCAAGACAACGCGGGCAATCGACCCTATGATCGTTGGAATGATGGAGTATAGGAAATATACTGAGTTCAAAATTGACTCTGAGGGGGTACTATGGTTTCTAAGTCGGTTATGTGTCCTAATGATGAAGAGTTGAGACAATAATTGTTCTCTGAGGCTGACAGTTCACATTTTTTGGTGCATCCAGGAGACACCAAGATGTACCACGACCTTTGAGAGCATTTCTGATGGGCATGAATGAAGAGGGACATAGTAGAGTTTGTTTCTCGGTGTTCGTTGTGTCAGCTGATCAAGGTTGAACATCAAAAGCCAGCAGGAACAATACAGTCACTAGAGATTCTCAAATGGAAGTGGGAGCCTGTTACTACAAACTTCGAAGATGGTTTCCCTAGAACGGTTCGGGGATTTGATATGATCTGGGTAGTGGTGGATCAGCTCACTATATCAGCATACTTCTTACCTATTCAAGTAAATTTCACACAGTAGCAGTTGGCTCATTTATATGTGGATTCAATTGTGAGACTTCATGGAGTACCTGTTTCGATTGTATCCGATAGAGATTGGGATTTCACTTCGAGGTTTTGGGAGAGTTTCCAAAATGCAATGGAGACTGACTTGAGGTTTATTCTATGTTACATGGACGCTTCAAAATGCGTGAAGCACCTGTGTCGGACACGAGACACTTGGACATGGGTATGAGACATGTGTCCAACACATCTGATAGTATATGCTACTAAGAACACTATCTTAAAGTGTTTCTTTTAATTCGTTATTGCTTTGAGATAAGATAAGATAAGATTTCAATTAAAACGATGTGCCTCGCAAAAAGCATTATTTTTCCTACGGACTAACTGAAAAATAGTAATAGATAGAGATATTTTGTCGTGTCCCCCTGTCTTGGGTTTTTTAAATTTGATGGATCTGACACTTGGAGCGCATTAGACTCGGACACTCGTACCGAGTCCATATAACATGGGGTTTAGTACATCTTTTCATTCCCGGACAGATGGCCAGTCAGAGCGGATTATTTAGACTTCGGAGGATATGTTGAGGGCTGATATTATAGATTTCTTTCTATGGTAGTTGGGATACCTATCTAGAGATGGTTGAAATTGCATACAACATTTATCAAGCCAGTATTCAAATGGCGCCTATCGAGGCTTTGTTTAGTCGGAGATGCAGGACTTTGTTTTGCTGGGATGAGGTAGGAGAGCGTCGACTCATTGGCCCAGAATTGGTTTAGGTAACATGTGAGAAGGTTGATCTGATTCGTTCATGCATGAGAGCAGCACAGGATAGACATCGTAGGTATGCTTCAAAGCGTACACGGGGATTGGAGTTTGCGGTTGGTGACCGAGTGTTTCTAAGGATATCAACCTGGAAGGGAGTGATGCGTCTCGGGAAGAAGGGCGAGCTCAGCCCTAGATATGCTAGACCTAGGAAGCACCGACACCTCTCCTAGGTAGAGGTATGATGTCCTAAACGGACTGATACCCCGACACCTTCCGGACACTGGCCGACATGTGTCGGACATGCCTAATCGGTGTCCGAATTTTTTTTTATAATTTCCGACACCGTGTTGGACACTTCGTCGAGGAGTGTCGGACACGAGATGGAGCAGTGTCGAACCTTGAGGGCCAATTTGAGATTAATTGAACTAATTTTGGGGGTCACTATGTAATAAATAGAATACTTGGGATTTTTTTAAAAAAATATAATGTGCCCTAATCTGAGCCATTACCCGATTGTCTTCTCTCTCACGGCCGTCTTCTTCTCTCTAGTCGTCGGTGTTGCCAGAGGTATCGCTAGAGCTCAGTCGCGAAGATACCGAAGTCTTCTTCTGTCCGCCGTCGCCGTTGCCAGAGCTCTCGCCATCGTCACCAGAGGTCCTCCACCGCCGTTGCTGACCCATAGGTATTCTGTCATGAAAGAAGATGAAGAAGACAGCTCTCTCCTCGATGTTGTCGATGGGGTTATATTGCTATGTGAGTCAGAGTTTCCAAATTTCTATTCCTTTCTTTGGTCCCACGTGTTAACTTATTATCTAAATAAACTAGTGCCATAAGTTTATAGAAATACCCAAACTCATACAAACATAATCATATTCAACTATACAAGTACAATAATTTCAAAACAGCCCACCAATTCAACAAACTTTTCATTATTGTTTGCTATTTTAGATTGTGGAATATTTTTTATATTTATCAAATATATATATATATAAAAATATTTAAAAAAATATTTAAAAATCTATTTTTTGAAAATTGCGGTGTCTGATGTCCCCGTCGGTGTCTGACACCGTTTCCGTGTCCGTGCTACCTAGTGTTAGACCTTATGAGATTCTTGAAGGTAGCTTATCGTTTGGCATTGTCCTTAAATTTGTCGCATATTCACTATGTATTCCATGTGTCGGTGTTAAGGAAGTATGTGAATGATCCATCTCATGTGTTGCAGCATCGTCCCGATGATATTCAGACAGACTTGAGTTAAGAGGAGGTGCCAGTGGAGATATTAGCCCGAACAAGTTCTACAGACCAAGATGATATCGCTGGTGAAAGTACTATGGTATAATCACACTATTGAAGAGGCTACTTGGGAACTAGAGGAGACCATGCGAAGTGCCTATCCTCATTTATTTGGTACTACATGTGCGTAAATTTCAAGGACGAAATTTTTATAAGTTGGGGAGAATGTAATTGCGAACCTCGATAATTTCTAGCCAGTTATTTTATTTCTTTAACAACAGTTTTGTAAGCAATATTTAGTGTCGATTGGCATGGACGATATTTATTGACAACCTCCAGCGACATTTTTTAAGTAACTAGAAGTTGTAAATTAGTGAAGTTGAGCACAATAGGCAATTATTGAAAGTGAAAGGGGGTTAGTTGAAAGTTTTAATTAAATTGGGGTTTATTAAGTGATTATAGGATATTAATCTGATCTTTTTGTCAAATTTTTTTTTGGAAAGTCAAAGGTAGAGAGGGAACAAGGGAGAGGAAGCTGGAGAAAATATCCCACTTTTTGGTTATAGTCAGAATATGAGAGAGAGAGAGAGAGTGAAGGTCAACGGTGCACACAAGAGATTGAAAGTTTCTGACAGAATCTGCCGAAGAGGGGTCTGATTCCGGTCAGCTTCGACCCTTTTTCTTCCTCTTAATTTTCAGTATTTTAGTGTGGGTCAAGAGAGCCCTGATGTAGTGTATGTAGTGTGCAACTGTGTGTGTATATTGGTGAAGGGGAGGGAGAACAATTGTGATGGCATGCGTGCATATATATATGTATATATATATTATATATATGTATGTATATATATGTATGTATGTATATATATATGTATGTATGTGTGTGTGTGTGTATTCTGTGTTTTGTGTGTGGATTGTGTATTGTGCGGCCAGCCATGGTGGCGATGAAAAGTGTGTGTGGACAGCCATGGTGGTCATGTGTGTTTTTGTGTATGTGTGTGTGTAGGGGAGAATCTGCAATGGCAGCCTTGGAATGCTATTTGTGTGTGTATTGTGTGTGCGGGTGAAAGCAATGTGTGTTTTTGTCAATGTGCTGTGTGCGTGTAGGTGTGTGTATAGTGTGTATAATCTGTGTGCGCGCTGAAGTTTATATGGGTTTGTAGTGTGTAGAGTGTGTGTGTTCGGGTGTATTGTGACTGTGCAGAGAAGAGAGGAAGTGGATATATGCTACTGGGTGGTATCCTCTGCTTGCAAAGGTGTACCACGTGCACGAGTTGAATTGAATCGTGCGTGGAATGGTGCACAATGATCATTAGTTCGTAAAATTTTGCCATAGGGTACCTTAGGCTATATTAGAATTTTTGGCAAAATTTCATATATTCCAGAAATCGTTTAGTATTTTTTATATTTTCTATAGATTTGATTTTTTTTTAATTTATTTTGAGTTTTTAAAATTCTTAATTCTAAAAATGTTACAGTACTGTTCTGAAATAATTACGGCAAAGTTCATGAGGTTAGGTGAAATTACACTAAGTTTCAAAATGTAACATACTGTGAGCAAAAATGTTAAACATGTAACAATTATGTCCATCTGTCAGGGTTCCGTCCAAAAAGTGTATTTTTTTATGATGTCATCATTACATATTTTCAAAATGACAATACTGTCCATATACTGTATATAATGAATAATTGCACCCTTAATTTTCAAACACTATCACACGCCCCTACCCCCTACTGCCGCCCCCTCCCCCCACCCCGCCCAGCCCCTTCCTCGCCCAACCTTGTTGGCCCCAAGGAAGTTGGTGCCGTATGAGTTGAACGTCTAGTCCCCGTCCGTTGGCAATGAGGAAGGGGGAGGTCTGTTGGCGATGAGGAAGGGGAAGGAATGGGTGCGGCGACGGGGAAAGGGTACGGTGGTGTGGCGAGGGGGAAGGGGGAGGCAAATGGGGAGGAGAGTGGAGGCGAGCGACGGGGAAGGGGGAGGGTGGAGGGCAACTAAGGGGTGGGGGAGTTGGAGAGGCAGAATGGGGGTGGGCGAAGGGGTGGGGGACAACAATGGGAGGAGGTTGGAGAGAGAGCATTGGGAGGGGGGAGAGTAAAGTTCAGTAAAGGTTTTCTCAAACAAAGTCTAATTTTTTCTTCTAAAAGGAGTAATGGCATTTGAAAAAATAACCTTCTAACTGAAGGGCAACAAAGTCAAACTGTTAGGTTTTTTGAGGTTCCGTTTGGTCAACTGGACATAAGTATAATTTGTCTAAACTAATGGACACGCCTAAATTTTCACCCTAACCTCAGGAACTTTACTTAAGTTTGATAAATTTCAGAGTTGATTTGGTACCTTTACCCTTGTCATTTGATTTAGCAAAACGGATAATTTAAGAACAGTTTGAATTCTATTCAAATCCTAATTTTAGTTTCTATAATTTTTATGTATATTTTAAACCTGTTACAAAAATTTTGGGCTTTGATTTGAGTTAGAAACATTTATGGCTATTTATGGGCTTTTCTTGTATTTAAAGAAATTATTTTTAATTCAAAAATATTCAAAATTTTGGAAAAATTGACCCTTTAACATTATATGCAGTTTTAAGCGATAAAAGTGTTTTAGGACAATTTATAATGAATTTTGGGCTATTATTAAGCTTTGGGGAGTGTGCAGGATTTTCTGGCAAGGTTTGGGGAGTGTGTTAGATTTTCTTTAATTAGTTTGCAGCTACCATTGAACTCCAAATTATGAATTGATATCAATCGTTTTTATTGCCATTGCAACCCTATTATTGAGCCTTAGTCGATTATTGGAATTCATGTTGATGCTCATCATATATTGCCCATCGAGCATCGATTTACATGTTGATTTAGTGATTATTGTTTTTCTGCATATTGACATGAGATAGTGTATTAGGGGCGTTATAAAGATGGTTTATTCACTGCATGGGACGCAGACTAGTACCTTGATGGACTAGCTAGTGTACATATGCATATGTAATTACCACTGTTAATGAGCACTGCCCATATGGGTTTGCTAAGTGTTATTGAGCATTGCCGTTGTGGCTTTGCTAAGTGTTACCCTGCACTACCTGTGTGGCTTTGCAATTGTACAAGTTCAATATCATCTGAATTGTTTATAGTGTATCTGAAAGTGTTCGTATTGATAACTAATTGAACGGATTAAGTTGCAACTCTTTCTCATACTGCCATTGAATTGAACCTATAAATCATTTGTAATCACTTCGTCGGGTTCTTGAGCGACCTTACTGAGCTCTCAAAAGGTCACTCTTATTTGTTCCTTTGTTCCCTTCTGTAGGTAATAGTCACCTGTAGACTACTTGGAGATGATTTAGAGCTTGGATAAGATGGTGGTGTATTTGTATTTTTTTTCTTTAGTTAAGCCCCCGCGAGGGAAACATTGTTTACTTCACCCTCTCGAGTACTTAAATTTAGTCTTTTCATCTAAGAGCATGTATTTTTTAAGAATTTGAGTTATTGCATACATTAGAAGCTCTGACATATATTGCAATTGTTTATTGAATTGAGGTTAATCGTGCCATTAAGTTATCGATCGAATGATTGTCTAAGGCTCCGGATTTCTAGGGTGTTACGCAATCTGTGTCACGTGAACTCTTCGAAATGAGTGAAGTACCTGTGTCGGACACTTGACACTTGGACATAGGAATATGTGTCCAACACATACCGTAGGATATGTCCCTAGGAACACTATTTCATAGTGTTCTTTTAGTTCATTATTGCATTGAGATGATCTCAGTTCTAAGTTAAAACGATATGCGTATGATAAAACACTATGTAAACTAAGAAACAAGAATAGGTAGGAACATTTTGTCGTGTCCCCATGTGTTGGGTTTTGAAAATTAGATGAATCCGACATTTGGACACGTATCCGACTCGGATACTCGTACCCTCCGTAATACAACTTATAGAAGTAACAACTCCATCCCTCTTTAAACTCCTCTTCTTCACTAATAACCACTTATTCTTGTCCTTGATACACTTTACACGATTCAAGTCTCTGCTTCTCGTTTCTCTTACATTTGCTAGCTTGTAGATCCCTTTAACTCAACCTTTTGTAGATACTTTCATATGCCTTAGCCACTCTCGGTCTCTTCTTCGCTTCCTTTCCAGCCACTTTATACTCTTACAATTGTCTTCATTCCTGCACACGTATAATCATTTATAACCTTTCCCCTTCTAACATAATAATTGCTTTTTGTACCTCCTCATTCCACACCAAGTTTATTTACCTATACAACCATTTCCTCTGAACTTTTCAAGGACCTCTATAGCAACTCTCTTATTACAATTAGACATCTCAGTCCACATTACAATAGGTTCATCGTCCATAGTCCACGGTTCTTTAATCAACCTATCCTTAAAAGTGGTTAGTCTTTCCCATTCAAATTCCACCAGTTTGCAGATGTCTTATCATCTTTAACCTTCATATTTTAACTCTTAATATATATGTCCAGCACCACCAACTATTTGTACAGCAACACACTCCCCAGGAATGACCTTACTATCTTTACATAACACTCGGTCCTTCCTCCTATCAAGGAACAAGTCTATCTGGCTAAAATATGACCCACTACTTAAGGTAAGCACAAGTGACTTTCTTTTCTTAAAGAAGTGTTTACTATCAACAAATCAAAGGCCACTATGAAATCTAGGAGGTCTTCTTGGGATTCATTCCTATCTGCAAAACCTGATCCTCGCCCTCTCAAAGCCTCCACTAGCTCTTCCAACATGCCCATTTAAATCTTTTCCTATAAAAACTTCTCCCTGTGGGGTATTCCTTGTACAATTCCATCCTTATCCTCCCAAAATTCCTTCTTCATCGAGTCTGCTAGTCCTATTTGGGGGACTTACGAGCTGATTATATCAATTGTCTCGTCCCGTATTACAAATTCAGCTGACAAATTTAGAACAAGTGCTGGCTAGCTTATCTTCCAATCATCCTCACATGGGGATATGAGAGGCGGAACCTATCACCTTCGTCAGTGACATCTACAACCATAATTCTTAGGCTTTAATCTACTACAATTCCTAACCTTGTATAACCAGCTCCCTCTATCTCCCCACACTTTCTCCTAACCTCTTTATCTCCTACAGACACGTTATGTTTCTCTCCTTCTACACAATTTTCTATTATCTCCCTTAGCTTACCCGTTGACAAACCTAAGTTCCAACAAGATACCTAAGTCTATGTTTCTTGACTTTCTTACCAGCACTCGTCCATTGCAGAGCGGGGAGCCTTGCTCCCTTGTCATCGCCTATGTTACATGGACTCTTCAGTTTTGCGTGAAGTACCCGTGTCGGACACTCGACACTTGGACATGGGTATGGGATATGTGTCCGACACATCTCATAGGATATGCCATTATGATACTATCTTATAGTCTTTTGTTTAATTAGTAGTTGCTTTGAGTGGAGATAAGTTGTCAATTAAAACCAAATGCATCACATAAAACACCTTTTTGCCTTCGAAATAACTAAAAAGCAATAATAAATATGAACATTTTGCCGTGTCCCCGTGTCTTGCATTTTCAAAATTAGACGAGTCCGACACTTGGACACGTATCCGATCCGGACACTCGTACCGAGTCCATGTAACATAGGTCATCGCATCTGGGCACTGACACCCCTTGCCCATTTTCCAAACCACCAGGAGGCAGGTGCAACGCGCTTAAGGGTTTTGCCCTAGTTTCTACGCCTAATTTCTTCGGATTTGTGTTGATGGAATGTGACAGTTTTACACTGGCCGTCTACCTATCACAACTTTCGTTCTTTCTCTGGGCTAGACACGGCTACGTATAAAAGATAGGACAATAAGCACGACATTAGGCAGTTATCGCCCTTCCCTCATGGAATAAAACAAAAATGGGACAAGGAGGACTGGAGGACTGCATGCAAGCAGAATATGTAGGGAACCCAATATCCTTCAAGGTCCCTCCTTGTGAAAGTGCGTCGATATCATGCCAGGATAAAATGAAAATGCCAAGGACCAAATAATTATAACCACCAATATTTTCATCTAAGAGAAGAAGTAATACCTAGCTCTGAAAGGGGTTTGAGATCTTCTCCAAACTTGAAGAACTAATAAGATGTCAGCAACGGTGACACGAGTCTTAAACCCGATATCATGCAGCAACCTTTTACTTCTCACCTGTTTCAATAGAGCAAGAGTAACATTAAATTAGAAGAAGTCAATGTGAGCTAGTGCCCCCACTTAATCAACAGTTCCAAGGGCTCCACTGATACCAAAAAAAAAAAAGAAGAGGAAATTGACATTTTGTGCTCCAGTATAGCCATTTGACATATAAATTGTTGCGATAAAGGCTAAGAAGTAACAGTTACAAAACCTGTAGCGACAAAAGTGGAGCTCAAACTGGCTAAAGGTGGTGCTCAAAACTTAAGTCCTTATAAAAGCAAAAGGACACTGATATAGTTAGTGGAGTACTCACAAGTAAGGGCAGATGCCAATAATAATAATCATACCTAGGGATGTATACGAACCGAGTTTGAGCTGAAGATGGGTATGTCTGAGCTCTTTTCTTATGACTTTGGCTGGTTAAACTCGACTTGTTTTTTTTAGTTAAGAAAAATGGCGCTCAAAATCTCGGGCTCGGCTTGTTTGGTCATTAGCTATACTGAAACTTGTCGCAGAAAGATGAAAGAAAGGAAATGAAGAGGCAACAGTGGTGGTGCGGCAACGGACGCTGTCGTGCTTGTCAGCAACAGATTGAGCAGATGCGTATAGGTTTCACCGGGGCGTGGTTGGGGAGGAAGACGAATGAGTTGCAGACTTAGCTGTGCGGAGCAGTAACGTACTCTGTTGTTGAGCTATATGGTGATTAACAAAAAGATCCGTGACGAGATGCCCGACGGTATCTGTGTTGGTTTGGGTGGCTGTATTTGATTTTGTGTGTGTGTGCGTGTGTGTGAGTGAGTGAGAGAGAGAGAGAGAGAGAGAGAGAGAGAGTTTATCTTAGGGACTTTCGGCAGGTTTGATAAAATAATTGATGACATTGTTCGGCTGCAAGGGTGATTTTAGGTTGACCGAGAGCTGTGGGATTTAGATTTTGAATTTGGGTTAGGATCTTTTGGCTTTGGGTTTTAGAGATAGTAATACGAAAATAAACTACTTTACATGAATGTTGATACTAATCTCGACCCCTTTAGTAAACGAGCTCAAAAAAGTTGTCATGTTCCGATTATTTGTTATACAAACTGAGGACGAACGAGCTTTTTGTGAATGAAGCTCGTACCATTTACAGACCTAATCATGCCATAAATCTAAGTACATGATTTTGTGGCAAAAATCAAATGTTGGCATCTTTTCTAAGAGAAAGCAATGAAATAACTACGAAAGCAAAGAAAGTTTTACCCATGAGGTCTTGCCAGCCCCGTGCTAGAAAGGCACATCCGCTCCAGCCCCGTGCTAGAAAGTTTTAAGAAAGATGGATGAAAAGAACATATTACCTTCTTATATTCATATGTAATAGCCTTTATTTTAGCCGTTGCGTTTATCACTTTGTTTTCGATAAATTAATAAAAGATTGCATTTTCTTTAGAAAGTTAATTTATGGAGGATTGCAGCTTGGGCGAGCTCGAAAAGCCCAAGGGTCAAATCATACTCAACCTACTCGTGCACACACTCACCCACCCACCCACCCTAGTCCATCTACAGACAGAAGAAAATCTGTCGAGTCCAGCCCATAAAATTTTCGGTGGGTGCGGGCTGCCCACGAGTTGCCTATCATTATGAGTTAGTTTTTCATACTAAAATTTTAAGTGCATCAATAAGCATCCAAGTCTGATGTACTCATTATAGACATGAACAAAAGAAAATATCTGACCATCAACCACAACTCAATATCAAAGGTCAGTCCACCACTGCCACAAACAGAGAACCCACCACCATCGGACAAACCATGGACGACACATACAACTCTCTCTCTCTCCCCCCCCCCCCCCCCCCGGCCATTGACGTCCCCGACAACCCAGCACCACCAATGATCCACCCACCATATAGTAGCCCATTACCATAGATTGACTTAATGCTTGATTTCGAACTTGTCTCTGGACTTGAAAAAGCTCAAAGTGTGTATCCCTTACAATATTTACGTTGAAAAGAGAAAATTGGAGAGGGAGATGCATAGAAATGTGATTGCGAGTACTGCAGACAAAGTAGTTAGATAACATGTATTCCGCTTGTGTAGCTATGTAGGAGTGAGGTGAGAATTGAGAAAGGACAACAAAAAGTATTGTTCGATTTGGTTTAAGGTTTTGGAGGGTGTAGATAACATTGAATATGTGATGGAAGGTCAGATGACTTGAGAGAACAAAGGAAAAAAGCACACAGGCCATAAACACATAAATTCTTATACATAAACATTAGTGTAATATAAAAGTTTGACAAACTGAGTTTTTCATGTGCTGGGCGGGCCATAAAATCTTTTTGCCCTGCCTAGCCATTAATTTCATGGGCTCAAAATTTTGGTCCCACGTCCACCATGATCTATACAAAAGCAAGCTCATGCGCATATTTTTAAGGTCTACACACGAAAGAAGCCCCAAAGCACCAAATAGGTCCCTGGCTAAAGCACAAACCCATTTACACAGAAGAAGCTACGCTTAAGTCATCTAGAAAGACTATAAAAGTATCAGATAATCCCAGAAACTCCTCCTTGAACCAAAACAAAAGCCCATTCAAAAAAGAAAAATGATGTCAATGAATAAGATATCCACACCTTCAAAAGCCCACATAAGAAACAAAGGTTCTCACCTCCACCTGTTAGGAACAACCTCCAAGACCTTTCCCCCATTCCAACAGAACATAAAATCCCTAACCAATCAATGCATCATCCACATCATCATAGCGGAAGTAGCAAAACAAAAACACCAGAGACATATCGCAACCTCACGCATGCAAGAGCAGATAATCATCTGATGTACCATTGTTCATACACATACAACGCCAACTGACAATAATTTTGGGCCACCGCCTGAGATTATCAGCAGTACAAGTTGCACTCTGAAGAGCAGACCAAACAAAGCCAGCCTACGAGGAGCATGGCCATACCAGATAGCCCTCCAAGGAAAACACACCCTAGTCCTCTCCCTCAACACCAAATAAAAGGAACAAACGAAAAGAATACCGTTTCTAGCTGGCCTCCACAATCCTGTTGTTGATTCTTGAGATTAATATATAACTTCATAAACATTTTGGAATCTGGGCTGGCAGTTTCTGTCTTTATGCATCTCTGCTTGTATCCCACTGTTTTGGTTACCATCTCAGCATCTCTGGAATAAGGGCTACGTGGATTCGGGTGATTGTCTAATTGTTTACTGCACCATGTTGCAGCATGCTATTACACCTGGCAAGTTCTATTAGTCCATTGGGCTACTATACCACACGCGAACTATAATCGCCTTTTGAACACGGACTTAGTTATCGTCGTTCATCGCAAAAAAGGTTTTTGTATTTGGCCCAAGTCTTGTGTGGGAGCTGGATTGCCCAAATGACCATGATTCCTTCTTAATCCTAAATACGTAGAACCCTAAACTAACCTTATTGAGATCATTGGTGTTCACTGTCTAATTACAAAAAAAAAATTAATCAAAATCCTTGAAGAATATTTAGTTGGAATAGTTACACCCAGGTCCTTGAGGTTAGGGTGAAATTGCATCAAGGACACTAAGTTTCAAAAGGTAACAGATCATGACCAACAACTTTAAATATGTGTCATTCATGTCTATCCATTGTTGATCTGTTTAAACAGTGTACTTTTTTTGCTGATGTAATCAATACAAATTTTAAAGTGCCAATGCTACCCTCATATTGTATATGCTTAGTATCAACTGTATAAAATTTTCGAAGCCATTCCAAATCAGGGTTTAAAACCCTAGCTCCTATTTTCAAACCCTAATTCCATAATTTCTCTCTCCTCTTTCTTTCTTTTTCCCCTTTAACTCCAACCACCATCGCGGCACAACATCAACACTATCATGGCACCACGTTCAATTCATCCCAACGCCGCCAACCATCTACCACAGCGGTGGTCGCCACCGCTGTGGATGTGGCACACGAGATAGGGCGATAGCGGGTGCTGTTATGGTGCTATCCACCAATGTGTCTCGAGCCACCTTCATTACAAAAAGCGGTGATGCAAGTTGGTCCACAGATCCACCGCCACGGGCCATGGAGTGAAGAGGTGGGTTGGGGGAATGATGGTGGTTAACGGATCAATAACGAGGTGATAAAGGCACAATTTAGTGCACGTGTGCATGTGATTGAAACTGAACAAGCGTGAAGAGATGGTGGTGGTGGTGGTGGCCGGGCTGTACGAAGATGAAGGGTTGACGATTGGGGTATGGGCCGATGGGGCGGCGGGGCTGCCGCACAGAGTTGGCTATGGCGGAGGAGGGGCTATGGTGGTTGGATTTGGTTTTGAGGGGCTGCCGGTTTTTCCTCAATCTGAGTTTTGCATGTGCAATTTCAGCCACCGCAGACATCTACGTTGTGGTGGCGTGATACTTTGTCTGCAACGATGTTAGGTGTGGAAGAGGGAGAGCTTAAGGGAATCTTAAAGTTAGCGGCAGCAGTGGTGGTGTACTGGTTTTGGTAGATGTTGGGGTGTCTGAGTGCTGGTGGGTGCTGTCAAAAAATCGAGAAAGGGAAGAAGAGGATGGCGGCACCAGCACCATGCCTGTGGTGCTGCAGCGGCGGGTTCTTGAAGAGGATGAGGCGAGATAAAGGGATGGCATTTGAAGAATTACCTTCCTAAGTCATGGATATAAAGTCATTTTGTTTAAAACATTATGTATTTCAAGATTCCGTTTGGTCAACAGACATTAGTGCTATTTCTCCAAACTAATAGACATGCCATTAATTTCACCCTAACCTCAGGGACCTGGGTATAATTATCCTATTTAGTTTTTTCCTCCTACTACCAAACCAAAACCTTAAACAGTAAATACCGGACTGAAACTGACCTGGAAATCCTCTCGAGTTTTTAGTGTATTTTAGTTTGTTCAGCCTACAGAAAATGACTAAATCTTACACAAGCCTGCCAAACATTATACCCCAATACCAATAGCCAACAAAGACCAACTCATGGTCCACCAGTAGGACAACAGGACCACGTCTGACAGATAAAACTACCAAATTATACGAAAAGCTTAAGAGAACACTGAGATTATCAGAAAATGTCACACAGTGCCTCTCGTGAGCCACCTAGGAAATGGGTCCAGTATTTGAAATGTGTTCTTGCTAGAACTTGGCCACTACACCAGTTCCTTTGGACAAACCTGGAGCTCAAGGTTTAAGGGTCAGCATAAGGTTTTCAAAATTATGGAACAAACCAAATTCGAGAAATATACACGTTAGTCTAAATGAATGGAGTAAAAATGAGAATATATATATATATATATATATATATATATATATAAGAAAATTACAATCAATAGAAAGACCCCCAGCGTTAAGTAGTCGGCAAGGAAACGTATACTAGAACCAAAAGCCTCATGGTGAAGGGCACCATCTGCATGTTAGAAGAAACCCTATAGCTGAAGAGTAATCAAACATGGAAAGTCCGTACCATGTTTTACAAGAAGAGGCATGAAGAAAGAGAGAGAATACTGATTAGAAAATTTAAAACAAACATAAAGGAACAAAAATAAATAAGGGAGAGCTCTAGAGGTCAGAAGGAGTAAAGCCAAATCATTATTTTCATGTTATCTTATGATAATTGTATGTAACAAACACATGCTCTTCAAACTAACAAAAAATATAATTGAAACATTGAAAGCAAATCTAAGAAAATGGCTTAGAATAGTTCAAATGGAGGATAACCAAACTAACCTTTGGAACAGCATATGATGCGTTGACTCCCAGAATTGAGCGCACTGCTTTGCAATCATGGAATAAATCTTTGGGATAGTGCAGCTCATCATCGATACTTGATCTTACCCACTGAACATCATGTAGAATGCGCATAAATGAAGAGTCAAAGGTTTCCCTTTCCCCAGTGGGATTGAAATAACAATAACCAGTAACCTTATCACTGAAACATCCATCCCATAATGTATCAAGAACCTCCAAGAGGTACTTGCACCTTTCCGTGTCACCACTTGAGGACAATACTGTTAGTAAATGAACCAACTCTTGGGATTCCCAATCTTTGGCAATTGATTCAGGAGAAATCATGTCTTTATCCACCGTCACATGCTTGATAAAATGAGCTATATCCGTGACACCCTTCTCTATCTGAACTACTTGGACAAAGTCAGAAACTCCTATTTCCTGAAAAAAGTTTCTCCATTTCAACATCCCACCAGATAGCGACTTGGTAATTGGATGATTCCAATAGGTATTGTCAACCTCGTGCCATATCATATCTATGCCATTATTCAATTTATTCGCATCGATAGGATTCCCAAGTTCTTCACTGAAATGAATTGGTACCTCAGCAGGTCTCTTGTAACCATAATTTGTAAGAACAAGGGCTTTATTATGTAAATCTGATATTAGATGCTCCCTTTCTAAAGAACAGTTGGGACAGCTTGATTGCAGATGAAGCATTACAAAAGTCAGGTACTCAGTCATGAAATCCTTACTGCCAATAGTGTTTCCCTCATCAGAAATAGCTGGCAAGATGTGAACCTTTATAAGTTCATGTGCAGATAACTGTTGGACACCAACTTTATAAAGCATCCTAGTTATATTCTCCACTATCGACGCATCAAAGATTGAACTATCAGCAGCTGCGGCTGCAGAAAACAGCGCAGGACTTACAATTCGAAGTTTAGCATGCACCTGAGGGAAGGCTTCAGGACCACACTCCCTATTGAACTCTTGGTTTAGCGTATCGGAATGCAACCAGATTGTACCTTCGCCGACTGAGCCAAAATTACCTTCTGTTAGAGGAATAAATGGCAATTTTCTAAGATCAATTAGAAAATCAGAATCGAGCGTAAATTTCGTGTGGGTCTTTTCCCCAGCCGCATGGAATGTCATCTTGTAGATACCATTTAGCCAAGAAGATAACAAACCCAGGCCAACTATGGCTAGACCCTTTTCTGTACGACACAATGAAGTTATAATCTGAAGTAGAACTTTAGGTCCATATTCCTCGATACCCAACGCATTCGCCAAAGAATCTGATAGGGCGATATCCTTGTTGAGAAACCCAATGCCAAGGTGCTCTCGAAGCAAGTTATCAGGCAAAAGACTGCGAGCTTCTTTGGCCCAACCTCTAAGAACCTTGGATGGAGGAACCCATTTATTATCGTCCCCTTCCATAAGTAGACAATTTGACATGCGTAACTTAGAAATAACCATGCGGGGAAGACTAGAGAAAAAACCGTGCACATCTCCTACAAGGGGAACAAAGCTCATAAAGGCTGCAACAGCCTTTCCTGGATTTTCCCTAAAACGGGGAAGGCCACAAAAGGATCTTTCAGCACTAACAAATAACCCTGGGACCTCTGACAATAACCACTGGTTCCATGGACTATCTCCATCAACTTCTTCTCTAGAAGAAGGAAGAATGAAATCACCTTGGACTATGAACTTTAGACCATATGTCCTGAGGGGGAGAAAGGCAAAAACAGGTTGTTGATCAAGATGTGAGATGTAACTCCCATCACCCGATTCCTTCAATGTAAACGCTATGGCAACTTCTGTTGTTTGGACATCAGGACGAATGACAGTAGCCTGCAACTTCTGAGATACTACAAGCCAAGTCATTTTATCCTCCCCAAGGGAAACCTTTATGATACCATCTTCAAAAACTTCTTTCCTCATCACAATCATCGTATCGTTGAGCACATTCCTGAACTTAATACATTGAACACGGTGAAGAAAAAGCAATAAAGATGGATGAAGATCTGAAAACAATGATATGATGTTTTTCATGGCAAAACTTTCGGACAACTTCGTCGAAAATGGAAGCACAATGCATGTATTCCAACAATTATTATCCATTTGATCAGTATCTGCGGAAGCCAGTCTGCTAAACAAGTCAATCTCACAAGGAGGTATAACAGTTGGCAAGACAAAACCAATCTGGCCCTCTCTCAAATCAAACTTGATATGAAACCCATTTGAATGAATTTCTGGAGCATCAGAGACCTGCAGAAAGATCGGAATATGTCTAATGACACAATAGTTGGAATAAGAAACGCCTTAACTTCTGTTTTCTGACAATATATTGAGGAAAAAAACAGTAATGAAGAAATGAGGATCTTCGAAAAACCAGTCTTCCTCGAATATCAACGTTCTACTCCTTTCAATAAAGAATGAATAATTAGAGATTAAATAGGCATGAGCAAGAATAAAAATTTCAATAGCACTTTAAGTATACTGGATCTTGCTAGCATTTAACACTAAAATATTCGGAACAAACCCATAGGACTATTTGGTAAACAGCTCTAAAGCAACAAATTAAAGACTGTTCCCGAAGACCAGGCTGCAAGCTTTAAGCAATAGTTTGCTCTGACTTTATCTACCGTAGACACATGATACCAAGCACAGCCTATTAGTTCTTCACTGCTTCCTAGACGTGAGGAACATAACAAGTATTCCTGTAGTACTTCCACAAGGTGCATAATAGAAACTCCTGCCCATAGGTTCTTAATAAGATTTTACTTCCATCGCATACAAGGAAAGGGGGCTGCTGTTAAAGCATGATAGCAATTCTAGGCCCATTGTCTAATAGCTTCTTCTGTTCAAGTCAGTTTGACATCCGTTCGTCTCTGCATCTGCATCTTTTTATAACTTCCCCTCCCCTCCCCATCCCACCCAACCCCACCCGTTAAACAGAAGGCACAAGTATGAAGTTTTGTTGGAAATTCAAAATTGATGGAAATCCCAAGATTTTTGTGAATAACCACCGCAATTGTAGGGACATTTGTATATCCAAGTATAGGAGATTAGTTGTAAATTAGTACCTAATAGTTTCCTGATTTCAAGAGATTAGCAACATGTCAAACTTTCCTAGGATTGCTACATGTCAAACCTTCCTAGAATAGCGGTACCTTGCTGTATAAAGGTCTTGTATTGAATCATTTCAAATAAGGCATTCTGGAATTTTCTTCATGGTATCAGAGCTTTAGGCTCTTCTCTGGATCAGAAACCTCGTCACACAGGCCTTCATTGCCGAGACCATAGTGTTGTTTGCTTGTGCTCCGTTTCAAGAGTTTTCTCGTCAAAAACAGAGTTTTTTGCACACTTCATGTTCAGCCTTCATTGCTGAAATTTCTTACAGTAGTTTTTGTTCTTATTCTCCGGCCTTTATAGCCCTTTGTCCAATGTTTCTTCCTCATTGATCTTCATCACCATTCTTTTCCCTTTAATTCCTATTTCAAAAGGGTTTCAACATGTTTTTCACAACTGAGAGAGCTCCTAATGCCCAATCCGAAGAGGTAACACTCAATCAAACAGTAGGAGAATTACAGAATATTCAATCTGCCAACAGATTGAATGGCAAAAATTATATGAAGTGGTCTCAATTGGTTCGGACCTTTCAGAAAGAAAACGGAAAATTGAGTCATCTCCTTGGTACTGGGCCAAGAAGGGAGATCCCAAATTTGATGCTTGGGATGAAGAGGACCTTCCATGGTCATGTCTTGGCTATGGATTCCATGTCGCCAGAAAGTAGTGATACATTTATGTTTCTAATAACGTCTAAAGAAATATGGGAAGCCGCATAACAGACCTATTCTAAGGTAAGGGATGTTGCTCGAGTCTTTGAGATTAAGAGTAAAATCTTGAACACCAAATAAGGAGATCGCTCAGTCACGGAGTACACGAAGCTCTTGAAGAATCTATGGCAAGAGATGGATCATTATCGGTGCATTGAGATGAAGTGCATCGACGATGCAGCCGTGTTGAAGAATTTCATTGAAAAGGATCAAACTAATGATTTTCTCGCCGGTTTAAATATTGAGTTTGATCAAGTGAGAATTCAGATATTGGGAAAAGAGGAGTTACCTTCATTGAATGAGACCATCTCCATCATCAATGCTGAAGAAAGTCAAAGGGAAATTATGCTTTACGCTCACTTGTTTGAAGAATCAGCAATGTTGAGAAAAGTTAATGATAAGAAACCCAAGTTTAATACTGAAAACCATCTGCCTCCCATATTGCAAATTCAGAACTTGGGCGGCCAACCGAGGGTTGATCGATGGGTGAGGAGAAGGATAACATGTGTTGCACTTACTGTAAAAAGAGCATTGTTGGAAGCTTCATGGAAAAGCACAAAGTTCTAAGTGGAATACAGGACCTAGAAGTGAAAACAACGAAGCAAGGTGCACATGACTCAATCTAATGAAGACAGGTCACATGGTGATGTAAATTCCAGCAGTGGAGAGGAGAATGAATTCAACAACGAAGACATTGAAACACTCAGATCACTCCTTGATTCATTAGAGAAGTCTATAGGTATCTATTCCTTGGCACATTTAAGTAAGTTTCATACCTCGTATGCTTTAAGTGCCTCTAGTTCAGATTTTTCATATTCTTGGGTTATTGATTATGGGGCAATCGATCATATGACTCATTCTTCACACAAATTCCTCACTTACCATCCTGTCGTAGCAAAAGAAAAATAGCCATTGCTGATGGATCCCTCGCCACTTTTGCCGGCCAAGGAGACATCGTCCTAAGTCCATCCATTACCCTTAAAAACGTGCTACATGTACCTAAGTTATCAACAAATCTTGTGTCTAAACAACAACTTATAAAGGATCTAAATTGTAGTGTGGTGTTTTTTCGTATTTCTTGTGTATTTCTGGACCAAGTTACGAGGAGGACGATTGGACATGTTAGAGTAAGACGTGGTCTTTATTATCTTGAGCTACCTAGTGGCCAAGTGAATAATGGAACAATTTACCTCTCTCTCCAGCGATCCTCGTTGCAACAAAGACCGAATTTGGCTTCATCATCTTAGACTTGGACACCCTTCCTATAGCATTCTTAGTGTCATGTTTCCATATTTGTTCAAAAATGCCAATGTAAACAATTTTCACTGTGATGTTTGTGAATTTGCTAAACACTGACGCGTTTCCTTTCCTTTGAGTAATAAGAGAACTGCAATTCTTTTTTCTTTGATCCACAGTGACATTTGAGGTCCATCTCGAGTCCCCAACATTCCAGGGGCTCGTTGTTTTGTCTCGTTCATTGATGATTGCACTCGGGTTTCATATATTTATTTGCTAAAACAAAAATCTGATGTGATCAACATTTTCAATTCAATGTTGGAATTAAGAGCTTGAGGACAGATAATGCTAGAGACTACTTTAATCAAATTTTGTCTCCATACTTTCTAAAGGAGGGAATCATTCATGAATCATCATGCGTTCACACACCCTAACAAAATGGGGCTGCCAAAAGAATAATGGTCATATTTTAGCCTCTGTTCGTGCGCTTTTGTTCCAAAAGAATGTTCCAAAAACGAGGGAAGTCGTCCTCACTGCTACTCACCTAATAAATCGTATCCCACTCTCGAGTCTTGGATTTTAAAAGTTCAATGGACGTGTTTTTTTCAGTATTTTCCAAACTTCAATGTGTCAACTAAGTTAGATCCTAGAGTTTTTGAATGTGTCTCATTTGTTCATGTTCACTCTAGTGGTCGGAGAAAGCTAGATACTAGAGCTGTCAAGTGTGTCTTCATAGGATATTTCACCTACTCAGAAAGGGTGTAAGTGCTACAATCCTACCACTCGTAAAACTTATGTTTCTGCCGATATCACATTTGTTAAAGAAGAAAGTTACTTTTCTAGTCCTTATCTTCAGGGGGAAACATCATCTATGGAAGATAAGCATCTGTTTTTAAGAGACTCATCAATGTTAGTTAAAACATCTCCCATGCAAACTAAATCCACTTCTAAAGTAGAGCTCGTTTCTAAAGTGGATTCTGAAGCCGAACCAATTGAATTATTTCCTAATCTTTCTAAAGAACAGGCAAATATACTCTACACTTGTAACGCCACTACATGTGTCTCAAGAAGAATAAAGCTCATGATCAATCATGTGCAGGTTCAAGAAACCAAATTGTCACTTCGGAATGAGAAAAGTTCTTTAACTGGGGTACCACCTGCTATCCTTGATTTTGATCTGCCTATAGTCACAAGAAAGGGTGTGCACACAACATCCATTATCCCAATTTGTGTCCTTTGAAAAATTATCAACTTATACACAAAAGCTTCCTTGCATATCTAATCATTGTAACCATCCCACAAACCTTATCCGAGGCACTTGGTAAAGAGTAATGGAAGCATGCAATGAGAGTAGAAATACCCTCGAGAAGAATAAAACATGGGAACTAGTGGAATTACCAACTGGGAAAAGACTGGTAGGGTGTAAATGGATCTTCACAGTGAAGTATAAGTCGGATGGAGTATACACAGACCTATGGGTTAGATTATCAGGAGACATTTGCTCCAGTGGCGAAGATGAATACAGTAAGGGTGTTGTTATCTCTAGGAGCAAACTATGAATGGACATTGAACAATTCGATGTGAAGAATGCCTTTCTACATGGAGATCTTAAGGAGAAAATCTATATGAAAGTTCCACCTAGCTTTCACATAAATCTGGGTGAAAACAAAGTGTGCAGATTAAGAAAGACATTGTATGGGCTCAAACAATCTCCTCGGGGATGGTTTGGAAAATTTACTAAAGCAATGTCAAATATGAAGTACAAACAAAGCCAGGGCGATCATAATTGTTTATCAAGCATTTAGCTTCAGGGGGACGTTGATTGCTTATGTTGATGATATTATCGTAACTGGAAATGATCCAGATGAAAAGGAAGCTCTTTGCAAGTATTTAGCAAAGGAATTGGAAATAAAGGATCTTGGAAAATTAAAGTAATTCTTATGAATAGAAGTAGCTCGGTCCAAGAAAGGAATCTTTGTTACATAGCAGAAATATGTTCTTGATTTGCCAGAAGAAACAGGTAAACTCAGTTGCAGACCATCGAACACGCCTATTGAGCCAAATCATGGACTAGGAGAGTTTATAGAAGGAGAACCAGCTGACAAAGACATGTACCAACCACTTGTTGGGATGCTAATCAATCTATCACACACGCGGCCCGATATTGCATATGCAATGAGTGTGGTGAGTCAGTTCATGCAAAACCGTAAGGATGTCCATCTCCATGCAGTACACCAGATCTTACAATATTTGAAAGGCAGCCTAGGAAAAGGGATTCTCTTTAGAAAAGGCACAAGTATGGAACTAGAAGCATATACAGATGCTGGTCATGCTGGCTCTCTTACCGACAGAAGATCAACTTCTGGGCATTGTACCTTTCTCGATGGAAATTTAGTAACCTGGAGGAGTAAGAAACAACCAGTTGTGGCAAGATCTAGTGCATAGGCGGACTTTCGTTCGATGGCACAAAGTACTTGTGAGTTATTACTGCTCAAGATTATCCTTAAGGACTTGAAGATTAAATTTTATTGTGACAACAAGTCTGCAATCAACATTGATCATAATCCAGTTCAGCATGACAGAACTAAACACGTGATTTGCACTCCCTACATATCTACAGAGGGCCAATTGGGAGATATCTTAACTAAAGGATTGACAAGTTCAGCATTTTACAGGATTGTGAGCAAGCTAGGGATGGAAAATATCTACTCCCAGCTTGAGGGGGAGTGTTGGAAATTCAGAATTGATGGAAATCCCAAAATTTCTGTGAATAACTGCAATTATAGGGACAGATTTGTATTTCCAGGTAAAGGAGATTAGTTGCAAATTAGTAGCTAATAGTTTCATGATTTCTAGAGATTAGCAGCGTGTCAAACTTTCCTCGGATAGCAATATGTCAAACTTCCTAGAATAGCGATACCTTGCTGTATAAACGTGTTGTATTGAATCATTTTTCAGATAAAGAATTCCAGAATTTTCTTCAAGTTTATGTGTATTCATACTTCTTTGCAGTCAACATAAGCAGGGAAAGAAATGGGCAAAGAAAATTCTATGAGAGTCTCATTTACAATACCCGGAATACTGATTTGAAACCAATTCCTTTCTTCCCAATGTATCCAGCACTGGATCCCTTTTTTGTTGAATTTCCAACATCACAGAGGGCTCTTATGTTCCCAGCCGAAAACCCTTGCTCATTATTTAGAACAACAATGCGTCCCTCCAGAAGAATAAATGCCAGAGTTGGTACCACGTTTCCCGGATAGATATTATCATCAGCATTTTGAACCTAAAGAAATATGACAGAAGAAACTAATAAATATCATAATCATCAACGAAAATTAGAAACCATATCGACAGTCAACTTTTATCCTTCAAACCTTAAAAAAGTACTATCGAGCAACTCAACCTTATCTTACTCGAAAACCATCCAAATTTTGAAACCATTCAAGATATCGGCGTCAAGGAACGCACATGTACTGATGAGTCCACAAAGTACAACCTATGTTACATGGACCCTTCACTTTGGGGTGAAGGGGCGGTGTCCAGACGACACGACCCTGACACGGGTTCGGGAGCCGTACCGGACCCTTTGGATTGAGATCGGACACGGCTCATGTCTCTGTGGCTACTTAGAGGATGAAGAAGATTCTAGGGCAACTATTAATCTGGATGAAATGAAGAAGGAAAAGATGAATCTGCAGAAGAAAGAAGAAGAGAAGGAGAAGCAGAAGATGAGGGAAGAGGAGGAGCAACAACACAAGGGAGAGAGAAGGATTTCTCTGTAACTTCACCTCGAGAGACGCACAAACTTGTCTTGCACTCTTGCAAGTTGAAATGACGACTGAGGAGGGGTTTTCAATCAGCCATAATATTTTTTTTTTGCCTTTTTGCTGTCTCATCTGCCACAAGCCCAGTACTGCTGTACCACACATCCCTGAGATAGGATGCAAAGCATGGCCTCTTAAATGCTCTTTCAGCCTTTTAACTGTACAATATCTCCAATCTCCAACGATGTTAAAAATCTAAAATATGTTACGTTTTGACAATGGCAGCTCAATTTTTATATTCATAAATTTTAATGACAACTCAAGAGGTACTTCTTTGCCAACCCTCTCCAATCTCCAACTATAGTAGGAATATAAATGTAATATATATATTATGTACGACGTGTCCCCATACCCGTGTCCAAATTTTGGAAGGTGTTCACATATCCTAGAATTTCGAAAATAGGTGAGTCTAACACTTGGACACGTACCCGATCCGGACACCGACACCGAGTCCATGTAACATAGAGTACAACACTTAGGGTGAGACTTAACCCATGCCTTTTTGACTGAATCACCCTTTCGTCACTTTGGGGTTAAAAATGCGAATAACGACTCTTTTGGTGCCCAATATATCCTCATCCAACAATCATTGGAAGTTTTCTGACCCATAAACTATGATATTCCCAGTGCACATAGTGTACTATGGGATGCTTCATCCCCAAGAGACAAGTTTACAGGTTTTCTAGGTCACATTTACAGGTTCTCAAGTAATAACAATGTAAATGAGATTGAAACAACGATCAGTTCTGGTGATACAAAATACATCTGACACCTTTAGAATGTTACAGCAAGGAACATGATTTTATATTGTGAGACACTGATAGATTGTCAAACCACAAATCAAAATGTTGGCATAGTTATTGATACAAGACCAAGCTTATATAGGCAAGAAAGGGTACAAAAGTACAAATGCATGTGAAACCATAAGAATGTTAGAAAGCATCTAATAAGCAAAAGAAAGCTAGTTAGTTCAATAGCTTAAAGCAACGTGCTGCAAAGGTTGCAGATTTGAGACCTGCATGGCCTCATTCAAAATGCTTCTGGAGCTTTAATCAGCTTTATTTATCAACTTAATATGCATAAGATATAATGGAAAGACACTATACCTACCAGCTCCAAAATAAAATGTGAATCATGGGAATACAACTCTTGAGAAAGACAAAGAAGTGCTCTTCCCAAGCGAGCATGCTGCTTCTTCAACATGCAACTTTCAGTAACTGAAAGACTTGAATCCAGACCAAATTCTTCTCGCCTAATGGTTTGTATAACATTGGTGGGATCGTTATCATAGTCAATTTCGGGTAAAGGCTCTATGTCGTTGTCACCAAAAACATGACGAGTAACTTCGCCGCTACTTATGACTGTTACTACTCCTGTACATTCTTCGCCAGGGACTATGGTTTTACCTTCAGAAGAAAGAAACCTGTCTGAAGCATCTTGCATACACTCTGTCGTTGAGCTAGGCTCGGGACTGGCATCTTTCAAGCATGAAGGTCCGGTGGACATAAATAAGTCAGTGCTTGTAGACGAACAAAAAGTATGGTAATCGTTTATCCACTCCATTACACCAAGTGACATGCCAACTTCGTGAAGCATGAGACGCTCCTCTGTTTGATTGCATTCATTTAGAATGACTGAATGAGCATCTTTTACAACAGATCGCAACCCTGAAAGCAATACATCGGCAGCAAAACTGCGAAATTCTGCAGGTAGATAACCAAGACAATCAAGGATAAACCTGGATGCAACTGACTGCGATTTATCAACTCCACTTCTATTTCTCTTTAAATCATTGGTCATATTGTTCAATCTAAACAGGGGTTCTCTATGCATGAGAAACTTTTGATCATCAGCAACTTCCATAGCCCTGTAATCTTTAATGATAACCTCAAAAGCTTGCTGTGCATGGTATTTTAACAGGGCTAAAGGAACACTTTGTTTACCTCCATATAACGAAATCAAAGACAATAGTCTTACTGCAGCTTGGAAAGAGGAACCTTGAAGGCATGCCTCAAAAAATGAATCTACGGTAGCTGACTGATCAATCCGCATTACCTTGCCACCCTTGGTCACCAAACACAGAAGCTCTTTGGTATTGACATCGTTCACAACCATCCCACAAGGGGACCAAGAGACGGAGCAAATAAAAGATCCCAATGAGACCACGAGTCTAGATCTGTCAGCATTGGAGCTCTAACTAAGACTTCAATAGCATCTGTGGTTGTAAAAGAACCAAGCGGTCCTGATTTACAGATGTCATTTTCCACCCCATCAGTTCCTGTACAACAAAATCCGGATAGTGCTGCAGAAAATAACACGCAACTAGAAGCTACATCGGATTCCTGCCCTCTCACGCTAGCCTGAAAATCTTTCATGGAACCATTTTCCACTAATGCGAAACAGATGGAAGGGAATTGCCAAGTAAGTATGTCATATATCTTCTGCTTGCATAAATTTTCATTTCCCCGTAAGCAATATGATGCTTGTGATAATAATACAACCAACTGATGCTGGAGCATGCAAACCTCCAATGAAGGCTTTTCACATGGGGCACCAGTCAAGAACTTTTGCAATGCATGAGGGAGAAGGGAAGTAAACTCCTCCAAGAACTTGAAAAACTCCCCATAACCGAGGGACTCAAAGTCCTTTACTGAAAACTGCTCAGTTAACCAGCGCTCACACCCACAAAGCTTCCTTAAGAGGACAAATTTGTTTTCCAGAGGCACCACCTTGTCGTGATGAAGCTCAAAGTATGAAGAAACTTTCTTGAAAATGTCTTCAACAGTGACACCTATCATATATGCAAAGCACAAATATGTGACGCACAAGCCGGAAAATAAGGAGATAAAAACATCAACACATAGGAGTAAGTTACTTATATTAAATGTGTGAAAGCATCCAGCTAATAACCAATTGGCAGCAAATGGAGAGGGTCATGAGGCTTAAGCATTTAAGTGTTGATGATCATTTTTCACATGGGACTCATATTTACCACACGTGGCACCAGGTGTGGCCAAACTCTCTTTTGAGTGGGCCAAAGGTGTGGATCGACTGAACTGGGTGACAGTGATTTCTAATTCTATTTTAAGTTAAATCCGGCTGCACCTGGATCGAGCTGCTCCAATATCATGTTAAAGCATTCAACGCAAAACCAATAGGAAACGGGTGGAGAACCCCATAAAGACTATAAGTTCAAGTATAATGCTTAACATGTCCTATATTGGGACATTAACATAATGTTCTCTAGCACCACTTCTCCAACTTAAGGCATGACTTTCTTTTGAGTTGGCAAAACACGAGAATGAACTTGAGTCAGTGACAGGAGTTTTTCCTTTTTCATTAAATTTCAGCTTCTGGGAAACATCCAACCTCAAAACCAATTGACAACGAATAGAGAGGCCACAAGACTTATTTTAAAGTGGTAATCATAATTTTCAGTGCGGATTCATATTCTCAACACTATGTCTTAAAAGACGGACTGGGCAGGCCAATATGATCGCTGGTCCATGGTCTGGTTCACTTGGCATATCAAAAATCTTTGCAGATAAGATATGTAACAAAAAGTAAAAAATATTCCATTAGGATGGGTTACCTTCCCTCCATCTCTCTTACTCGCCAAATCATCATAGCAGCATCTTTATAAGCTCTTTTGCTCACATCAGACTTACTTTTGGTCAATATAAGTTCCAAAGAGCGCATTTTATATCTTTATAAAGTTCATATTCGTCAGTAATTTGTAAGATGCAGATAAATGTGGTAACCTTGCATTAAAAAAAAGTTAATATAGTGGTTATTTCACATATCCTTAAACTATACGTCTACCAATTGGTTTGATTTATTTTCTAGATGATATAGCTAAACTTACACTCCGAATCAGCGGACGACACGTGTCACCTAAGAGTTTCGGTCGTACTTGGTCACTACGAAATTGGTAGTCCCCTATTAGATGAATTACGGCTATGAAGGAACTCTAACGTGATCCTCAAGGATCAGGCCCAAGGCCTGACTGTCAATCCTAATTCACTGGGGTTATAGCACCCATGCACTATATAAAGGGGACTCCTTCAAGTACGCAAACAACTATTTATACACATACATCTGCTTTACTTGCTTTTTTCAGAGTTCTACCTTGTAGTTGTGCACTAATTTGAGCATTGGATAGTTCCCCCTTTGGAACCCACATGGCGGTCACTCTTTTTCTATTTTGCAGGTCATCGTTCTAGGCTGTGATTCCCGATCAACTATTCAGCAGTAACAGATTGGCGCCATCCCTGGGACCACGACATGGAACAGGCCGACCATTCATGTTCTAGCGATTCTCCACCCAAGAGAACCAAACAAGGTCGCCGCGAACATTCAGACAGCACTTGTCGAATCGAACGCTCACAAGATAGGCACACGACACCCACTCGCCAGACCACTGGTTGAACAGGAAAGCATCATGTCAACGTGCGTCTAGCACTCATGAATCCGAAAAACAACAACCTCGCCAAAGCCGAACCCCTACTCTGCAAAACGACGACTTGCGCCATCGTATCAACCGCAAGCTATTCAAAACCCCTCATGCAGGACTGCCAAGAGAGTTCCACGAATTAAAAGACGTAGTAACAGCTCTACAAAAAAACCTAGACATAGTTGTAGCCCTAGCATCCATAAAACTTTCTCACCGTGATCCAAGCGACCTCCGCCTTCCTCTTTCCTCACAGTCGAGTTACGGCCACAAATACAATGTTAAATGATGACCCAATCTATGAGCCGAAAGAAACAGGTAGCGAAGATGTTACCAGAAGTGGTTCATGCTATCAGAAAGATTTGCAAGAGGAAGACAGCACAAATTCCTCCCGGTACAAGCAGGCCGCCCTCAAGGGCTCTCCCGTCCCAAAGCAGGACTGCCTCCAGATAACGTCCCTTAGGACAATCCCCAAAAAGAACCGCCTCCTGGCTATTGAGAGAGGAAAAGATGTCACCCAACTTCAAGATGCCGTAATGCGACTTGTATGATGACAAACGCGCTCAGGGAGAACATGTCTACCAGTTCAAGACTAACATGATGCTACTCCAGGTCTCGGACATTGTCATGTGCCGTACTTTCCCAACCACCCTTCGGAAAGCCGCGCACACTTGGTTCAAGTCTCTATCATCCAGATCTATCCACACCTTCTCTCAGCTCTCCAACCTCTTTCAAAAGCGTTTTGTTAGCAGTCGGTCTAGATGGAAGAATTCGGCAAGCCTCCTCAATGTCGTGCAAGAAAAGAATGAGTCTTTATCTCATTAACTCGGTCACTTCAACGCGGTAAAGTATAGGATTTTCATGTGCGGTCTCCGCCCCACATCCAAGTTTATGTTTTCCATGAACAAAAGTACTCCCGGCAACATGAGTGCCTTTCTGGACAAGGAAAATGCATATATTCAGGCGAACAATATCTAGAGACTCACCAACGACGTCGAAGGGAATGAAATCAAGAACTGGAAAAACGAGCCCCAAACGGTAACAGCCATGGAAACGGAGGGACTTCTAAGCATACGAAATGCAACGAGCAACACCCCAAGGAACAGCTCGACATGAAGACTTTGACACCAATAAATACCTGCCAGTCACACATCCTGCATGAGATCAAAGACAATAAATACCCCAAGCTCCCTACAACTGTAGTCTCTAGCACCTTTCCGAGCACGTAATTGTCTGAGCAGAGTGCATGAACAGAAGCCTTTATGGAATTCCATGACCTTGAAGCTCCGAGCAGCTTAAGTCTCTGACACATGTCCGAGCAGAGTGCCCGAACAGAAGCCTTTGTGGAATTCCATGTTCTTAAAGCTCCCAAGAGCTCAAGTCTCTGGCAACTGCCGAGCACGATGGTGCCCGAGCAGTCACCTTTGTGAAATTCCATGTTTAAGAGGTGGCAAGAGCTAAAATTCCAAAGGCATCTGCCGAGCACGATGGTATTCAAGCAGAATGCCTGAACAGACACCTTTGTAGAATTCCATGTTTCAAAGCTTCCAAGAGCTAAAATTTCAAGGCAAATGCAAAGCACGATGCTGTCCAAACAGAGTGCCGAGCAGAAACCTCTCTAGAATTCCATGTCTCAAAGCTCACAAGAGCTTTAGACACAAGGCATCTGTCGAGCACGATGCTCTCCAACCAGAGTGCCCAAGCAACTTGCTCAAGCAACGCCCAAGCATGGAGCGCAAAGGCATAGTGCCCGACCTGATCGCCCGAGCATCTATCTCGAGCAAGTCCCCAGAGTAGCTCGTTTAAATTCACCTTCTCTGAGCAGACATTCCCAAGTACAAACGATGAAAACTGGAGGACTTCTCAACAGGCCTTTTTTATGCTTTCGTCTGTTTGGTAAACATCGTCAAAAGCGAGGGACATTATTATAATGTAGCTAAAATTACACTTCCAATCAGCGGATGAAACGTCTCTGGATTTAACCCTATTAGATGCGTTAAAGTTCTAAGAAACTCGAACGTGATCCTCAAGGTTGACGCCCAAGGCCCAATCGTCATTCCTAATTCCACCAAGGTTCTAACACCTATGCTATATATATAAAGGGGACTCCCCAGATACGGAAGCAACTATTCACATGCATATACCGTGCTTTCATTGTTCTACCCTGTAACTGCGCTCTGACGTAAGCATCGGAGAGTTCACCTGCTTAAACCCTAACCATCAGTCACTTTTTTCTATTTTGCAAGTCGTCGTTCTAGACTGCGGTTCTCGATCAACTTTTTAGTAGCAACACTAGACATCATACTTTAACCACAGATGGCTCCACAGTTAAACCAGTCATCCCTGACCTTGTTCAGAGAATTGTCAGGGTTTTAAGGCATTGCTTATACATGGATTATTGTTATTTCAAAGTGGGGAAAATGCACATTTTCTGTACGAAATGGTAGTATTATTCCATTAGTTTGTTGACAATTCGTTACAAGTAGGCCAAAACATATTGATACATGCATATGTGGTAGACAAAAGCAGTTAAAGTGTTAAATTAATACTCTTACCATAATCACAAAGTAACTAAAGATTAAAGAAGAATAAAGAACTAAAATTAGGCCTACATTGGCTAGATTTGTATTATGCCAAAAGGAAAATGGAAACGATGACCCTAGGTTGAAGGCATCACATTTATTCAATGAGGTAGAAATTCCATTCTATGCTTCAAAATAATGCTATCATCAAGGGATAATAAGAAGGGGAAGACTATAAATGTTCTCTTAACTTTCATGCAATAAGATTTTGACATCTAACTATAACTAGTATAAAGCACGTGCGTAAGACGTAATTATAGTCGACAGTAATGTTTGAGGTGATATTATTATCTTTTTTGGGATCAAAATAATATAATTCAATTATATTCTTATTTCTTTTGTGACTTGTTTTAGAAGAAATGTATATTTAATCCTCGCAATTGTAATCAGTTTAACGTTTGAAAATATTCTTTATAGGCTTTTGGATTGAATAAATGTTTGATGGTACTGCTGAAAATAAAAGCAAAAGGAGAAATTAAAAGAATAAATCTACGTCTTTATTTTTGTAATATGTTAAATTGGTTTATTGTTAAGATTTGAAATTTTCAAGACCAGGTATTTTGCATTTCATCAATAAGAAATGCAAAATACCCGTTCTTCAACTGTAATAACTGAACATATTTAAGCTCAAATTGGCACCATATTTAAACTTGTTTTTTATGCATATTTAATCCTTTTTCATTTTTACTGTTTTTGTTTTTCCAACAATTTTTGTTTTTCTTAATTAATTTTTCACGTATTTTATTTTTGTTTTTCAGTTTGTCAATTGGTTAATTGTTTGGTAACCTAAAAATGCAAGGAAAAAAATCACAATTCTCATTAACCAGTTCAATATATGTTTATTTCATTTTAACCAAATTAAAAACAGAATAATAAAGGAACTTCTTAGTTTTGTTTTTCTTTCTCATCACACTTTTCATTTTCCAATTTATAGAATAAGATTTACTACCCAATGTTCTTTTAATTTCATCAAAACTTAAAAGGGAGTAATAAAAGATGTGTAATAATGTATTTGACGTAATTAATGGAGGACATAATCGTCCAAAAATGATTTGCAATATTCATACTTATATAGGTAGTACACACACACACACACACACACACACACACACACACACACATATATATATATATATATATATTTCGCAATCACGCATTTTGTTTTCCGATGTGTAAATGTAGGTTTAGGTTAAATTTATGACATAATGTTCATTAAACGCATTACAAAAAAACTAATTAGGGAAAAGTGGGGTTGTCATTGAAATAACTAAAGGAAGGCAAAACCGGAAATGATTACAAAATTAGTAATTAATAATAGTATTTATGAAAGGGTAGGATAATAATAGTATTTATGAAAAGGTAGGATAATAATAGTATTTATGAGAGGATAGGATTGTTATTGGAGTAATTTCATGAAGGGCAAAAATGGAATAAAATGATTTACAAGATTCATACTTTTATAAATAGTATAGATAAATAGTATAGATCTACTCCAAATCACAATAAGCCACTCAGAGCTATTAGACTTGCAATACGCTCCTAGAAGCTATAAATATAAAAGAAAAACACTCGTCCACGGTTCTCAGTAATGTGTTTAATTGCATTATTAGAACAAAAGTAACTCACTCTGTGGAGGCTTCAAAGGATGCACAGTGGCAACCAGGGAATCCTTTTCAGCTAGTTCCCCTTCAATATTAGCATAATCAGTGTACTTCGTGGCACGCTCTTGTTCGCTATGAATTTGAAACATCTCATATATACCATCCCACATTCCACACATAAGAGACATTATCTGCAACAGAAGAAGAGTACGTTACACTATGTTCCTGACAAAGTCACGTGATGGTCACGATATTTGTGAAATATGAAACTATATATAATCAAACAGATCTAGTGCTGCAAAATATATTGATGCTTAGCAAAAATTGAAATGAGGTAAACACAAACTAATTTTGCAGGCTACATTGTCACTAAAAACAAGAAAGAAAACTAAAGTACAGCAGAACAAAAACCCTTCATCTTAATTCCATACCAGTAGTACAAATAGGTGCTAGTGACCAAAATAATCAATAATGTAGCAACTTCTTTTCTATTCATATAGCGAAAAAAATTTGAGTAACATGAATACAAGGACAGACTGAGGAACTAGCTACTACCGATGGAAACAAACATGATGTGTGAGGATAGCTATTTCTCGAGGTTACAAGGCTTATGCCTCTATGTTGAAGTATGATGCCATGGCTTACATCAGTGTAACCTACAATATCATCGTTTGTATCATGTTAATATGGCTTAAGCATATCATGATAATACTATTCCCTTTATGTATTGGTGTCTCTATCTGGAAGCGATTAAAAATTGTTTTCCTTGAAAAAGACTTTCCCAGAACGTAAAGGATCAAAAGGAGGAAGAGTTCTTGAAGCTAGTACAGAGTGACATGATATTGGCACGATGTGGGGCAAAGTTTACCTCATTGTCTGGATATGCCCCGCATTTTTTTGACACTAGAAACCATAAGGCAAGAAGGTTTAAGGCGTGGTATTAGAAACAAGTTGTTGGCTTTAAAGCTTCCAACTTATACCCACGTGGTTGAGCAAGCTGAGATTCTAAAGACAGACTACAGAGAGTTTCAGAAAGAGAAATAACGGTAGAAGCCTAAAAGAGGCAAACAAGGGCAACGATAGTAATCAGAATAAGAAGAAAGCAGTTTTACAGGAAGACAAGCGATCAACTCAGAAGGTTTCAAAGGTTTGTGATATCTGCGGCAAGGATCACGAGGATAAGCCATGTCACTAATGAACAAACTCTTGCTTTAAGTGCGTGAAGGTGGGACATTATGCTATGGAGTGCCCTTGACCAAACAAAGAGAGAGAGGGAGAAAGCTCATAACACTCGAACTCAAGTGGAGCCAAGCCGTGCTTATTCTTTGACTGTCAGAGATTCCATAGCTTCTAATGACATGGTGTCACATACAATTCAAAGTGGTTCTTGTTCATTTCATGTATCATTAAACCCTGGATCCACACATTCTTTTATAACATCTTCTCTTGCATGGAAGTTTGGGTTCAGAACCACAACCGTTAAAATTTGATTTGATGATTGATACCCCTGTGTAGGGAAATCTACTTTGGTATCTACAGTATACAAGTCTTGTTTGGTGCACATTGAGGGTAGAGAGTTACTGCACATTGCGGGTAGAGAGTTACCTGCTGATCTTATAGCTAAGGATATTCAGGATTTTGAAGTTAAGCTTTGGATGGACTGGTTGTCTTCTTTTCATGCTTTACTAAATTGTTATGCCAAAGAGGTACACTTTTGAATTCTGAGTCAGTCTAGGTTCAAGTTTAAGGGCTCTACTCCATTACAACTTCTTGCCTTGTTTCTGCCTTTCGAGCTAGACGTTTACTTAGGAAGGGCTATTAGGTGTGCAACTGATCAGAATTTGTCGGATATCCCCGTTGTTAGTGAATTTTCAGACATGTTTCCTGAAGAACTCCCAGGTCTTCCTCCGGATCAAGCAATCAAGTTTGTTATAGATCTTGTGCCGAAAGCTGCCCCGATTTTCAAAGCTCCTTACCGTATGCCTCATGCCGAGCTTAAAGAGCTCAAGTGCAACTCGAGGAATTGCTTGAGAAGGGCTTCTGTAGTGTTTCAGAGAAAAAAAAGATGGAAGAAACTGAATTCATTCTCCATTGAATTATACTGAATAAGTTACACAGCCTTTATAGGAAATCATAGCACCAAATAAGCTTGAAATCCCTATAAACTAGGCCTAATTGAATCCCTTATATCAAGGGATCTCCTTTATTGAATTAGACAATAATAACATATCTACTTTCCTAATAAAACCAAATCAAATCATTGACTTGACATGATTTGCAAATCATCAAGCTAGACATGATTTTGCAAATCATTCGAGTCAATGGCCTGATCTTCCTCATATTCCGACAGCTTCTTTCACCCAAGTGCCTCTCCTTGGGTGCATCTGTTTTATTTGTATGGAAGAAAGACATATCATGAGATTGAGCATAAATTACAGAGATTTAAGTCGCTTCACAGTTCGTAACAAGTATCCTTTGCCAAGGATAGATGACTTGTTTGACTAACTTCAGGTAGCTGAGCATTTCTCCAAAGTTGACTTCAGATCAGATTACCCCCAGTTGAGGATTTAGAGGAAGACATACCTAAGACTGCTTTCCGTAAAAGATGAGTTTTGATTGATGCTGTTTGGGTTAACTAATGCATCTGCAACGTGTATGGACTTGATGAACCGAGTATTCAAGCAGTACGTTGGACAAGTTTGTCATATCTTCATTAACTACGTTCTAATTACTCCAAAAGCAAGGCAGAACAGGGGCAACAGTTACATATAGTGCTACATATGAGGGAAGAAAAGCTTTAGGCCAAGTTCAAGAAATGTGAATTTTGGCTTGAGAAAGTTGTGCTGTTTGGACATGTAGTGTCTAAAGATGGTATCTCGGTGGATCTATCCGAGGTGAAGGATATTTGGAATTGGGAAAAACCGAGGACAATCACAGAGGTTCGTAGTTTCCTTCATTTGGCTGCCCATTATCACATGTGGAGAGGTTTTCAAAGCTTGCTACCTATTGACTCGTTTTACTCAGAAGAAGGCTAGGTTTGATTGGTCAGAAGAGTGTGGCATAGTTTTATAGAGCTAAAGAAAAGATTGGTCTCAACTCTGGTCCTCTTTCTGCCATCAGGGACCGGAGGGTGCATGATATATAGTAATGCCTCACAAAATGTCTGGGACATGTGCGGAGTTGATGCAGCATGGTTGAGTTACTGCTTATGGTTTGCCACAACTCAAGGCGTATGAAATGAACTTTCCAGCAAATGAGTTGAAGTTAGCTGTCGTGGTTTTTGCCTTGAAAAATTGGAGGCACTACCTCCATGGTGAGACCTGTGAGAAATACACTGATCACAAGAGCCTCAAGTATTTGTTCACGCAATTGGAGTTGAATATGCAACAACATCGATTGTTAGAATTGATTAAGGACTATGACTGCAAGATTTTATGCCATCTAAGGGAGGCAAATGTAGTTGCTGATGCTCTTAGCAGGAAGCCTACAGGTACATTTACTGATATTTTGACTTCAGAAAAGGAAATTCTCACTATTCTAGAAAGTTTGGGGGCAAATTCTAGGTTCCAGGGTCTGGAAATTATTTTGATGCTTTGATGGGACGACCTACCTTTGATCGAAAGGATTACAAGCTCAGATCACAGATTCAAAATAAATTAAGGTCATGGAATAAGTCAGGGACGGTTAACAGTCACAATTCAAGATTGATGCCTAGGGAAGATTATTTTTTGGCACCAGACTACGTGTTCCTTCTAATGTAGGGTTAAAGAAGGAAATAATGTATGATGCGCACAGTTCAGGTTTTACAGTACATCGGGGTAGTACTAAGATGTATCGAGGTTTGCGAGATGTGTTTTAGTGGAATGATAAAAAGAGAGATAGCAGACTTTGTTACTCGATGTCCTGTTTGTCAGTAAGTCAAAGGGGAACATCAACGGCCTATAAGATCTTTGCAACCACTCGCCATTCGTCAGTCGAAGCGGGGATATATTGCTATGGACTTTGTGTCGGGGTTGCCCTGGACAAGGCAAGTTCCTGATTCAGTTTTGGTGATAATCGACCGGTTGACCAAGTCAACGCATCTTCTCACACTTAGGTTACCTACAACTTAAAGAGATCGGCCAAACTTCATGTTCAGGTGATTATCCTTCTTCATGGCGTGCCCATTTTGATTGTTTCTAATACAGAGATGTTGCATCAAGGTCCTGGCTTAGTTTGCAAGATGACCTGAGTACCCGACTTAGCCTTAGTATAACTTATCACCCAAAGAGTGATGAACAGTCCGAGAGAACTATTCAGATTCTAGAAGACATGCTTAGGGTTTTTTTTTTGGAGATTAAAGGTAGATAGAATGATCAATGGCCACTTGTTGAGTTTGCATATAACAATATCTTTCAGGCTAGTATTGGTATGGCACAATTCGAAGCTTTGTAATCATTGAAGGTGCAGAACAACAATTTGCTAGTTTATTGGAGAGGAGAAACTTTTGGGCGCTTTATGGCCAGAGATAGTACAGGTTACATTGAGAAGATTCGTTTCATCGAGGATCATTTGCTAGTTGCTCAGAGTTGCCAGAAGAGTTATTTATGTTGATAATAGAAGACGTGAGTTAGAGTTTGAAGTCGGAGATCATGTGTTTCTTAAGGTGTCACCTTCGAAAAGAGTAATTGTGTTTTGGGAAGATGGGCAAGCTCAGCCCTAGAATCATTGGACCATTTGAGATCTCGGGGAGGGTTGGACCAGTCGCTTATCAGGTAGCCTTACCTCCGAATTCCTCACATGTACATGATGTGTTCCATGTATCAGCTTGAAGAAGTACGTACCAGATCCTTCACATTACGAACCTATGGAAATTTGGGACGATCTATCATACATTAAGCACCAAGTGCAAATTTTAGACCGTAAGGAGCAAATCTAGGATCTATCATACATTAAGCACCAAGTGCAAATTTAGACCGCAAGGAGCAAATCTTACGTACGAAAATTATTATGTTAGTTAAGGTGCTTTGAGTAACCATTCAATGGAGGGAGCCACTTGGGAACTCGAGGATATACGTGTGAAAGGCACCCCCAACTTTGACGTTCAAGGTACGTTTTATTCTGAGGACAGAAGTCTTTTAAGATGGGGAGAATGTAATACCCCATTACTTTAGTGAGATTATTACTATTTTTTTAAGAAAAAGTTTGTGCCCTTCTCCTACTATTAAAAAAATTTGGTGCATTTTGGTCAAGCAGGCCTTTCTTCTATCCTGTTAGTGCTTGTTGTTTGCTTCGACCCTTTCTATGCCGGGACGCTCCTTGTTATTTCGAGAGTCTGACCAGACTTAAAACCCTGATTTAGCCTTTAATACCAGTTTATTCAACAGATTAGAAAGATGATTTACTTGTTTTAAGAGGAAAATAAGGCATTTTCTATATCTTACGTGCGACTCTCACTGCATACGGCTCACACAAAGAAGGCAATAGGAAAGTCTTGATTTCCGGCTAAGACATTCGATTGATCAGGTGAAAATGACTTCTAAGAAAGGTTTTTCCCCCCGTGCTGGCTTTCTTTGCGGCTTGATTGTCTTGTTTAATTTAGTTAGAGTAAGAGGTGGTCCCTCATCTCGCTCTTGGAAAGGCAGTCATGTTGTAACATCAAAGCTGGAGTCTTTCTGGCCACTGAAATTCCTGCTAAATTCGCCAAATCACACCCAAGACTAAGGCCGAGCAACTAGCTGCTGCAGGATTGGTTATAAGATTATAATTCTGAATGATACAGTATCTGTCTACAATATAGACGCGGTGATCAGTTCTCGAGGAATCGAGCAGTAAGACGTAACAAAGGCAAGGTAGCTGCAAGATTCATCTTTGGAAAAGGCTGAGTCTTGGGCTTCTTCTTTTGGATTAACATAAGACTCAACCGTATACGGCATAGCTTTTTCTTTCTAAATCGAGAAAGAAAAAGGACACTCAACAGTTGGGGAAAATGGAGAAAGCTCCAAAGAAAAGGATTCCATTGGAAGCATTTAAGTAATTTAGGAAAGTACTTCCACCTGAATAAGGGTCGGGCTGAAAGCAGGAACCTTCCCTCTCAAACTAGTATTCTTACCTTAAGTACCGTGGGTGCTTGGTAATTTGCCACTTTAGGTTTCTTTAAATCGTGCCATCTTCTCTTCAGCAGCCTCCTTACTGCTTCCTTGCTGCTTCTTGTTGTTTCCTCTTCAGTTTTGTCCAAGGCACACACTTGGCTTGCAATCCAATCTCCTAATTCGGGTATGAATTAGGTTTTTCTCGATAATAGTTACTTGTCATACTTGTATTTATTTTTTGGAGATTTGGTTATGCCGAGAAACCTTTCAATTTTTGCGTTAGGATTTCTGCAGGTGTAAATTGTCCAACATAGCATGGAGGGTTTAGCTTTTGGCTAATTGCTTGAATAAGTAAAGGGATTTACAATTTCTTGTTGTGGTATGGGTATTGTCATATCATACTCTGCACATTAGTTTTTGGAGTTGTTCAAGACACTAAGAAATTTCATTCATTAGAAAGTGTTGCTCCTTCATGCGCCAACCTTCATTCGGCTGAATATATTGTCTTCAATTGGCCAGATGTAATCCGGTTGCCTTTTTGTTGCTCCATTTGTAATCGGAAGTCACTGCCGCAATGTTTCAGCAATTCTCTGTGGCTTCATGCGTTTTCTAAGCTTCATGCTAATTACTTTGGTGCTTTTGTTACACATGTTTACCTAGTACTACTTTTTAGTCTCTTTTTATTTCATTTCTATTACAGCCAAGCTTTAGAATAATGTCTTTTTCTTCCTTAGGTGGTGGCAATCTGCTTTTGTCGTTAATCACCTCTCTGGGGTTTGTTTTAGTCCATGACAGTACGGTCAGTGGCTTGGTTTCTAATGCATATACTTTCAACTCATTTTAAGGCAGTCCTTTGAAATCATTGGACAAAGCTCCCATATTCACCTTATGTAATGTTTATCGAAAATGTGTTGTTTTCCTTTTCTAAGTCCAAGCCTGAATTCATCTAATACTATCGGTTCCTACTTCCTTTTATAAATACTTTTCCATTTGGTACTTTCTTTCCCTCTTATATCGAGCTCAAACGAACTCAGAGTGAAGTAATTTTAATCTCATTGAATTTGAATTATTGTGCTCGTCAATTTACGACTAATATTGGCTATCTTTAAACAACTCTCAAATTGAGAGGATCTTTTGGACATACATTTGTCTATATGCTGGCGATAATGTACACCTAGCACGCTACCGGTATGCATACGTTTGATGTTTCTACATTTGGTTCGACTTTTGGGTCCTCATGACCAACATAGTCCTCATATTACGTATTACATATCTTTTTTAGCATTCCATGCATATTACATATGTGTAAAGGGTCAAATGCTTAATGACTTCTTTTTCAATATTTGATACAAGGATATCTTTTGCTCGTCATCATTACGTATTTTTATACGATTCTTTTAGCTTTGCTTTTGGTATCCTGTCATTTTGGTACCTTACTGGGTAGTCGAGCTCACCCATTTACTCTACCTTGAACATCGCCACAGGTAAAAGAGGTGACTAAAAGCACTGGCAGCTTGGGAGTTTTAAGAATTTTTCTTAGTTATTTGATCTATGTAATCTTATTTGGAGAACTTTACTCGGATGTGGGTAATTTGATTGGATCTTGTCTGTGTAAGTTGTTTAGCCACTGCAGTTAGTAAATTGTTTTGTAAGAGATTCTTAAGAAAATGGGTTCTCTTAGATTGTGGTCTTATAGAGACATTTCAAATTAATAGATTTAGATGCTCTGTTTTACCTGATTTTACTAGATATATATGTATATAGCAGTATACTATCTCAATTAGGGACTTTGATTTCGGTCATGGCTTCCAAATTTTGGGGGGTAACAAGGTTAGTATCAGAGTGGACTCTCGAAAGTTAGGGCTAGGCTATCTAGTCGGTCTTGCCTATAGTTTGGGGAAAACGAAGGCAAGCCTCGGTATATCCCAAATCATGAGGATACTTAGGGTAGAGAAAGGTGAGCCTGGCATATCCCTCATTGGCTAGAGAGGAAGATTCCGAGCTGTGTGATTGAGCCTAAGCGAGAACGCTAAGGCATAAGGATGGAAGATTGTGATATCCCACATGTGATGTAAGATAATTTGTGATTGGCCTCGTATGACCCTGCTCATGAACTCATAAATACCTACTTGGCTAGCCCTTTCGAGAGAGGCATTGCCTTGTGCTAAGGCCGTAGTTGTTACATCATAACATTATGCACATAGAGCAGTTAACTAAATCTAGAGGTATCTAAACACAGTGTATGGGAAGGTGCTGCAATTCACTATGCAAATCAAGCTACTCCAAGATTTTGCACTTTGTTAGTGAAACTTAGGGTCTATTTCAAATCACTTACAATTTTGGTTTTCTGTTTCCAAAAAAACAAAAACCAAAACCAGTTTAGTTTTTATTTTTTACAAAAACAAATGGATGTTTGATTACCCAGTTTTTGTTTTGAGTTTTTTCTTTTGAGTGTTTGATTATCCAGTTTTTATTTTGAGTTTTTTCTTTGGTGGTGGTTACGGTGGCCACAAGCGGTGGCTGTGGCAGTTGGGGGGGGGGGGGGGGGTTCTCAAAATAAAAATCAAAACTAGAAACCCAAAACTCCACAATGAGAGTTTTAAAAAACAGCCCTGTTTTAAAAACTGGTTTTCAAAACTGAAGAAAAAGAAAAAAGAAAACTGTGTCAAACGAGTTTTTTTTTTCTCCAATTTACAAAACTGAAAAAAAAACTGGAAACCAACCAGTTTTCAAACGGTACCTTAGTCACTTGGCGGAAGAAAGCTAACCGCCCTCGAAACCCCCACTAAAAATTGATAGAAATCACAAGCATCATTAAATTGAGGACGCATTGAACCCAAACTGAGCGTAGCACATACAAATTGAAGGACTCAAAGGTCAAGCTTGATCTTAAATCCAAACCTTCTAAGTTATGGAGGCAAAGCATTCGATTTACTTTGATTTGTGTAATGATATCCATGGTTGATATTCAACTAATCACAGTGGTGGAGAACTTTGGTGGTGGCGGCGGTGGTTATTGTGATGGTGACGGACCTGTTGCTTAAGGCTTAAGGCCTTAACGGTGGGGGTCGGCGTTCTACACCACAAAGAGAGAAAGAAAGAAAGAAAGAGGAAGCAAAGAGTGTTACTAAGTGAAGGTAGGATGGTAACATAATGCTTGTTAGTGAAACTTCATTAAAAAAAAAACCAATATCTTTGACCAACTTCTTAAACATATTTTTGGGACAGGGAGAGTACTATATTCACATGCACACAAAAATATCCTGAAATGCAAGTGTCTGCACTGATGTGTTCGGAAGTGTCCAGTACACGTGCACTTGGCATGTTAGCAGACTGTCCAGAAATTTTGCAGTTTATTACAAACATGTTCGTAAAGTGTCAACTAAATGTGCACTTTTGGTATGTCGAACTGTCCTTTAATGGTCTGTCAACTACCAAATATCTTTGCATTAAAAGGCATATCACATATATGAAGGATTATAATTAAGGGAGCTCATCTCCACCCAAGGTTGGGATGGCTCCTATATTCCCAACCCATTTCGGACAGTCCAAACCCCACCATATGGACAATCCAAGATGGCTTTTTTGAAAACCAAATAGCCAGTGTGTGAAATAATATGGTGCACCATCTAAATGACCAAAATGCTCCTCTATTTTTCATTTTAAGAATGGGTCAAAGGAGCACTTAAGCCAACAGCACCAGACTATCTGGCGCACAATATATAGGAAATAAAAAAGATGGGTTCATGCTTTCTTCATGTTTCCATTTAAATTTGTCCAAATTCGTTTGATGAAAAATCACTGTCTCCACGTGTACCTAAAACCATCCCTTTCAGCATTTCAGTAATGCAATGATATCTTCAAGATAAAAATGAAAAAAAAAAAAAAAGGAATCAGAAAATTGAATAACCCTGAAAATTGTCAACTCAGTCCACCAGGGTCTCTTTTCCTACGAACTCCCAAGAGCTTGAAATTTTCAATAGATGAAAGTGCAGTTTTTGTCATTTTGGTTGAATGATAGGCCAAAATCCCACCAACAAAATTCCTCCACAAGCCAAAACCCACCATCACCTGCTAGAATTAATCATCAATTGATAAACCGATGCTTTATTAGTTGATGACATTGTCAACTGGTGGTGCGGTGGACAAGTAATGACTGGCGGCAGTGGTGGCGGCGCCATTTGGTGGTCTTGGGCAGATCTATGGCCACTGTGGGCAAATCTATGACGACTGTGGAAGTGGGTATTCTGGTGGTGTGTCAAATGTTTAAGGATGGTAGTGGTGATGAAAATTGATGGTGGTAATGGGTGGGGAAACAGATGGTGATGGCGGTGATGTTGGTGGCGATGGGTAGATCTCCAGCAGGGGTGGCTAGGGTTGGTGGTGGGTCGATGGTGGTAGTGGTGGGTGCTGAATTGCTGATGATGGGCGCCGAATTGATGGTGATGACAGTGAAGTGGTGCGGCGAGTAGACCTATAGCGGCGGTGGTTAGGGTCTGTGGTGGTGGGGTTGGTGGGGGTTCTGTGGTGGAGGCTAAAGATATAGAAGAAAGAGAACAGATCAGGGGAAGAAAGAGAGGGGGGCAGGAGAGAGAGAAAATAAAGGGCAGTTTGGTAATTTCCCCTAGTGCTCCAGATAATGTGGCATACTAGCTAGGAAGCACCGACACCTCATATAGGTCGAGGTATGGTGTCCGATACCTAGCGACACCTCCCAACGATGTCATTTATTTTTTAATTACCAGACACCATGTCGGACACCTCTTGACGAAGTGTCCACACGTTTAAGGCCAAAAGACGATATTTCAAACCGATTTTAGGGTCTACGTCGTAAAATGACAAATCTAGGATTTTTTTAGAAATGAACTTTGAAACCATACCCTAATCACATCGACCCGGAAAAAGGTACCCTTCATCTTTCTCTCTCATCTCTTTCTCTTTTCCTTCGTTTTGCTAATGAAAGCACCCAAGCATACCAGTCTAGAGGAAGATACGTCAACATATCCGACCTCATTTACAGACCCATCTGGCTATATAGGATCTCTCTGTGATCCTTTGTCCCCATGTTATTTTTTCATTCTCTCTTGTTACTGTTTAGACACTAATCTTGGTACTGTCGAGCATTCAACTGCTTTATTGTTACTAACCTTCTTTCTTGTTACTTTTGAGACTATTTCAAGTTACTGTCTTTCTTTCAATTCAGTTATCCAACTGATGTTTATTCTTCTTATGTAAATATTTAAAACAAATATATAAGCGGTGTCCAAAATCTAGTTTTTTGGAAATTGCGGTGTCCGTGTCCGTGCTACCTAGCATACTAGCTTTAAATTTTTTAAAAAGCTATCTTGGACCGTCCACTTGGCGGTGTTAGATCCAAAATGGGATGGGATGTAGGGAGCCATCCCAGCATTGGAGGGATGGGCTCCCTACAAATAATATGTTTGCAAGTGTCCACTAGGAGCGCACAATTTGTGACACATCAGAAGAATGATTCCTGCTTCTCTGTGTCGATATAATGCATTAAGGATTTTGTGGGGAGATCAGACTGGCCCAGATGGCAAAGCTCAAGTCCGCTTGTTACTATTGATGTTTGAACCCCATAATTAGCAACACTACAACAGTACCTCCAGTATGACTGAACAATGCACCCAGTATGACCTGACTGTGCGTACACTAACAGTACGCCGGGGGGGAAGGGGGAGCAACAGAGAGAGAGAGAGAGAGATGGGATGAAGGGAGGAGAAAAATTTTAGCCAAAGTATGTTCAACAACAATAAGTAGCACTCTGATTATAGGCATTTTAAGAAAAACTATAAACATGAGCAACGAAAAAACGACGAATTGACCACTGTTCACTTACAGCAACGTTTAGCAATCCAACAGCTGGGTAGGAATAAATCATTGTCTTCAACTTCTTTCTTTTCTTTATTCCATAGAAGTTAAGCATCATCTCGAGGACCTAAAAGAATAAACAGAAATCAACCACAAACATATTAAACAAACAAGGACCAGTTGAATAAAGCAATAATGAACTCAAATTCAGCATAAAATAAACACAAGCAGCGGATATACAATTTATGCATACTATTATGAAATTAAAAACCTAACAGACTTCACCACTATTATATTTAGAACATAAGGCTGCTATATTTCTTATTTGAATAGTAACCAAATTGAAACTATATTTCTCATTTTGACAGACCAACAAACAACCGAAACATATAAGAAAACCACCACCAAGCCACACACCAGAAACCATAAGAACTTTACGAAGGAAATAAAAGAGAGATGGGTTAAGTTCTACTCTTGTGGAGTTTGGGGCTCTCAACAAAGGTGTCACCTTAAGTGTAGTAGTTGGTGCCACAAGTATGACCAGTTTGTAGTAGCTGTCTTTGTGCTGTAGCATTGTGTTTTCCTGTGAGGTAAATTCATGTTGGTTTATTGGAGCAGTCTCTCAATAAACGCGGAGAAAGATAGCTTTGCCACGCAGAAAGTCCTTAAGCTATCCCTTGTTAAGGCTGTGACACGATTGGCGGTGGATTGTCAAAACCCATTGGATCAGAACCCTAGGGCTCTAATACCATATGAAGTTACAAGTTACACCTAAAGACTTTAAGCTATTAGAGAATGAGCCCAACAGGGTATATCATGTTTAGCAGAAACCAAAAATGAATATGATACGCAAGTACAACAGATTTAGGCATAGAGAGAAGATCCTTGCTGCCCACAGCCAGTTTTAATGAACTGATCCAGAACTTGTCATCAGCTTACTCTTCCTCTTCCAATGCTTTCTATGGAACCCAATAGGCCCCTCTACTGGCAGGGAACTGATAGTTACCACGTCCAAGAAAATGATCAATAATAGAAACACATGACATGAGGCAACACTGAGACCAGCTATGAGCATGTTGGCTGATTGGCATGCAAATGGGCATCAAAATCTGAATGTAAGGCTAATAAGCAGCCAAAAAGGTTGTGCGTGAGTGATATAAAGAAAGTGGGGATATAAGGAATGATAATACGAGGAAAAGCAGCACGAAATAGTTTGACATATGCAACATAGGCCTTTCAGTGCATAAGTGAGAAGAAGTCACTTGTGCTATGTTGACAGGATAACAGTACGCAGGGGTAGATTCACCGAACATAAAAGAGATACTGATTTTGTATAATCGGGATTGGAAGACATTAGTCTCTCCGTCCACAAATATTTGGGCTGTCCCAGAAAATTGATCACTTTCCACATTAAAAAAAATTTATAGATGTTTTTCCGTGTTTACTCTCTCTCTCTCTGTGGATAGAATGGCAAACTCAGAGAATATGACTCATGTCCTAAATAAGATCAATTAATATGGGACGGAGAGAGTATTATGTACCCAATTTAAACTAATCTGGGAGTATGAATTACTTCAATAAAGCAAATTGAGGCTTTACCAAGTACAGCCAACTTAAGTTCAAGTCCTTAGTTGCTTCACCAAATTAACATGTAGCACAACTGCATGTGTTTCAATCATTAGTAGGTTCATGTCCTACTTTAAATGAAATTGTTATTGTTCTTTAAAGAGAACAGATAGACAAGGCAAATAGTTGTATCGACCCCAATCAAAAGATATAGGACATAACAGATAAGAGAACGACCCAGTGTCATGTACATGTTATAAGAAGAAATTGTAACTATCAATTTAGACTAAGAGCATCCACATACCTCAGCCACAGTTTTATCAGGGCATGCTTCTCTCCAAACCATGATGAACATCTTTGTAAGCATACTAATTTCAGTCTTATTGTCAATCAAAAGACCTCGTCCAACCTTCTCGATTTTAGTTTTAGGAATTTTGTCCAGTTTAAGGACCTGTTCGGAGGGTCCACTATATTTGTTGCAAGAAGTGTTGCCACTATCAAGTGAAGACCAGCCATCCATTTCACCACTCAACCCAAGCTGTCTCATCTCTTGACTGTCCTCGGCTGTTGATGGTTAAGGAACAATACGAAACATGTCAACAATGTCCACTTTATATTATGTAAAAAGTGATAAACACAAATTGCCCCCCTGTGTATGCGGGTTGAACAACATACCCCCCCCCCCCCCCTCGCGTAGTTCTTTGACTATCCGCCCCCTCAACTATCAACCCAGTACAAAATACCCCTAAAATCTAGATCCAGAGGTAGAAGGTTGAAGATGGGAGTAATTCAGACTCTTTGCCAGGAGAAGGGGGCGAGTTGGAGTTCTTGATAGCTGAAGGGGGGCGGATAATTAAGAAAAATACCCGAGGGAGATAATTTGTTTGACCCAGTACGTGAGGAGGGCAATATGTATTTCACCCCAAAATGCATGAAGTGTAATTGGCTGTTACAAGAAGAGAAAACTGTCCCTTGGATGAACACCCTCATTGCAGGGTATGGGGAAGGTTAGATGCATGCAGCCATCCCCCACTTTGAAGAGAAACAGCTTCTACATCTCGAATCCGTAACCTCTAGATTGCTAAGGGAAAATGGCACCATAATCTACAGGTCCCAATGGGCAGTGGCGGGTAAATACAACACTAAACATCTTAAAACCATAAGCCTAGTTTTGGAAACACCGGTGAAAAGGGAAAAGAGATGCATATGACATCCTACCAACTTATCAATGAATTGCTACAAAATTGCCCAAAAAAAAAACTTTAATAATATACACGATATATATTTGTCAAGAATATAAAACAGTTTTCAGGTTTCATTTTAATCAAATTATGCTAAGGCAAGGATACTCTCAAGAGTTTGATCAGAAAGTCATGTGAACTCAGAAAAATTACATTTCCCTCAGAGCTCTCAACTTAAAAAATATTAGGGCTGCGTCTTTAACTGTAATATTTTAAGTCCAATAGTGCAGGCTGCTAAACATGCTGCCTGTCTGTTTTTTAGCTAGTTTTCCATCCAGTCCTTTTTGTGTCCCTGTGATTTACTTTTGCTCAATTAAGAACCAGGATGGAGATCACCTTTTACGATAATAGAAGAACGCAGACAAATGGTGGAAACCGAGAATAAACAAAGAGTAACAATTTAGCTAAGCATGAATACTAGAGGACATAACTCACCATGTTGGCACCCTAGGCTGACATGATCATTACATTTCTCTGAACTTGTGTATCTATGAGTCTGAAAAGCGTCATACATAGTATCCCACATTCCACATTTTATAGAAATGACCTGCCGCAGAATAACCAACCTAATTATAAAGTTACCTCTCACAGTCAACCCTAACCATGGTAAACAAAGCATACATCTAACTAGGACCATAAACAACATTTACTTTACAAGGAGCGCCAGAGATCAGCAGTTCAAATAAGATTCAGGGATTAGGTAATGCGCTCATAGTGGCTCAGGAACCACAGGTCAAAGCCACCTTTCACTATTAGTTTTTATCACCGGTTAGCCCCACTAGTAAGACCACTACTCTTTTGGACTCGTACAATTACATCAGTTAAAAAGGAGAAATATCAGTAGAATATGCAAAAGAGTGAACCACATTGGTACAAAAACCTCACTATTTGTATCAACCAGTGCATGATCAGCATTGAAACTGAAGGAATAACAGTCAATATGTCCAATGATTGTGAAACGTTGACCACAACCAACTTACAGCAAGTCTTAGCAATTGAGCATATGGAAGAGACGACATCATTTCATTCAATTTTTTCTTTTCCTTTTTTGGATAGCCGCGAAGCATCATCATAAGAACCTACAAGTACAAGAAACAAAACAACCGAGATTCAGCATTACTTTATAGAGAGAATTTTCTAAATAATTTGATAGGCTACATGTGGAGAGAGGGAGAGAGGCGAAGAGAGAGAGAGAAACCGAAGAAACAACATACATTTGCATGCACACAAAGACAAGAAGCATTATTTGAAAATAAAAATGAGATTCCTTCCTTCAGCATCTAACCCAAATATTCAGAAACAAGGCCAAAAGAATAACACAGATATACACTTAGATTGCAGAACATATGACAATTATAACGCATGATAGATGATAAATGGTGCATTAGATTTAACTTGTTTACTAAGTCATCCACATAATCTCAGTTTGAGACGGTCCCACAATATTTTGGTTCCGCCATAAATTTGGTTATTTTTTTGGTGTTAAGAACTCATTAACAAATCATGTGATGTTAGGGGAACTGGTCTAGTCTTCTTTTCACTACTCTTTTAGATTCTTCCTAGTAGGAATAATCTTTACTTTTTGCCTGTATAAGTAAGCATTATTATAAGAATAAAATGAAAGTTGATGAACAGAATTTTCATTAGCAGATTTGCTTTCTCTTTTCGATGAAAGAGACTCCGTTGATTCCCTTCAAGGTGAGACTCCTAGAAGGCCTTAGTGAAAGGTTTTCCTATCCTTCATTATTTGGTTTCTTATTTTGTTCCATACTTAAGAATATCCAAAAAAAAATCTGTTCTCGGTTACTGTTCACAGCCTGCCACTTGAATCCCTCTGTTGCTTCTAAGCCCTAACCCTAGTGCAAAACCTATAAATGTAAGCCCTGGCCCACCATACCAACTTGTAGGGCAGCCTTATATACCCTTAGTAAGGTTTGTCCTAATCAATTTTGGTATCAGATAAGGCAGTTCCTGGCTACATGTCGTCTGATAAAAATCCGACGTGTTCGTGGCGATACAGGTTACCAAAGAAGTTCTTCAGCAGAGCAAATCCTTGGTGTACAGAAAATCATGAAAGGGCGTGAAGAATAATTTGCTAGTTTCAACATAAAGCTCAATAAGTTGGAAAAGCTCTTGGGAGAAGGTGGAGGTCTATTATAAAACGTCACGTGGATGTCAAAAAAGAAGCAGCTTGCCATGAGGGAGCCAGGGAAACCTGGTCAAGTCTGGAAAGTTCAAATCATCTACTGCTACAATGGATATCTAACATCCTGAGACTTGTGATTTTATGGTGATCGTGTAAACTTTCTCAATTGACTTTCATTCACGGAAAAATATTATAATCATTATTTTGCTCCGGAGAATGTCGAGGCTCGCTTTGAAAAGGAATACTCACAGGGACAGCACGTTTGTGGTGGTATATATTTGAAGAAAAACGTAACTGATCAACCACCTTGAAATACATGGAAATGGATGAAAGAAGTTGAAAGAGCCTCTTCTTCAACAAAATGTGTAAAATAAGTTATTCCCACCAACAGATTGTGCTATATCTAAATGTAGGACCAACAAGCAACACACTTTAGGTATGATTGCTCACGATGTTTGCAAGAGTAAAATCTGTAAGTTTAAACATTCAAAATATAATGATGTCAGTTGGTTATTTCGAATATGCAGTAATTATGGTTACCATGTTACCAACATGTGTCCTTACCTACTTGAGTAGACTATTGTTGATGATGGTCAAAAGCTTGAAAATAGGTGCGTAAAGATTGGCCTAGACAAGCAATAGAATAATCCAATGATAATGGAGATACTGAAGATCAAAAGCACGGACAAGTCCTACTCCAAGGAGTTGTTTTCTTAGATATTGAAGGAAAGGATGTAAACTGGGAAAATAATGAACAACCGTTTAAAGTACTTCAAGATTATTTATTTGCTCTTCATATGTTTTCCCTGCATGATTCCTATGGATCACGGCATTCCTAGAAAGGAAGCTACTGAGATTATTTTCAAAGACGTTGACCAACATGCTCAAAGGATCCCCATCAAATTTACTTCAAGCTTTGAAGGGTCCAACAAGACTAGAGACGAGATCAGCAAAAACAGCTCCTAATAAGGAGTTTCTTTGGTGACCATGCCTAGCAAAATTACAGAATTTGAGGAACTGGTGCGCATTCAAGATCGTGATGTCAACTGCAGAATTCTATCCACCTTTAGGTCGAGAGATGCTGATATTCAGAGATAGCATGTCTATCTAGTTGATCAAAAGCATGGAAGCTTTCTTCTGATATCAAACCAACATCCAACCAAGATCAGATGAAATCTGAGCTACAAGAAATAGGTGTACGAGGATATTTTGCAGTGCTGAAAACAATGGAATGGTCGAGGATCAGTTCCGGCCACAAATAAAGTTTGATGTCTCAAAGGGCAAGGAATGTAACAAGAGATCTCCTGAACATAAATTAAACCTCCAAAGTTTGTTGTCTCAAAGGGCAAGGAGTATAACAAGAGATCTCGCAAACATAAATCAAACCTCCAATAAATTTTATCAAAGCTCTAGCTTGTCGGAGTCGACTTTTTCAAGCCAGGGGAACTCATAGGACCAAATCCTCAATGCTAGAGCTTATTCATGGAAACGGAAGAAAGCAAGAAAAGCCCCATGTGGGCCTATTGTACAAGCTTAAACAATCAGGTTGCTCTTCAAAACCAGAATTAACGGGAACTGGATAAGTTTTATCGAAGCCTTATGATTGACAGAGTCGAGTTCTTTCAAGACAGGGAGAACTGATGGGGCAGATTTCCTAGGCAAGGATATTTTAGCCATATTAGCATCCCAAGGGCAGATTACATATTTCGAAGTTATTTTGTTATTAGATTTAGTCTTTAGTAGTTAGTATATTCTCGAAGTCTGTATATTCTCAAAGTCCTGTTCTTATTAGGAATTCGTCTAGTTCTTTTCAGTAATATTCTAGATTCTTCCTAGTAGGAAAGGTCTTTAGTTTTTGCCTATATAAGGAAGCATTGTAATTAAAATTAAAGAGAGATGAATAGAAATTTCAGAAGCAGATTGACCGTCTCTTTTCAATGGTGAGACTCCATCAATTCTCTTCTAGGTGTTTTCCTGTCCTTTAGTATTCGCTTTACTAATATTTTCATATTTGAAAATACAACCAAGAAAAATATATTCTCGGGTACTGTTCACACCATCCTAAGCAGCCCCATATCAGCCAATTAAACCCATCTTTATTGCTTCTAATACATATCCCTGGTGCACAAACCATAGACCTAATCCCCGACCCACCACATCGGCTTGTAGGACAGCCTTATATACCGTTAGTAATGTCCATCCTACATCGGGGTCGGCCGGTCCTTCCCCCTGGAGGTCACCACTTGCTTTCACTCCTTGGGGATCACTCGATGCCAAAGGAGAGGGGAGCCCTTCTTTTCACCCATCACCTTTCTACACATGCCTTCGTTTTTGCCATCTACCCATCGGTGCCTTGGCACCTTGCCTCGAGTACCCAGTGACAGGCACATGCATCACTACCTCTGCTCGGGATAGCTTGCCAAAGCCTATAAGAGATTGTCATACTTGGCCAATTCTTGGCTGTTGGGGACTCATGCCCATGTCAAGTATCATCATGCTGCGACGCCCGATTACGCCCTAGCGCCGTCTCCATGCTACGTGCCCCCAACACCACACCCACACACCGCGCTCTTACACCACGCCTATGCAACGTGCCCCACTGGTGCTATAACCGTTGGCGGCGCCTATGAGCCGTCCCTATGTTACTTGCCCCCGATGTTACATCCCTTTGTCGTGCTCTTGCGTCGAGCTTACTTACATGCCCCTTGTACCACGATTGTGCAACATCATCACCATGGACATATCCCGGCACCACATCCCATTATCGCAACCCCAGCGTCGATCATTGTCTTCGCCATGCCATGCACCCTTGACCTTGGTCGTCAAACATGCCTTAAGCCGCTTTTGGGATTGCGCAACATCCCTATGAGTAAGCGACTCCTCTGCGACACTACATCAAGGAGCTCCAAGTGCTCTGGTACGAGGACTCCTCTTCTGCCAGGCGACTCCCCAAGACACTACATCGGCGCACTTCGGGATTAATCTACGTGCTCGAGCACCATGGCTATTTGTTGGCACCTCTAGGGATCATGACCCCCAGTTCACTCCAAGATGGGAGCATACCTTTGAAGAGCATCGCGTCTACTCAGTCTGGGATTTGGGTGTCGGGCCTCCCCACCTGTGGCAGGTTTTCTGCATCTCTTAATGCCTCATGGGACTTAACAAGGGCATTGAACAAGGAGGCTTGATCGAGGACATTCTCCAATCGCATGAGCATTGTGCGAGTCAAGTCGTCCTAGAGAGACAGACGGAAGCTACCCAGAGCAAGCCAAGTGAGTACTGCAGTCGAACGATAAAAAGGAACACTGGCATATGGCATGCCCTTGGAGAAGTGGCACCTCTAAGGAGCGCCACGTGTCACATGACGGGATTTCATTTGCCTATAAATTGTGAACTTTAACAACTCATTTGTGAGCAATTCACATCATTTCACACTTTCACTTCTCACTCTAAAATCTCAGAGCTAGAGAATCCTAGAGAGTAAAAGCACATCAATTGCAATGACTTGCGCCAGAGCATCGAACCTTGACATTGGATTTGTGACTGTCGCTCCCATACACCCTCAAATCGTTGCCACTCCTCGGGCTTTGTCTAGGTTGCTTCACTCTCTGCCCTTGCTCTCTCCCACACTATCAAACTTGGCATCTAATCGGGACTATACTTCTTGTGGCACCTCCGCTTGTACTACAAATTCATTTCTTTGGTATCATATAACCGTCTCCTTTAGAAACTTGTCCTTTCTCAGCCTGCTTGGAACTGGTCAGCACTACCTTTATGTAATGGAATCCAATCTGAGAAGGGAGTGCTTCAAGTGGCACCGGTTAAGTCTCTGGTTCAAGGGAGCAGTAAAACTGCACTTCTTGGTCTGCATAGTGCTTTGTAAAGACCTCAGTCAACTACTGCACCAAGGTAGCAATAAGCTGTACCAAAGACAGATCACACGTTCTGCTATAGGTTGAAGCACGCATCTCACTGAAGGTTTAGCTTCTATAGTTAATTTAAGCTGAAGTAAGCAGCACATTCTTGAATGCGATACGCAACAAAGGTCACTTCGCATTGACGACAAATTAAGCATCAATTACATATATCATTTTTCTAAATTTGAATAAACCAAATTTTTTTGATAAGAAAAGGAGAAAAAACTAAATAAGAAATACTGTTCAACACAATGCTATAGTTAACTTTAATGCACAAGACAACAACCAAGATACACATAAATAGAGGGTTCCACCAGTATCAGCGGAGTATAAACTTTTCCCGAAGTATAAGACCGTAACGGTAACATTAAGTCGCACACCACCCATATCCACCTGATGAGTATGGAGTTACAAGAACAGACAGCATGAATTGAACTCACAACTTATTCAGAAGCAGGATCTGAACAGGATAACAACAAGATGGCTTACGATCGAAAAATCAAAACCAATAGAAGTACAGAATGTAAATTCATAGGCAAACAATTTAAGGAAGAGCATCCACATACCTCATCTGCATTGCTATTGCAACATGACTCCTTCCAGGTCGAGATGAACATCATCGTATGTTTATCAACTCTTATCCTACTTTCAACTAAAATATCTGGTCCTACCTTGTCTCTATCAGCTTTATGCAGTTCATATGGTGTCAGAATGGTCGAACTAATATTTTCAGCGTTTCTCAATTTAGGCAGCCCATCATGCGCTTCACGACTTGTGCTGTCACTAGCAACAGAAGGGCCACCATCCAATGAGAGCTTGTAACGACCCTGGGCACCATCTCCATCTTCATGTCCACTGTCATCTTCTGAACTTGCTGAAATAAATCTCACATCCTGGCCACCATCTGCCATCAAAACTGGAATGTGATGCTTTGAAGTATCACTTAAATAGCCATCCAGGTGCTTTTCCTGTGATGCCAAAAAACGATCAGATTCCATTTTCAAGCCCTCGAGACTATTCTTCAGTGCAGTAGATTCAGATCGCCTTGCTTTCCAGATATGACTGATGTACAAACTGCAAAAAAGTACCAGGCATTCAGCGAAGAGCCGAAAATCCATATCTGCTTGCCTTCCGGTTTGTATTCATGCCGCAAAAAAGGGTAACTTGAACTTTTGCCAAATGGTAGAATTATCAGCACAAATGATCAGCCCCCAGATCAAATACTATATAAGTACTTTACACCGAATATCAAACCTACACAGTTGCTCAATTGACATGGTGCTAGACTATTAGCAAGTCACCCAGTCATGCAAGAACTGCAGTAAAGAATAAGGATGCAAAGAACTAAAAAATTAATCATTTCAGAATTTTTTTAAAAAAAATCATTTTAAGTATGAAATACAGTGTTGAGCCCATTCTCTAACAACTTGAGCATTTGGATACTGGTGCTCATACAGGGTCAACAATGGGTTGATTGCCCTAGTTCTTTCGGATATAGGGTTCATGTGATTTTCTAGGCCAGAAAATCAACTCTTCCCTTATTTGGTTCGCCTTGGTGTGTGCAATCTTCAAATTGCAAATGTGGTTTCGCTCAGCTCTGCACTTTTGCAAAGAGATAGATAAGGTTGCAAAAACTGAGCAAGCTTGAGACTCTGCTTCTGATCCGTCAAAAATGGCAGATGTTATGTGTGTCTTTTTGACACAATGGTTAACATTTAACGTTGGGTTCGTTTAACTGGAATTGATCTACCTCCAAGGCTCAACAATTTCAAGCACAGCCGATTTTTAACCTTCCTACTAATTCAAGTTGGGAAAACAACTGGCAGCTTATTCTTTTTATTAAAGACATAACAATAAAGATCAGACCCCTTGCTATTCATGGTGCATTAAGTCTTCTATTTTTATTTTAAATCGTCTATATCTAGATAATAATAAATCTGACCCCTTTCCCTGTTTACACAAATAAGAATCAAATAGTGCGCAAACAAGACACAAGGAGTAGCCATAATGTGGGAATCGGATCGATGAGGAACTGGTATAGTTTTTCGCCGGACACCTTTTATTTTTGAGACTTAACGCCTCCTAGTAAAAATGTGTTCAAGCAGATGTGGAAGACATACCCCAAGCTCTGTATGCGTATGCCGAGCTCTTCCTTGCATTTAACTGATTGCTTCTTTGCAATATAGTCCAATAATTCTTCAAGCTTGACCTTTTTACCTCTGTTCTTCTCCACGAATTTCCCAAGGTACGATATTATATTCTCACTTGTTATTTTGAACACTTCTGTCATGTCTGGACTTGGACAGAAGTAATGCACAACAAGTGGGTGTCTTAACATAGGACCCAGTTCCAGCTCTTCAAACCTTTCAACCCCCTCATTTTCGCAAATTGCTATTTCCAAATCATACAGTGAAGTAATTTTCCGAACCGCAACAAAACAGTGGATGAACGCATTAATCTGGAAACAAAAACACCAACACAATATAAATACGGTCACAGAAAGAAAGAAGTTAATTTAGTTGCATTAAAAGCATACAAATTTAACACACAATGGAAAGAACTCGCTTTAAGTACAATAAATATCAACACATTTAGCAGTAGACGTCAATCTGGGAAACAACACCACCCAAAAGAAATATGCCAATTTAGACACAATAGCAACCTGCTTCTGACACTCAGAAAACACAAATAAGCTACATGTTTTAGGTTAAGATAGAAGTCTTTGCACTCTTAAGCTGATGATACCATGTACAGTACCAACTACTACTTACTGATTGGCAACCCACAATGGGTTTTCTATTGGCCCTGGTAATCACGGACAGCATTTCAAGTACAACTTATTTATGCACATGATTTATGCAACACATGATCATGCAATGTACTACTAAATTTGGCACCCCTACACTTCTAATGGCACTCCGTATATTTCTTACAGATTGAATGACTATGTATCACGCTTGTGAATTTCTAGAATAGAACTCGAACATGTAAATAACAAAAATGACTTCACTCATTGCTTTAGCCCTAATTTGAGTTGTCAAACAATAGTTATTCAATCTGCGATAATTATTTTAGTTCAAAATGATGCTAGAAGCTCACGTTGTATCCTAAAAGTTCGCAAAAAGCCAAAGGTGAGAAAAACTGTGAAATAGGGAAGAACTGAATTTGCCAATAAATCTCATGAATCAGCTAACCAAAGTACTACTAAATTTGTACACTTCGTCAACCATTTATGTCGCCTTTCTTTTCTGCAAATTACTTAAATACTCCTTCCGTCCCGAAAATTATCGATCACTTTTACTTTGCACGCATATTAAGAATTTTGGTTATGTATTATATGTTTTTCTCATTTCACCCTTTCGAGAGAAGAGAGTGGCCATAAAAGAGAAAATTAGTTGGTAGAGTGTTAAATGTAGAGAGAAAAATAGAATAAAAAAAAGTGTAAAGTTATGGGTGACAAACGAAAAAAAATGAGTTGGTAGAGAGTTAAATGTGGAAAGAGAAATATAATAAAAAAATTATAAAAAAAGTAAATATGTAAAACTCTTTCTTAACTTTCAAGTGATCACTTTTTGTGAAACGATCCAAAAAGAAAATGTGATCAATTATTAAGGGAGGGGAAGTACAATTCAACAAAATGAGTAACTTTTGACAGATCAAATCTGGGCAAATCAGCGAGTCAACTTCTATTCGAGTCAAAGTGTTTGCAAAAAGTCAAAGGCGGGAGGGAGTACTAAACTGGCCAATGAACCCCACAAGCGAGCATAACACGAAAAGGTACTGGCGAAATACCTTCCCTTCTAGAACCAGAAGGCGGTAGAGAGACGGAATATGCCGCATGTGAAATCCCAACGAGTCCCACGAGTCGGCTTTGAGCGCCAAAAGCGCGGACTGGGACACTTTCCACGCTGACACGCTCTCTCCGGCGGCGATCACATCCCGGCGAGCCTTCGCGACTGCGCCGTTCATCATGTCGATGGCTTCGTTGACGCTCGGCCGGGGGGGAGGAGGCGGCGGGGCTGGAAACGGACGGTGCATAGTGAAATTAGGATTATGGTGGTTGAGAGGTGGTGGCGCTGCCCTGCCACGGCCGACGCGGGGGCGGTAGTGTGAGGACATTGTTGTGGAGTGGACAGGACAGGACAGGACAGTGTGCTTACTTGAGAAGGAAAGAAAAGAATCAGTGCGAAGGGAAAGGCAGAGAAATGCTTTTACCCAAGTCTTTGTTTAGTGCAGGACGCAAAGGAAAAGGGCAGAAAAGAAAGTGCAAAGGAGGCGGGCATCGATTTTTGAAACAGCGTAAAGACAAAAGGTCGGGTTTCTCGTCTGTTGTGGCCCCGCCAAAACTTCTTTTCACTTTAAGGTTGGCGAGACTAACCATTACGATCTTGTACGGACTTGTATATTTGTGTACGGCCGCTTTCTTCGTTGTTAAAAAAAAAATTGAGAGAAAAATGAGAGATTTACACAAAGTTGAAGAAGTTTGAGCGTTATACAGGAAAGAATAAACTTATAAAGAGAAAATTTAACATATAAATAAAAAAAATAATTGACACTTTTACTTGATCCGTATCTACTTTTAGAAGGATATCAAATACGTTTATCATTTTTATTATCGTTTTCACCAGATTTTTTTTTGAACCAATTCATTAATGGAGCTAACAACTATTTCCATTTCTAGGAAGATCCAGTGCAAATGGGTGGTCAATGTTGATGAAAGCTACAACAAACGTAACTTCCTCTGGGCGATATATATAAAATGTGTATTTATTACAGAGAATTGTCTTCGAGACAAAAAAGTGAAAACACCCTCCAAAAGTTTTCTTCATTGTGTCACTATTTGAAAATTTCATCCAAAACGGAACTGAAAAAACGTAAACATACATGGCAAAAGCAGTCGCATCTTTTTAGATAGCATCATTACAAAAATAAAACCTGAAAAATTAAAAGGACCAAGCCCCTACATATTTATCACAAATTCTAGCATTTGAGCGTTATACAGGAAAGAATAAACTTATAAAGAGAAAATTTAACATATAAATAAAAAAAATGAATGACAATCTTATTTGGTGAAAAATGATAATAAGATAAACAGGATATCAAATACGAACAGTAAGAAACCGTCTCAGAAGATATTCCAAGCACCGTATAGAGATTTGAGTTTAAGGCGACGTATTCTGTATATGAGCTAACAAGCTCCTGTTGATACCTTATTCTACGATAGGATGTCAAAAGGGCCAATGTTGATGAAAGCTACCCAGCCCAAAAAACTTCGGCCCGGCCCGTTCATGAAAATGTGAGGAATCGGGCTAATTGCCTTCTTGGACCAGGCCAAAATTTCAACAAGAAAACACCGATCCAAAAGCTTTATCCTTCATGTGTGTCAACAAATTTAAGTAAGAGTTTTACGAAAATAATATGCAAATACTTGAGAATAAACATCCATTGTGTAGCACTTAGTATGGCAAAAGCAGTCGCACAATTACTACCTGCAGTTAGAGTAGCATCAATACTAGCCTCAATTGGAACATAGATCAAAATAAAATGAGAGACCAAGCCTATTCCATACATATGCTTACAATCATACCAATATTAGCATTTGATTGCAATCTGCATAAAACTCGGGGAATATCAAAATGGAATTGGCACGGGCTAAAGATGAAATTGAAAATTGAATTTGGCGGCAAAAATGCACAAAACCAGAATCTCGAATTGTGCAACTTGGAACATTGTGGATCTGAACTTTCGGGCCAGATTTAAAAGTATCCGGTAGTAAGTATATTTCTAAAATTGTTTTGACCAGAAGCGATTAAAAGTAAACAAACTTACAAGCCTAATTACGTCTGATATCCTTATTCTACGATTAATATTTTCAAAAGTTGTTGCAATAAATTAACTGTCTTTTTACGTATTTTATGTTCACTCACACTTTTTGTTTATCATCCTAAAACCTTTGATATACACTTTCTTTCTCCCAATTCAACCTTATCACTAAAAGTAAGCTATACTTTCTTCATGTATTTGCAAGTGCATAGATCATAAATAATTCATATCATCCTTATAGATCCATGTACTGTTGTACCATGTCATCCTTGTATTACTATAATTAAAGATTTAGGTAAAAAAAACATAATTGATAGTGGTCGCAGCTAAATTGTAGGAGATATGTAAGCATAAAAGATACATATTGCTTTAAGATTCTTAGTTATGATGTTGGACACAGTGTACTCGACTTGCTTACTTGAGACAATTATTTACTCTCACTTGAATCAGGTGTGTGTAGTTCATGTGTGTAGATGCTTTTATATAAGTTTTTCTAGCCAACTTGTAGTGGGAGAAAAGAAAAGGTAAAGCACCTGGGAATTGATTTCAAACAGTGTAAAGATGAAAGGTCGAGCTTTATGGAGGGAACCATTTTGACAAAGCTATGGCTAGCCATACTAGTTTCCATTTTGAGGTTGGTAAGGTTGTCGTCAAATACACAGGTAGTGTGGGAACTGATAATAGTTGACTAATTGGGACTTTTCTTCCTCACTAAAAATTAAGGAGTAGTGATTATAATGTCACTAAATGTTATTAGGAATGGGCAACTCCAAATTAAAAGTGAAATTATCATCTCCCATATGCACGGCTGTGTGGCACTAAGCTACGATACATGCACTTTTTACAAATAATGCCCGCATGTGAGCTCATATTGTAGCAAGTTGTGTTCTATTGATCGTTATCGCTTGGTGGTATTGATGAGCTCCACAAAACAATTCAAGTGCATTACAACAAATTAAAAAAATAATTCCCTTCAGGACCATAACATAGACATGTGCCTTTATATCAAACAACTGAATGAGAAAAGAACATCTTGTAGTGATACGGAAATGTTTTGCATGTCCCAAGGGATTCCCTATGTGCTTCACAATTTTTTTCATCTTTGGTTACAACTAAATACAAATATTCTTTTCTTGATTCTGAGATACAAGAATGGGTGGATTGGAACTGCAAGCTTTAGTTAATCATTGAATCGATATGATTATGTATTGGAGAAACTACATATTATATCAGATGCTCAGAAATAAGGTTGCGCATAAAGAGAATGTAACATTGCCGGGATCACAAATAATGTTGAATCATCATGCATCATGTGTCACCCATGTAAACACAGTTGTAAGTCTTTTTCATGCTTCCAAAGCCTTCCGGCAGGATTTTCCTTGACTTTGAAATACAGTGGGAGAAAGATCTATCAATTTATTATGAGACTATTAAGAACTAGACAGCAATTAGTTTTTCTAACTTTGTATCTAACCAAGATGATGCATCTCTACAGGTGGCGCTACAACTTGGGCGGGTTGGACGAGCCCAAAGGCTAGACCATGCCCGGCCCCTCTCAAAAACTTGTGTCCATGTCCAGTCCAGCCTATCTACGGGCGAAATAATATATGTCCATACCAAGCCCATGAAAGTTTTGGTGGACACGGGCTGGACATGAGCTGCTCACGGGTTTTTCATGGTTTCATAATAGTTTTTGTTTACTTAAATTTAAAGCATTAATTATAATCCAAGTCTATTAATTAGTTTGTGAGTTTTTGTTTACTTAATTTTTAAGCATATTAATTCACATCCAAGTTTACTTGTTAGTCATGATAATGAAGAAAAGTATAGTGAAGTCTCAAAATGGAATTAACTATAAGTATGGAAACAAAGTTTTAGGACAAAATAAGAGAAAAAGAGAGAGATAAGGGTTTTCAAAATGATCTTACAAAGTTTAGTCTTACAATGAGAAACAAGGGAAAAAAGAGAAGTCTTTAAAGGTCTATAAACACATATGGTTAGAGGATTTTTAAAGACTAAAGAAAAAAAAGTATATCTTGTACACGTAAAATTTATATGTAATTCATATATATATTATATAAAAGTTCAACAGGATGGGCTTTCACGGGCATGGCGGGCTTTGAGAAACCTTTGCCCATGTCCAACACATTATTTACAGGCTCAAATTTTTGTGCCTTTATCCACCAAGATCACTATAATACTAAGCCCATGCTTATATTTCTATGGACAAGAGTTGCCCAGCCCAACTTGCACCCCTATCTACAGGAGATAGTAGGATTCTACTATAATACTCTAACTTAATCTAATTATGATTTAGATTAATTAAGGGCGTAAGTTTTATTAATAGTATTATTTTATCAATAATCAAGTAATTAGAATAAAATAAAAGGCTAATCTAACTTTGGGGCCAAAGTGCAATTTTGGAAAAGTTGAGGGGTCAAACTGCAGTTATGGAAAAGTTGAGGGGCTAAATTATAATTTTATAAAAATGGTGATAAGTGGCAAGAAGAGGTCTTATTGGTTCAAAGAATTTAGGAGGGTTGGACACCTCCTGTTTAGGGGTGACTAATGTAGAGAGAGAGAGAGAGAGAGAGAAAATAAAGAAGAATAGAAAAGGAAGAAAATAAAGAAAAGAAGAGAAAGAAATCAGAAAAGAAAAGGAGAAAGCAGAGGAGGAAGAACATTGCAAGCTCCGCAGAGAAAAAAAAGGAAGAAAATAGAAAGAAAAAGAGGAAGAAGAAAATCAAACCGAAAACAAAGGGTAAACCTCTCTTTCTCACTATATTGAATTTCTAGGGTTTATTATGTGTTTGTGTGTTCATAGTAGGTGTGTGGCCTGTTGTGTGTGCGTGAGTGTGATAGTGTGCGTGCACAACTATTTGAAGCTATGTGTGCATTAGGGTGAAGGGGGAAGGAGGAAGCAGCCATGGTGGTTGCTGTGGGTGCACCGTGGGTGTGTATGTATGTCCAACAGTGTGTGTTTTGTGGTGTATTATGTGTTGTTTGCCATTGCTGCAACAATAACAGTGGTGCAGTGTGTGCGAGTGTTAGGGCCGTACAAGGTATATGTGTGGTGTGCTATGTAATGGGTGAGGGTGCTGGGGTGGTGAAGGTGTTGTGGTGGTGAGGGTGCTGGGGTGGTGTTGCGAAGATGAGGGAAGGGGGCTACCAATCACAACTAAAAATAGGAAGAATTAGGGGGTATGTGGTGTGTTGTGTTGGGGTGGTGAATGAGTTGTAGTGGAGAGGATGCAGTGGTGTTGCGAATAAGAGGGAGGGGGCTGCCAATCACGGCTGAAAATGAGGAAGGGGAAGGCTGTGTGGTGTGCTGTGTTGGGGTGGTGGTGGTTGTACGAAGCACTGGTGGGTCGTAAGCAGTGTTGTGTGGGGTAAGACGGTTAGGCAGTGGTGTTGTAGGGGTGATTTATGGAGTTCGGGAATAAAAAGGGAGAGGTTTTGCAAGGGGTTAGGGGGCCAAATAGAGTGTATGTATGAGAGCATGTCAAGGGTGAACAATCAAGATCCTAAAATGGGTAAGAAGATCAATTTTGAGAGAGCCAAAAGAGGCATCGTGAAAAGCGCGATTCCACCCCAAATGTCATTAAAATTTTAAGAAATAATAGGAAATAGGAGAGAAGTACAGGCACATTGATAGCAATTGTAGATAAAAAAAAAACAAAAAGAAAGCGAGAAAGAGTAGTTTGCTAATAAGAAACTGCAAAGTGTCTCTATAAGTCACTCTTTTAAGAGCAATTATAATCCTTAACTTAAAAAAGCTGTTTTAAGCTGATTTTGGCCAAGTGCAAAGAAGAAACCCTAGATAATTTTATAAAATATGTGATGTGAAAAAATATAGATTTTTTGGAAGTTTAAAATTTTAAGGTGAGTTTAAAAATAGCAAACCAACGTAGCTTTGCATAGAAATTTTATGAGGACCTTAAAATGATGAAATGCTTCAATGTTTAAAGTTTCGGGACATTTCAAAACCAATGGCTATTTTTAGTGGAACCGGTTTCTGAACGCTCTGAATTTTTGAACGAAAAATTTCAGAAGGACTTTTTAATTCGAAAAATGAATGTAGATGCTTAAAAAGATGTTTTAAAGTGGTTTTGGGTTTTTTGTAGAGGTGATGGCCACTAAGGGGTGTTTTGATAATTCTATCTAAGCTAGGGTGTTTTGGTGATTTTTCTTATATAATTTTCGAAGGATTTTTTGGTCTGAAAATGGATGTAAAACATTTAAAATTTTGTTTTGAAGCGGTTTTTGGGTGTTGGAGCCCCAGGAGGTATTTTTGGTAATTTATCACTCTAGCGCTAAATTTTTAGAAACGCGCCTAATTAGGCGTTCAAAGTGATGGAAAGCAAAAAATGGTGTTAATACGCCTAAAATGAGGGAGTTTTGTGATCGCTAATGCATTGATAAGGCTAGGCTAAGGATCCGATTATTGGATCGGAATAAATAGTTATCATAAGACGCTATGAACGATTAAATTAAGTAGGGATAGAATAATATGTGCATACATGTTTGAATGATGCCTGATGAGCAAGATCTTATTTGATTTTGATTAGGTGATCCCGCTTGTTACAATCGGAGGTTGTGAGTTGTGTCGACTATAAGCCAATCAGGTAAGGATAATGCGGTTCAGATATGCTAATTTATTGTCTCGATTATCATGTCATATTGATGATGCTTACGTTAAACTCTTTTTGTGATGAATGGACACCAGTAGTTCTTGTGACCCAGTAATTCTGGCTGAATTATGTTGTTGAGGAGTAAGGTGAAATAATTTCCCCTAGTCCGCCTCGTTGATGAAGTTTAGTAAGGATAATGTATGTCTTAGTATGTTATGATTCGGTTCTATTAGAATACCTGACATTGGTGATGATATTGCACAGGGGTGGTTGAGTGGTTGTTGTGAAATATCGGCAAATATTGATTGCTGGTATATCTCATTATTAAGAACGTCATTGAGGACTTGCGGTTAAATTTCTCCAGAGTCTAACCTGTCATTGATTAATGATGTTACATAGTAATGGTTGCGTTGTTGTTGTGAAGTGTCGGCACTTATTGGTAATAGACATTTCTCCTATTTAAGAACATTGTTGAGGGCTTGTTGCAAATTTATCCTAAGTCCACCTTGTTGATGATGTTTACGTTGAACTCCTGTTACTATGTTTGAATACCGATTAATCTTGTGACCCGGTATTTCTTGACGAGTTATGTTGTTGAGGACGTAAGGTGGAATGCTTTTCCTTAGTCTACCGCATTGATGAAACCTTGTAGTTTAGTTGTAATGCATTTAGGCATCAACACTCTAGATGAGTTCCTTTCTTGAAGACAGTGTCTCTTTTGATTATACGAGACTGAGATGAACATCTCATATAATGGGACATCAAAATGAGGAGGATGGCATGTAAAATATGATCACCGGCCAAAAAGGATGTATGACGCTCGGGGTGAGTCTGTCGTGTCTGGTCGAGTCTAGTCTGTCATGTCTAAGTTTGCATTACATTTGATTTTATTTTAATATTAATGATTTTCATGATTAGTATTTCATTGATGTTTACCTTTTCATTTCTTTGATGTTTACTTTTGCTATTCTTGATTTAGTGTTCACTTGCATAGTCAGTCAGTTAGTCTTGTCCATGAGGAGGTGGCAATAATGTTGTTCTGTTGGGCCTTGAAGTCGCTCAGTCTGACGAAAGAAAAAGATTGTTTGACAACTTACATTGATATTTAAATTGTTATAAACACTTGATTCATTGTTATCGTTGAAATGATTTTTATTCCTCTGAGACCTTTGATTCACTTGTACACAATACTTCCCCTGTTATCTTTACTGGATGATTTTTACTCATTCCTTGTGTTATATTACGCAGGTTATAATATTGACCGAGGAGAACCCTCCACGAAGAGAAAGGAAACAAGCTAGAAAAGTTAAGTGAGGTGAGACAAGTTAGAAATGGTAAGACAAAGATTGAGCCACAGGGTATGTTCAGAAAAGCCACATGACTACAATCGTGTCTTATGTTGTAAATGTATATGTTGTTTAAGGACTTGAAAGTCTTCCGCTGCAATGTGATGTATGTTTGGAAGAAATTTTTTGTAAGGACGCAATTTGGAGCGTCTATTAATGATGTATGAAGGTGTAGTTGCTCTGTATTTTGCACAAAGTTGTGATTGTGGTTATGATCAATAACTCAGTTCAGTGATGTCACCGGGATTGAGGGTGTCACATTTACTTACTTTTTCTAGTAGAGGTACAACACCACCCTACATGCACCACTAAGTAATAGTGTAAACGTTTCAACACATACGCACCCGTATTGACTTGAGCATCCTAATGCATAGGTGATTCGATTCAACGTTCACTTGTTTTCAGTTTCTTAACGGGTGTTTTTATTATGATCTTCCATCTTTTGATCCCTCTCGAATCATTTCACAACATATTGACATCATATGTGGGACTAGAAAGAGATCTTATGGCACCAAAAGTACTACACAACTTGGTCGAAATGTTGCCAACCCACGATTTATTAGCAAGCTGCTAGCATCACCTTGAACCGCTCCATCCACAACCATGTGTATGGATCTAATTGCTCGACACGTAGTTCTTCCACAAAAAAGGAATGAAAAAAATTATCAAACCAAAAGCAGTTGAGACAGATTTCGTTGCCAAAAGTAAGTAGTTAATGAAACTGAGTAACCTGCATGACTGATTTACCATATCGAAGAATCTCCTGCCTCTATCTTTGGGTAGTTAGCCTTTAATGTTGTAACTATTGGAAATATCTAGATAAGTATAATTCCTTAAAGAAATTTAATGACCAATACTTGCCCCATGATCTCTTTTATAATATTACATGAACATGATACTTTTTTAAAACGAGACCCAAAAGAAACTAACTAACTGTTTGGCTAATCTAATAGGATTCAGCTACAATGGATTGAGTTTCTCCTTAAATCTCCCCTCTTATTACCTTGCACGACCCTAAAGTGGAGTCAAAGCTTGCCTCCCAAAACCCTATTTTTCACAAAGTTGTATTCTTGATCTCAGCGAGAAATCTGAAATTAATTTTTTGATGTCACCCAAGAAAACATGAATAAGCCCAGCATTTAGACATTAGCTAGGTCTAATCTTTCTCTTTCTTAATTTGGTCACTATTAAGAGGGGGGGGGGTGTTGGGGAATCCTTAAGGGTTTTGCTTTTCTAGATACAGTAGGATTCTTCAATTATAAGGTTATCTCAAACCTTATCTGCAACCTGCAGTTAAAAAGTAATTCTACATGTTTTAACAAAAAGATTAATTATGTGAACTAACTCGTGCCAACTGGACAAGAAAAATGTTGGAATTTGTCTGTCTTAATTAAGGTCAAAGACGACACTAAATTAGCCTCAATAATGGATTAACATTATGTTTAGTACAAATTGTATGTTTACACATAATTAAATTACTCTTACCTTTCATTAGTCGTAGATTCTTTACAGCCATGGCTCAACCTTTGCAGCCAGTGTCCTTCTTTGTAAATCAACCTTTTTATGGCCACATTTTCATTCCCAAAAGCTACACATATTCCGCTCTATTTACAAATGATAAGGATTTCCTTTCATGCATTTTTCACTTCAACTGAGAATGTATAAATTAGATGAGTCATACAATCTGATCGTTGAGCTTTCAAAAACTTGTAGTAGGAAATAAATCATAGAATTGATTCGATAAATTATGCTAAGAGTGATTATCGAAACGAGTGAGACCAATTGAACCAGTGAACCAAACTGTCTAAATTGACCACTCACAAACTGACCAAGCAAACAATGATTTTGGTTAAAAGAAAACTAGAGAAAATTTATTATGATAAACGCACAAACCACAATTAAGAGGAATATGAGTAAATAGCTAAAGTTATGTTAAACTTTCAAAAAATCGGCCACATTTCAAAGCTTAAAGTAAACCATGAAATTAACAAATGGTCTTATTAAAAAATCTTGGGCAAAATTTACTCCATCCTATAAATGCTTTTTCTTCTCCTCAATGACCTCCATGACCACCAGTCTCTGTGATGTCCACGGCCTCCAATCATCGTGACGAATACCGCCACCAGCCCCCCTGACCACCACTGCCCAACACCTCCACCAGCATCCTTGATCACTTGTGACCATGACCAAGTTACCGACAATTCTTTCTCTATCCTTATCAAAGATTCCACCACCAGAACCCTGTTTAACCACAACTCAAACCCATCACACTAAAACAATTACAATCCAAAACCACCACCACCAATACCATTACCATTAAAAACTAAACCCATTATCACATAACTATATTAAACATTGTATCAACAAAATATATCCATGAAGTAATTTGTTTCAATCAGTTCTGGGTGAGGATAATAATGACAGTGGTGAAGATGGTGGTTGTTTTCGTGTGTGGTGGTGCTGCTATACTAGCCTTGATGGTGGGTAAAGTGTACTGTTACGGCAAAGATGTTAGGGGCTTGAAATTTGGATAACCGATTTGGTGATCTTTAGTTGTCGAAGTCCCATGACAATTGGCTCTGGTTGAAGTTGAAAGTAGCATTAGAGTGGTGGTGGTGGAGGGCCGCTATGGTGGCAAAGAGAGGAAGGAGAATAAAGTAAATAGAATTGTTTTAATTTCTAAATTTAATAGATTCTCAATGATTTTACTACAGTAACCGTTTGCAATTGGGACGTGCTTTTCACATGTTAATTTCCTATCATTGTCAACATTCTATTTTGGACCCAATTGAAGCAAATTTGAAACATTGAGGCTTTAAGTGCTCGATTTTGAACTTTAGGTTTTTGTTAGCTAAATTGAATAAACTGTAAGAATTTGAATGTCATTTAGCCTTGTCTTTTGTTCAAACTCTCTTGTAGACGAGATCAAGATGGAAGAGCAACGGGATGGTGCTAGTGCGGATTTGAAGGGGAGTAGTGGTGGTCAATGATGGTCATGGAGGTGAGAAAGATGTCCTATGGTGGTGAAGATGATTCAGACTAAAAAAGATGGACAAGATCTTGTCAGGATTTTGAGAGATGATGTACAAAAGTTAGGAATTGTTGAGAAAATACAAGATTCATATTGCAATTAAGCATAGCCTAAATCTATCCTTTTCGAATAATCACCCCTAACTAGTATTTTGAAAGACCTTTATTGATGCGCACATCATAGCGTGGCTCAAGGCAAGATGTTGCAGAATTGCCTTGAGGCATTTGATGAAAAATGAGTTACAAAGAGGTGTACGCACATCAGCTGTGAAGTGTATGCCTCTTGCTCCTTTAATGCTTTTTGGGTATTTGGTATTGAGATGTATGCATTGTCCGAGTTCATTAATTCTGGAGAAAATTTAATCCAATGCACTCCATTTATTTCATGATTATTCGGATAAGATGCCCAACATAAGAAACAAAAATGTTTAGTTCTAAGATCTCTAAAGTCATATGTGCATATTCTTTTATCGATGCGAGATGAAGCACAACTAAGAAACGAAAAAGAAGATACAGATCTATGAATTTAGAAAGCTCACAAACCTACTTCGTCATCTTTGATGTTTGTGCGCCTTTGTTTGTCATCTATTGTGCCACTTAGAATATAGAGTTTTTAAAATTTTGACTTCATCTATTTCATAATTTGAGGATTGCCCATACTAATGTAAGAGATTAACATGAAAACTAATCATGTATGTGAAAAGTTCCCCCATACTGGTTACTTTGCTTTCAGACTTCTTATGCTTTCCAATGTTAAAGTTTTTACTCTTTTAATTAATAGTACTAAAAGCTTACTCCTCCACACGTTAGGAATACGCCTCGCAACCTCACACCTTCGCCTTTTAAAAATGTTAGATAATGTATAATTATGTCAATTTCCTATACCTTATTATTCTAAGTATACAACGTTCTATATCTTTCTTAATTTCTATAAGATTCTCTTTTCTCTTAGTTTCGTTATGCTCAATAATATAATTATCCCTCCCTTTGAAATTTATATTATGGTATTAGAGCAGTACAATCTACCATTTTGAGAGTCCATAGATGCTTTCGCAATTTTGGCAGACAGCTTTCTGCCATTTCCACGACCAACTCGTGCCTTTTTTCTTCTTTGCGCTCTTATTTTACCCAGCCATCTTATATTCTGTAGTTTACTCTTATCCTTTTTTTGATAAAGTTTATAATCTCATGTCAATCCTTGCTCCACTAGCCATTGCACTGTCTACTTTCCTCTTGCCACCTTGGTCCTCTCGCCGTGATGCCAGTCTTGCTTTGTCTTGTGCATCAACGCTTGATCTCAAACAAAGTTAAAAAAAAAACAAAGAAAGTTCATAAAGTCACATCCTTGTCTTTGTTTTGCATTTCATATCTTCTTTTTAGGTCAACGGATATTGCTCTGCTCCAGGGTCTCCTGTTCGTAGGCCGCTAGGCATCTCCTCTATACCAAGTGCTCCTACCTGTCCTTAGTCACCGAACCTTATTCTGATATCCCAATGATTGTCAAACTTGTCCTGTCTTTAGTTGACAGACCTCATTTGGAGACCTCTATGATCATCGGACTTCACCTCGACACTCCTATCCTAAGTCGCTAACCTCTCCTCGAGGCCTTTATGGTCTTCGAACTTCACCGCGAGACTCATGTCCTTCTATCATTTTTTTGTGGTTGCCAGACCTCGCTCTAAGATCTTCATGGTCGTCTGACCTTCCTCTAAGACCTTCATGGCTGTCAGACTCTGCCCTATGACCCCTACCTTTCTGACATTTTTTTTTTGTGGTTGCCAGACCTTGCCCCAAGATTGAGGCATTTGTGGTTGTCAAACCTTGCCCCGTTAGACCTCACTTTGGATCCATAAATCTTATGAATTGGACCTTCATGACATGCAAGTAACTTGAATCTAATTAATGCAGCTGGCATAATAACGCATTGCTGAGGAGTTAACCTCCAATCTCAAACTGTTCTTTTGTACCACTTTGAATTTGAGGGGATGTTAAATAATATACTGCTCCTTGCATCCCTAATTAGTTGATCATATATATATATATATATATATATATATATATATATATATATGGACTGTCCTAAAAAAATTGATCACTTTCCAAATTAAGAAATATTATATAGGTCTTTTTTCATGTTACCCTTCTTACACTTTTTTGATTCTATTACTCTCTGCACGTTCAATCCTACACCAACCTATTCTTCTCTCTCCTAGCCCATCCCCCCTCCTCTGGATAGAATGAGAAACTCATAAAATATAATTCATGTCGTAAATAAATGTGTACGTTAAAGGTGATCAAATAAAAAGGGACGGAATGAGTGATAAATAATTTTATGTTCCTTACTATCCCATTTAAGTCTAACATTGTATAACTCTCTTTATTCTTATAAGATTATCTTGTCTCCTAATTTAATTTTTTGTTGCAGGATGAGTTTTTTATGGCCGTATAAAAGTTCCACTATTCTCATAGTTATTATTTTCATTGACTGTAACACAATTCTCTCTTTTTTCACTTTTTCAATAAAAAAGGTTGCCCTTAACAACTCTTGGTAAGCTTGGGTCCGTTTTAGGGTGCATCACCCATAACCAGTGAACAAATGTATGTACTCTACATGCGTGAGCTCATCTATATCATATAAATATATAATAGACGAAGCGTTGTACATCATGAAAGCGACACGTAAGTTTTTTGTAGTGTTCTTTTTCCTTTTTACCCCTCTTAATTTTGCGACATATCCTCCCATTTTACTTATGCGACACGTCATCATGTTTATTTTGGTATCACACTCCTTTTTTCACGTCTACTTATTAAAGTTGCACATGCATACTATGATTTATTATTAAAAATTTTGCAGGCATTATTGGCATAATTTTACTAAACTTTATAAGAGTAGAAAATCAATCATGTGCCTTCTAAAACTTTATCTGTAACATCTCGAAAATTCCGAAACGTTAACACTCACTTGATCATTTATACTAAGACAATAATATGACATCAACTCAACCATTTTAGAATCATTAGCCAATCAGAGCAACTAAACTATTGAGTAAAATAATATTTTTAGCGTACTATCATAATTGAAACTTCAAGTCTAATTTAACAATTCTAAATAACAAGAATAACCCACACAGGGGTTCTAATGACCAAGAGTGAAATTAAAATTCTCTTTCCCTCTCTCGGCTCAGATCGAATTCACACCCAATGCGATCTATTGTTATCTATCACCGGCGGAACGAAAGTCAAACGGGAGTGAGCTTTTGAGATCTCAGTAAGGTCGCTCAAACGAAGAAATTACGAAATAATTTACAGATACAATTCAATGATAAATTTTTTTTTCAAGAGTTTAAAAGAGTCATAACTAATTTGATCAGATGTCAATATGATTTTCAGTTATGATGCAAACAATCACAAATACACTAATTATTCCATCAAGATACTAGCCCACACGATTACACCGACTAATCCATCAAGGCACTAACCCACACCAATACACCGGCTAATCCATCAAGGTACTACCCCACGCCAAATCTTCCAATATACACCAACTCCTCCCAAAACACACGAATGCAGAATCTCATGTCAATTCACAGAATGATAACAATCGATAATACAATGATTAAATCGATGCACAACGAGAAATAAATATGGAGTATTCAACTATAACGGAGTTCAAATAAAATTTCATAACAATACAGAAAAAAAATTATGAGGAGAAATATACAAACTGGATTTCAGATAGAAATCTCTTACCTCAGTCCAAGCTATGCATTGCTCTTCAACTTGTTTAAAATCCTCGAGTCAACCTAAATTGACAATTAAATTATCAAAATACAATCTAGTCTCATATACTACTTTCTTAAACGTCACTCGCTCCGACACTTTTAATTTAAACCCAAAACGAAATTGATCCCTCAGATAGCCAACTTAACTGATAACTCCTCACACCCTATAAAGCATTAAGACCTCCCAAACTTCATAATAAATGCTTATAAAATACTTTCATAGCTTAAAACAACATAATAAGTAAGAATATGAATTTTCTAAATTTTTAAATACTAATACTGAGCACGTGCATTGCACGTGAACGTGGTCGGAAGTAATTTTTGAATTGATATCATCAATTTTTTGGGATTCAAAATAATATAATGCAATTATATTCATATTTCTTTTGTGACTTGATTTAGAATAAATGTAAATTTAATATTCATAATTATAATCAATTCAATATTTGAAAATTTTCTTTGTAAGCTTTTGGATTGAAGAAATGTTTGATGATACTGCTGAAAAGAAAAGTAAATAGAAAAATAAAGAAAAAAGAGACTCTAATAGGGAGTAATAAAGGAATTACTTTGTTTTGTTTTTCTTTCTCATCTAACTTTTTATTTCCCAATGTTTGTAATTAGATTCATTATCCAATGTTCATTTAATTGTAACCAAATTTAATACAGAGTCATAAATGGAGGGTAAAAATATTATTGATATAATTTACAAAGGACATAATCGTCCTGAAATGATTTACAATGTTTGTACTTTTATAGGTAGTATAGATTTTTGAATAAAAATAATTTTCTTAAATATTAGAAAAAACCCAAAATAACAATTAATTCTTCTAACTCAAATCAAAGTCCCATAATTTTCACAATATCTTTATAATATATAAGAAAATACAGAAATAAAAACTAGAATTTAGAAAGCACCGAAACCATTTTAAAATCATTCGTTTCTTTAAATCAAATTCAATATAGGTTAAGGTACTAAATCAACTCAGAAATTTATGAAACTTAATCTGACTTGTCTTTTTACTATAAAAGCATTGCTGTAATTTTTTTAGAATTTAATATTAGTTGTAAATGCTCAAAAAAAAAATTTAGAATTAGCTACACTTATGAATATATTAAAAATACCTAACGATATCAAAAAAATACGAAATTTTCACAGAAATTCTAATTTGTACTAAGAACCATCGTGTAAAGTTTTAGAATTTGTTAACAACTATACAATATTCAACTACCATGTGGTACAACTGCACATGCGCATATACCACCTTACAATATAAACTCATTACCCACTTCTTCTTCTTCTTCTTCTTCTTCTTTCTCTGAAACACAGCCACAACACAGCTGACTTCTTCCTCACGGCTGTACCTCCCATCTCTCCCACACTCACTCACTCTTAAACAATCAAACACTTTCTTATCTCTCACAAACACTCACACTCCAACCAATTACACTCATAGCAAATCCCACATTCAAACATATATACACACAACAATTCTATACAAAACTCTACCCACTGAAACATCCCCAAACTCACATAGGCTGCACATTGAGGACACACGACCTGTGCCTAAAACACACACGTTTGAGCACCACTAACACACACTTCTCACGGCTATAGCTGCCTAAGCTCACCCCTCATGGCTGCCTTTAGTCTTCCTCACACACTCATTTTCACACACAATAAACAAGACACTCATGTTCACTCCCTTGCAGCCTCACACACAAACATACTCATATGTAACTTGCTCACCAAATTACTGTAATGTAAGAGAAAGAGAAACAGGATCAAGACTTACCGGAAGATCGTACCTCACCAAAATTTTAATCTACCGTCTCCCTTTCTCCTTCTTTCTATGAATAATTTCTTCCTTTCTCACGAACACACAAAGTCTCTCTCTCTCTCTCTCCCTCCCCCTCTCTCTCGATCCGAAACAGGATCGAGACTTATCGGAGTTGTAGTGTTTATTTTTTTATGTTCCATGAAGATTTAATATATAGTATAATATGACTATCATCTCTCTTGTCAATTTTTGGGATACCAATAAATAAGTTTGTTAGTTTAGTTTTGCAATTTCACCCACCAATGAAGTTGCCGTCAAGCATTCAAACGAGGAAATTGTATGCTTATCCTAAGCGTAGTTCATACAGCCTTCCTATGATTGCATATGAAGATGGAAGTAGTAGAGATGGGATTTGCAAAACGCAAGGAAAAGGCATTTACCACTAGGTATTCCATCTACGGAAATACATTTTAATGAACTAAGGACTTGGATTGACTAGATTATATTGTTTGTTGGTCGCGAATAATTGCCAATACATTCTCTAGGCATTTACCACTGGCCAGTTTATTATATTTACTCGTGCTTTAGCAGAATGCGGATGAAAACGTGGCCTTAAGTCTTGGAGCTACACAACACTAGCATGGAACTCGAATGGTAAATATAAAGATTGCACAAAGTCAGCCAAGTTAGAGCCTGTCATTCTTCGTGATTCTAGAGGGATCCGACTTCTATTTTTGAAGAGACTTTGATACACCAGGCCATGCAGTCCATTGGTATTCTTTAGTGATGTTGAGACCACATGAACGCACTCTTTGTCTCCTAAGGCGTCAAATAAGGCGTTGTAGACAGTACGATGAACAAACTATGAGGGCAAGCTAGATAGAGAGCTCGACCATCTTGAAAAATAGCTGAAATGGAATTTGTGAATATTAGAAAGGGTCTTGCGTTGCATCAAGCCGTGCACTAATGGCTTGATGAAATAGTAAATGACCTTTATGTAAAGGTTCACTTTGAGTTTGGGAGGGTTAAATGGTGCTTCAAACCATATTAAACAAGTTTGGGAGAAGGGTGTCTGTGCACCTTTTTTTTTTCCTTCAGGTTAGTGTAATAATAAACTTTTACTACGCACCTTTTTTTCCTTCTCTAGGTTAGTGATTATAAGGTATTTTTGCAATGGGTTCTATGTTCACTCTCTTATATCCTTTCTCACTCATGTCTCTTGCAATATAATTTAGCAATATTGCTAGCATTCTAGCAACAAATAAGGAAGCAAAATGGCATATTAGGAGTGGAAGCATCATCTGCTGTGTTATTTCAGTAACCCATTATTAAGAGATAACATTGATCATGTGCTACCTAGTTACATGCTCATACTTTTTCAAAAAATAATTGTCAATTAAAGGAAAAGTTATCTAATGTGTGTTTGTAAATGATGTGCAGAAAGTACTTTTTTTCCTATCAAGTTATTTGTAGCCTAGCTGTATAGTTAAAATATATACTTACCAACAAATGTTTCTTGAAGTGTTTACAAATAAAATAGAGAATGTCATACCAAAAGGGTGTGCACATACCAATGCTAATAAGAGAGTGAATGTTGTCTTGCCTCATAGGATATCTCATTGTCAATATAACTTAATAAAATTTGACGTGTAGATTGAAAGAATTATGAGGCCATATTTCACAATATACATCACTCTAGGTATTTATCACTAAAAGTGTGGATGTGAAGAATTAGAGATTCGGCAAAAAAAAAAAAACTTTTGAAAGGTTTGCAAAAAAAGAGTGTCCAGTCCAAAAGACATGTTCAAGCTCAAACTATCTTTCAACGACGTGTTCAAGTTTAAACTACATTTCAACCGGGGCATTAATGATTTGGGTCAAGTAATATGTGAATTTTATTTTTATTTTTTTTGTTATTGGCTTCTCAGCCTTTGTTTATCGTAAGTTTCATATTTTATCTAAATTCAATATTTCAAAATTGTTTGTTGTAAAACCTTTTATTACACATTGTAGGTGTAAAGTAATATTAGAATATTCTAATCACAGATGTATAAATAAAACTGAAGATGCATTCTAATTTACTCTGACTATATTTTTTTTATACAATATGCAAAATAACTATGAGACATTTTACGTAATCACTCCTATCTGCACTAGCACAAATCTTTATTCTTTTGTCAATTATATGGAATCTTTAGCAGCTAGCAAGCAAAAAAGAGAAAAAGAAAATGTTTGAAATTGTTATGCTTTGATGTAAGCATATTAATAGTTAGGCAGTAAAACACCAAAGCAAACCTAACATTGCTGTTCAAGAGAATCAAGCCAATGTAGGGACATCAATGGTTACAAACTAAGAGCCTAAAGTCTTACCAAGTATGATAACATGCTAATCTATATGAATAGATTTACATATGGTCAAGGGCACATAAGATGCTTTTCTTGGTTTTTAGTGGAGTTAAGGCAACCTGAGGAGAATATGATGTCAAATTTATTATAAAGTTGGTTATTATAAAGTTAGCAATTAGATGTAAAGCTAATTAGCATGGAACTACAAAGAGAATAATTAGGTGGTAAAAGATAAGTGTAAATTTCTAGATTCAAAAGCATATTGATGGTAAATTAAGTCTAGCGTCCAACCGCTTAATATCATATTTATGAAGATATTGTTGGGTTGACAAAAAACACTAACTTGTTTTTAGAAAGAGGCAGGGAAATAAAATCGATCGGTTGAAAGTATATGCCTGCTCGGTATGAAAGTATATGCTATATATACTAGAGGTTTTGTAGAAAATAACTACCATTACAAAACAAACTATCCACTTAAAAAATAACCACCCACTCATAAGTAACCAACCACATTTATCCCTTATCAAGAGTGACACATTTTTAGAAGTTGGTTTCTTTCACTTCTTGTTAGTGGCATTTAATTCATTAGTGAAAAAGATATTTTCTTGAGGAAACATTGCCCACCCCCACCCCCCGCTCAAGCTATTGAATACTTGAAAAGTACGAAGAGTCATCTTTCAAAAGGAGTAGCATTTTCTCACTATCGATAAACTTTCACGATCGATATACAGCCTTTCACAATCAATAGACTTTCATTATTTGTAGCCTTTCAAGATGGATAGTCTTGTACGATCGATAACATTTCACGATCAATAGCCTTTCATGATTGATAGTCTTTCATTATCGATAAACCATCGATTGGCTTTAGCTCTCTATATTCCGGTGTCAATGACCACATTTGGTCAAGCCACTAAACAAACCATGACTATTTTTGGCCAAGCCACTAACCAAATCAACATATAGAATGGCTACTGATAAGCCAATCGATCTAGCATTTCTTAATTCAACATGCATAAAACAAATAGAACAAATAGTACTTGACTATATTTGTAATTCTGGATAACCATTAAATAAATACTCTACCTTGGTGTGCTCCACAAACCCAAATAGGGTATCCTTCTTCAAAAAATGTGACACCAATTGGTTCCCAAATTACATGTTTTTCATCAGGTTTCATGGTGTCAAAAGCTTCAAACTCACTAACATTGGGGAATTTTGAATCGATAGCCACGATTGGCTCACTATGCACGCTGCATGAAAAAGGCTATTTTTTTTACTTTCAGTCATAATAGGCTCGCAAACTTGACCCCCAGCTATATCGATTAAATTTCCTTTTGACATATCAATCCCATATGAGAATGGACATGATTGTTCAACTTTTTCTGCAATTTTTGGCACAATATCGATTTTACAAAAAATACTTACACCACTTTTGGTGTAAGTTTCAGGCAGTTGTATTAATGAATTCAAATGATTTTCCCACGATATGTATTTTTTACACAAGTCATCAAATAACTCACTTGGAGATAACACTTGAAGTTGGCTATTGTGCAACGACTCCTCTTGATAAGTAGTTTTATTATTTTTAGTAACCATGAATTGGTTGCATCCATCTTCTAAATATTGTCTTGTTTCTGTCATGTTTGTCACCATTTCATTTGTAATAGTCAAAGAATGACTATTAGTTTGTAACTTTTTAACCTCAGCAAGCGTGGAAAGGAATAATTCTACTTCCTTTCTGATCCATCTAACTTCATCTAAAACATCCTCTGAGATTACTGGTGGATAATCTAAACTATTATATCCTCTTATATGATTTTCTAGCCTTTGTAACTCATAAATTGTGTCTGCCAAAATGGTTGGCAAAATAGGCAAATTATAATTTGCATCCACATAAGTCACAAGATCAGCCCAGAAATCTCTTAAACCAGTCAGCATTGCTTTCATATAAGTTGCAAACACAAACCGTTGTTCGTTTCTAGGCACTAAAGATGCTGATCTTTGGCCTTTCATCAAATCAATACAAAATTGGTCATTAGTTCTTCAAATCGTGCCTAAAATTCCAAAGAATTATTTGGAAACATTTTTTCAGATATCCTGAATTTTAGTATATGGCATTTCCCACTTTCAGATTAAAAGGGTTCCATTGGGTGTGCCAATGTTTGCGCTGCTGATCAAACTCACTATCAATTGATGCACCCGCGCGACACAATCGACTAAAAGCATGGGATTGTTTTTGCCTCTAGGGCCTAGGGACTTCCCTAAAAGTGAAATTTTTTTGTGAACAGATGAAAATTACATGTAAAAGATTGCGCGCCTATAAATGACAAAGATAGCTTTGATTGATTGTGAATGTTTACACAACAATGTTCCCAAGTATGGAAACTGAACTTCTAATCGATAGGCAGCCAAAGCCTCTAAACATAAAGATAAAGATGAAATGTCTTGAAATGTCTGGTTGATGTCTAGTTTGATGATGTCCTCTGCTTCTTCTTTGATCCACTATATATACTAGAGCTTTTGTAGAAAATAACTACCATTACAAGACAAACTACCCACTTAGGGATAAACTACCCACTTAAAAAATAACCACCCACTAATAAGTAACCAACAACCCTTATCCCTTATCAATAGGGACACATTTTCAGAAGTTGGTTTCTTTCACTTCTTGAATCTTTCATTATCTCGTCAGAAATAATAATAAAAAATAAATGTCATTTAGTGACATTTAATCAAATTGAATTCATTAGTAAAAAAGATATTTTCTCATGCAAACACTATGTTACAAACATAATCAAGTTTCTCGAATCTCTAGAGACTATTTATCTATTACACGTGGTCATTCATTGTGTCATTAACTATTGCTTTATTGCTATATATTTAATTACAGTGTTTGTCATATATTTCATATCAGAATAGTGGAAGAAGGCTAAAAATTCCAAGAGACTTAAAGTATAGTAGCATTTGCTCTATATATTGAGATTATTTACTACAAGAAAAAGAACTTCTAACGACGGACAATTCCGTCGCTAAAAGTCCTGTATCTGTCGCTAAAAACTTTTAGCGATGGACACCCCATCACTAAAAGTCTGTTGCCTATAACCTCGTTGTTAAAAGTTTTGCAACGGAATTTTGAAATTCGTCACCTATAAATTGACTTTCAGCGACGGACGTATTAATACAAATTCCGTCGCTAAATATATTTTTGATATTTAAATTTTTTTCAAAAATAATTTATCACATAAAATATTTAGTAGCAGAAAGATGCATCGCCAAAAGTTTTAGCGACGGAACATCCGTCGCTAAAAATTATTCAAAAATTAGATGACTTTTAGCGATGTATATTTCGTCACTAAAAGTATGTTGTTTAAACCTTTAGCGACGGAATTTCGGTTGTTAAAAGTCATTTATCCACATCTTAAGTGCAGACTTTTAGCAATGGAATGAAATTCGTCGCTAAAAGTCAAACTAATTTTTAAATTTTTTTCATTTGTTTAATACCTAAACCTATAATTTCAAATTCTTAACAACCATTCTCAATCCGGCAAATATTTTTCAATCCACATTAGGGTTAAATAATTAATGATCTATCAACAATTATTTAACCCTAAAACAGACACAATAGATATATATAAATTTATAAATTATGTACTAATCGAAAAATAAAATGTGTATAAAATTTAAGAGGGCACGTGAGCGAGATACAATAGAGTAGGGGAGGGGAAGGGAGTACAAGTCGGGAGGGCACATGAGGGATACAAATAGCTAGGAGGGGAAGGGTCGGTCGACAAGTCCCGGATCTGAATCCTGCAGATCGTCCTCGTCCACGAAGACACTGTGATCCGGATCTGGCTCGGCTTGTCCTGCAGCAATACCTTGCATGTAAAGGCACGAACGCATTAATCTTGATAATTGTAACATCCTGGAATTTTCGGAACGTTAACACTCGCTCGATCATTAATGCTAAGACAATAACATCCTTAAAACTTAACCAAATAATGCTATCAATCTGTCAGAGCAACTAATCATCAATTAATGTATTATCCTGAGTGCACAATCATGATTGATAAACTAAAATTAAATCTGATAATGAACTACAGAGGTTCACCCACACAGGGGTTCTAAAGAGAAACACTATTTAAGTTCACTAGATCGCTTGCCTCTAGTCCAATTTCAAGTAGTCTAACGCTAGTTACTGCCTGCAGACAGGAAGTCAAAGGGGTGTGAACTTTTGAGAGCTCAGTAAGGTTGCTCAAACGAAGAAATTAAGAAACAATTTATAGATGTAATTTAATGATGCTTTAATTCACAGATACAACTCGATGATGGTTTTCCAAGAGTTTTAAAACGATTAATAATAGTTCGATCAAATATCAGTATGACTTTCAGAAATGATACAAATAATCACATATGCTATTGAACATGAGCAATTGCAAAACCACACAGGCAGTGCAGGGTAATCACTTAGCAAGCCACAAAGGCGATGCTCACTATCGCTTTACACCGGCTAGTCCATCAAGACACTAGCCCACACCAATACACCGGCTAATCCGTCAAGGTACTAGCCCACACCAATACACCGACTAGTCCATCAAGGCACTAGCCCACACCAACACACCGGCTAGTCTGTCAAGGTACTAGCCCACGCCAATATCCTCCAACATACACCAACTCCCGCCAAACACACCAATGCAAACTCTCATGTCAATATGCAAAATGACAACAAATCAATAAATGCAACATGTTATTCAATGCTTGATGGACAATAATTAATGAGCACCAATAAGAGTTTTAATAAATGTCTTAAGACTCAATGAAAGTTTTATATGGCAAACAATGCGACTTTATCAAAGTAGCAGAATCCAAAAGAACAGTGATAACAAATCAGAAGAACATATGAAACAATTATGAGGAGTTTGGTTTGGATGAAAATCCCTTACCTCAAGCGATTCAAGAAATGCGCTCGCTATTATTCAACCTCGTACAAAACTCGAATTAACATAAATTAGCAGATTAATTATTAGAATACTACCTAGCCTCACAAAAAATTAATCTAATGCTAATTTTCAATCGTTGCTCACTCTGACACTCTTAACGTCAACGAAAATGAATCGGATCCCTTAAAGAGCTAAACCCAACCGATAACCCTGCACACTCTATAACGCAAAAGACACTCCAAAATTCATAATAATTGAATATAAAATACTTTTATGCCTTAAAATAGCATAACAAGTAACAATATAAATTTTCTGAATTTTTAAATATTTTTGAATTAAAAATAAATTTCTTAAATACCAGAAAAGCCCAAAAATAACAATTAATGCTCCTAGCTCAAATCAAAGTCCCATAATTTTCATGATAGCTTCAAAGCATATAAGAAAAATACTGAAATGGAAAATAAGATTTTAAAATCATTCGTTTTGTTAAATCAAATGCGATACATGTTAAGGTACTAAATCAACTCAGAAATTTATGAAACTTTAACTGAGTTGTATTTTTGATATAAAAACATTGCTGTACTTTTTCCAAACTTTAATATTAATTTTAAAGGATCAAAACAAATTTTAGAACAACTGCACTTGTAAATATATCAAAAATACCAAACGATATCAGAAAAATATGAAACTTTTACAGTAATTCTAATATTGTACTAAGAATCATCCTGTAAAGTTTCAGAATTTTTCAACGATTGTACAATAGACAATAGCCACGTGGTACAACTGTGCATGCACAGTGTACCACTCCACTGCATGCACCCATTAACTGTTTACCCATCTTCTTACTCTCCCTTCTTTGCGGCACACTCGGTCAACTCACGGCTGCCTTTCCCTTTTTCCTTGCACCTACATACACAACACACACACCAACACACATTATCCAAATCCATTCTTCATCTTAACCCCAGTAAACAAACCAAAAACTACTCTTAATACCCTCATTTGCAGGCACAACCAAGAGCTTCTCTAAAACATTCTGGAAGGGAAGCATCTTCATCAACCAGATTAACCACATGCCTTTACACCAATAAACACACACAGTATACTCTCATCACATACACAAACACACACAAAAGCACTCACTTCACACGATTACACACCTACTGCCTCACGGCAGTGGTGTTGTTCCTGCTTTCTACCCATCACTCACACCCACTCACACTCTCACACACTGTACTCACCTCACATTTGTTGATAAGTCTTCCCCCTCTCCATTTCTGACTTACACATCCATTCAATACACCCAGAAATAACCCACTCCTTCACCCACAGTATATACCACACACATTCTTTCTTTTTCTTTCACGCAAACACACACTACTACGGCTGTAATTTCAGCCCTTCACCAATCCACACTGTACCACAGTCTACACAGAAAAAACACACAATACATACACATCTTTCCTGTACAAACACACAGGGCAGAACTAGGAATTTTCTCCAGGGGTACACAAAATATAATAAATTCACTTAAAAAAATTATAAATAAAATAATATATAAAAATTGAGTGCACTTAGAAAGCATACAAGAGGTAGTGGAAAATTTTATATTGAAAGTGTCGAGTAAGTGGAAAAATTGGAGAAATAGTTGGCTTGAATCAAAATGTGATTGCCAAGAGAATTTAATTCTTTTGATAATTAATTGTATATGCTTCTTAGCAATTTTTGCAGATACAAGGAAACACCTGAAAAGCCTAATATGCTTCACTTGTGGTCTATAACTGAGCCAAATGCTTTAGTTAGAGTGTAAGCAGAATGATCACAATGATCATTAGTGAATGGTAGAGGCAACAGTCATAACTTTAGTCTATAGCTCCTAAAAACTGAGAAAGATTAAAGGGTAGACAAATGCTGTAATGATCTAATAAAAAAATTCTCAAGATTTCAGGGATTTCAGGGGGTGCACTAGCCCCCTAGTTCCCATGTGTTTTTGCCAGTGCAAACACACACAGGTTTACCCACGCTAACATATTTCAGCTCTATATATATTATACACCATCCAACACTAAAGTTCTAAGAATTTAAATTGAGGGAAAAGTGGTAGAAGGCTTACCGAAAAATTTGTTCCGATCCCCAGATTTCACTGTCCGCAGCCATTCCTCTCCTTTTCTTGGTGCAACTCTTCTTTTCTTTCTCTTTTCTCCCTTTTTCTTCTCTGTAACTGAAATTTCTTCCCTTTCTTCTTTTATCTTTGATGTGTCCTTGTTCTCATCTGTTTTTCCAAAACTTTAGAGCAATTCTACTCTCTCTCCCCTCCTCTCTGTCTGTTGTCACCCGAAGAGCAATTTCTCTTTATCTTTTGTAACCGAAGACTCCCTCTAATGGTAACTTAATTATCTCCCTAATTTCATCATTGGTTCCCTCTCTTTCCAAAATAAAAGGGTTGACACTAATTTTTCAAATAAATAGATTTTGAATTTATTTTATCTATTTAATTTTTTTAGTAACCCCGCTTTACTAATCATCACTAATAATTGCCAATAAAATTTGATTATGCCAATCGTCGCTAAAGACCTAAATTGATGTATGGTTTTCTAAAAAGTTTTTGCTAAGAATTACAACATTTAATATTCACCAATTTATAGCTAAACGTCTCCAAAAATATCGTTATGCTACTTATTACTAAAGATCTCAATTAATAGCGCCTATCGACAAATTTATAACTTACGGTTCCTAAAAATTTAGCCGCTAAAGGTTACTAGAAAAAAATCGTCTATGCAAATCGACTTACATATTGCTTATGAAAATCATCACAAAAGAACTCAAATAATTATTTATAAACTTATAACTTAAAGTCGCTAATCAGCATCCCGATGCTAAAAAAAAAATCTCCGCTAAAAGTTGTTAAATAAAATATCGACAGATTTTTTTAAAAAAAAATCAATCCGTTAAAATATTGGGGTATTACAATAACAATCGTATATAGTGTTTAGTAAACGTATATAGTGTTTGTACCTAATCATGTGCCCTGATCATCCTATACACCTTCTCAGCAATGCGACAAATCTCGTCCTCGTGTAACGACGGTTGCTCCATGGTCAGTGTCTGCGTCCGTGGAGGGGCAGCGGGGGATGAGGATGCTTTTATCACGGCACGTGTAGCCGTAACGGACAGGCCGCATACACGGCCTTTCGACCTATTGACGATCCCCGGTGTATCTAGCCATCGCTTCAACCCCAGTATTCATGCCCGTACTCGTGGACGCTGATGGTTGTCCAGATTGCTGCCAGACCTCCTGATCTATTCATACGAGGCCTGCAAAATAGTGATTTGACATTTAAAATATTAAGGCGACAAACATCGAATACAAAAGCAAAAATTTAACAAATTAAATAAATTCATTCGTATCTTACATCGATCTGTTAAGAAATATCTAAAACAAAGTCTCCGCCCGGTGTGCATCTTCTTTATTCTTCTTCCTTATGTGTGTCTGACAGTACGTCGGAGCTACAACCTCATCCGCCTCGAGGTCCGGGTGCCCAACCACATTCTTGTGTTGGAAGACATCGTGAGCCACCAAACCTCCCCACCCCCCCCCCGGTGCATGGGATTTTTCTCATGTTTGTTCTCGCTCCCATTCCTACTCTTGGCCTCCCAGGATGGATGATCAGTCCTCTACTGATCAACCATTTGCCCTCATGTAGATGGAGACATCCAATGAGGGGATATCCCTTCCACTCATCCATTAGGGCACCCCTCAGGCGTCATTTTCCTCTCCCGCTCTCTTGCGTCGTGCAGCCATCGTCTGTAATTTTTGCCAATATATGCAAAAAAAAGCTTGTCTCCCCAACGCCTGCTGCTCGGGCGACTCAAACTCGAATTCCTCCTGCAAGGCATCCAATTACACAATTACGATTGATTTAAAAATTACGTCCTAATTAAACAAATAATAACTGACAAAAAAAGAAAATCATAGCAGTCGCTCCTCCCATAAGGACTCTCTCATCGCGGCATCCCAGTCCTTCCAGTATAGCCGTGGCTCAAAGAATAGGCCCTTCACACGCTGATCTTCATCTTTGCTAGAGTCTCCATGATCCTGATAAAGAAATAAATAAACACATAAAATAAGTGGACCGTAATAACTATCGGAATTGAAGAATGTAAGTGCCGCATTATGTAATTTTTTTACTTACTGGCCCTCTTGAGTGAGAGAAACTCTCTATTTATGCTGGGGGTCGATGCGCACCCCCTCGTGTCAATCCACGGCTTCGTCGAGATCCTATAAAACACCAACATTAATACAGATCAAATATAATTTAAATATAAGTTTAGCATTATGACTAAACGCCGTTATCAAATATACCTGAGGTAGAACCCATAAAAGAAAGAGAACCAGCAAGCGTGTGGGAGGAATTAGCCTGGGGCCCCGCCTGCTGGATGTGAGCATTATGTGCCTCGTCATCAGTGGGAAATGACGAGGCGGGAGCCATCGGGGTCGACGCAGCTTAGCATCCACCGCAACCACGAGTGGCCCGTAATCTATTCATGTCTGACTTCGTGTACAAGAAGTCCAAAGAAATTAACACATTAAAAACAATGTATAGTCCACAGAAATTAACACACTATATATATGAACTGAGTATAAAAACATTTTATATGAACCGAGTAATAAAATAATGCATGTTATAACAGTACAAATCAATCATCTTCATTTTGGGAATCATCACCATCATCATCGTCGGACTCGTTATCCTCTTCTTCCTGGGACTCGTCCTCTCTTCATCAAGTAATTCATCATCTTCGTTAGCAGACTCAGCCTCATCATCTTGAACACTTTCTACGACTTCTGCGTCATCATCTACGACTTCTTTTTCTACATCAAGTGTTGGTTGAAGAGGAAGATCGTCCTCCTTGTTGTTCACCTCAACAGGTACCAATACATGTGCTTGGTCAGCTTGAAAGGTGTTAACCTCACTGTCATATGCCACAGGCAATTTCTTGGACTTGATAATTGTATACTAATGAGATTTGGGATTTGCGACGTCTTCTAAGTAAAAGACTTGTGTAGCTTGACTAGCAAACACAAACGCTTGTCTGATGCAAGTCTTGACTTCACATTGATACTTACAATCCCTTGCGAGCTAACACGGATTCCTCTACTGCATATGACATTGAACCAGGTACACTTGAACATTACCAGGCAGTTTTGGAAACCCATATATGTTAGCTGAACAATCTTTTCTAGCTCTTCATAAAAGTCCATGCAATTCTCGTCATAACAGTCGTCATTGAACAAGACCCCACTGTTTTGGGTTTATTTTTTTCGATCATCATCTTTGACGTTAAACCTAAACCCGTTGATGATATAGCCTTCATGACAGCATGCTTGTTTGCTAAGGCCTTGAGCTAGTAATTTCAAGTAGGAGGCTACTGGTTTATTGACCGACTGAACCAATTATAGAAGAGGGTGAAAGTTAATGACAAATTAGCATACTAATAAACCACATAGCTGTATATAACATATAGTATATTTTGGTTAAAGACTTACACGTCTTCTGAACCACTCTACAAATTGTGATTTTCGATGAGATTCAAGTCCAGCGGGATTAATGATTAAAGATTCCGCATCGAATTCACTGCTAATCGAGATAGTTAACCCACTGATCACATATTTCAATTATGTACAGTAATTATTCAAAGATAGAAACTTACTCACGAAGGCTGAAACTTCATCACAATTTAAAAGGGCATATATATATATATATATATATATATATATATATATATATATATATATATATATATATATATATATAGGGGACCGATCCACACCCACCGGTGGAGAAATAACAAATTTCTCCACCGAACCGCTGGTCTTACCAGCGGTTGGCCACGTGGGCGAAAAAGGCGAAAAAGGTGTACGGTCACTGCATTAATGGCAAAAAAGGCACGAGAAATGGCACGAGAAATGGTGAGAAAATGGCGAGAGAGAGAAAAAGGACACCAACCGCATGCACAACCAGCGGTTGGCATTAATATGCCTGCCACGTGCCGTCCCCCACCCCTGCCACGTGGCCCAACCCCATGGCCCCTGCCACGTGGCGTCCCCCTCCCCTGCCACGTGGCCCACCAGCATGGCCAACCGGCGGTATTAGCGATGGCCCTGCCACGTGGCATCCCCTCCCCCTGCCACGTGGCAGGGGGAGGGGATGCCACGTGGCCCAACCGCCGGTACCACCCGCGGTTGGTCCCCTCCCTCTGCCACGTGGCGTCCCCTCCCCCTGCCACGTGGCCCAACCGCTCCTACAACCCGCGGTTGGTCCCCTCCCTCTGCCACGTGGCGTCCCCTCCCCCTGCCACGTGGCCCAACCGCTCCTACGACCCGCGGTTGGTCCCCTCCCTCTGCCACGTGGCGTCCCCTCCCCTCATCCGCAGGGCCCAACCGCTCCTACAACCCGCGGTTGGTCCCTGCCCCCCTCCCCTGCCACGTGGCGCCCCCCCGCGTGATGCCCCACCTGGTGTCCTTCCCCACGATGCCACGTGTCGTCCTTCCCTCCCCCGTGATGCCCCAACGTGGTGTCCTTCTGCCGAATTTTTTTTTTTGCAGCAGCCTTTGACCGCATAAACACCCACCCTTCCTCACTTTTTTCTGTCTTTTTTCTTCTCTCTTCCTCGCTTCTCTCTTTATAATCCCCTCCCCCGAACCCTTCTTCTGCACTCTGTCATCTTTTACCAACTTCCTTCGTACTTCATATCTCACCTACATAATCTCCACAACAATACAAATCAAAAAATTTTACGCTAGAAGATCGTGGATAACCGCTAGAAGATCGGTAGTTTTTTCTTTAAATACATCAAGTCACAACAAGTAAGTATTTTGAATTTCCTTATAATTCAATGTTAGGTTTATACAAATCAGCGTATTACATTTATAGATTCCAAAACAGAGATTTTTTAGGGTGCCAAATATAGACAGTTTTTCACGAATTTATAAAAAATAGCTAGAGCTAGATTTTGCCAAAATACAAAAAAGAGACCCTAGTTATTCTTAAAGGATCTGTCTCAGGTAAAAATTTCAGATTTTTCCAAAGACTGGAAAGGGGTTAACTGATACGGGGAACCTTGTAACTCTGCAGTGTATTTTAAAATATCAAGCTAGCGCGATTTCGCGCGAAACTTTTATGAGAATCCTAGGATGTTGGGAAGTTCCATTCCCCAGGAATTCGGGCCATTCCGAAGCCGTTACCTATTTTTTTGGCCGAACGGCCCTTTAAGCGCTTGATCCGGACACCGGTTCGCGATTTTTGGGCGAAACCTCCGTAAAATACTTTTTATGTCAAGAATGAATTCAGGAAGCCTCAAGTAGCATTTCGAAGCACTTTTGATAATTTTTTATGCCAGGGGGCATTTCGGTAATTCGCCGCCCCGAGAGGGGTATTTCGGTAATTTTACAGTGCTAAGTTTTTTGACGGACTTTTTAGTCCAGAAATATAATTACAAAACCTGAAATGTTGTTTTGAAGCTGACGTGGCGCGCGTAGGGGTGTTTTGGTAATTTTCCCGCGCCAAGGGGTGTTTTGGTAATTTTCCCGTGCCAAGTTTTTCAAACGACTTTTTAGTCCAGAAATGTAAGTAAACCACCTGAAATGTTGTTTTGAAGCTGGTTCGGGGGCGTTGGGGTGATAGTGAACGCTCAGGGGCATTTCGGTAATTTGCCGATGTTCGGGGGCTATTTTGCTAGGAAGGATCCAGCTTAAAATTCATACCTTAAAATAACTTTTAGTTCAGGAAAGGGTGTGAGACACCCGAAAACTTATTTTGTTCCAGATGTTCTGAACCTTGTGAACTAGCGTAATTAAGCGTTCGGAGTGGTGGGAATTGAGGATTTGTTTTAATACATTGAAATAATGACTATTGCTAATGTGTTGGTAAGCTAGGTTAAAGATCCAGTTATAGTTTTGGAATGTAAATATTATGGATATTATGGACGCTAAGTTGGTTTATAATTATATTTTGTTCTTAAAGGTATGAATTTCAGCTCTGGACCTCATGATACATCAATCCTATACGATGACGATGACCACGTCGCGAGGCACGTATTTGACGGTGTCGATAGGGGTGTTTTGGAAACAATTCAAAGCACAAGGCACCTTGAAGAGTGGGTACTAAACGAGGAACAAATACAGCTATTACACCGTCAAAATTTAACCCTGTTCACCGATCCCGGGAAATGGTCTCGACACGACGATTGCCTTATATCCGCTCTAGTTGAACGATGGAGGAGCGAGACGAACTCATTTCACTTCCGGTTTGGTGAAATGACTGTTACGTTAGAGGACGTCGGATTTATACTTGGAATCCCATGTCACGGCAGACCCGTTACTTTGAACGTGCCGTCTGCATCCATAGCGAATATGGCTATGCAGTATTTTCCGGGAATTCCAAGGGCAGCGCTTACAACAAACGGCGTCAAGCTTAAATGGCTGAGAGAGCAGTACGGCGTGCTACCGGATGAATACACTCCTCAAGATTTCGTGACGTATACGAAGGCATTCCTTCTGTATATTATTGGAGCTATATTACTTCCGACGCATTCGAAAAACACGGTGCATCCGAAGTATATGGTGTTCTTGGAGGATCTTGAGGAGGTATACTCCTATTCGTGGGGTTCAGCTGTCCTTGCGCACCTATATCGAGCACTGCATAAGGCTACGAGAAACGGTGCCAAGTCCATTGCCGCCTGCCTGACTCTATTACAGGTATGAGCATTTATTTTCTTGGTAGGATCCTTAGTCAATATATTCGGGATTAATTACTAATTCCATATAATGTTTGCATTCACAGGTTTGGTCTTACGAGAGGCTACCCATGGGTCGTCCACAACCGTTGGTAGATTCCGATGAGACGTGGCCTAGGGTGTGGGCCTGGGGGCCTACGACCAACCGGAGGAGGAGACGGGTAGACCCTCACCACCATCTAAAGTTCTATCGGGGGGAACTAGAGATACTAGATGCATCCCAGGTGACGTGGCAGCCATATGGCAAGGTGATGCATCTGTTGGATGAGTGGTGTTGGCAACTTCCGGTGTCGTACGTGCTGGCAGGTTTGGTTCGGGTGCCGCTCATTCACTTCGAAGAATGTGAGTTTCAGATGCCCGATCGAGCTATGAAGCAAGCTGGCTGTCCACAAGGGATACCAAAACCCGCTGTAGACATGCGGCCATACAGGGGTGGTCGAGGGCCGAACTTCGAGGTGGCTGATGCCTTGATTTTGTTGGGTGACGAGGTGCACCAGTGGAATACCTGGCAGGAAACGTATGATAGCCTTGTATCGCTGAAGCACGACGGCATTAGTACTGAGGAATACTTACAGTGGTTTCTCAGGGTGACGCGCACGAGGGTGAATCGCCCTTCCCAGGTGAAGAAGACATCGTACGCGCCACGTGAGGTCTATGACCAGTTCTGGGCATTGGCCATTGTAAGTCATGCTAGTGTTGTTTGATAATTTATTTGCGCACCTTATCGACCATTTGTCAAATATGATTAGCCATATTTTCTATGCATGTTTTTTAGGTTGACCAGGGCATTGAGGTGTTCAAGCAGCTGGAGTCGTTTGACTGGTTTGTCGCGCAGGCTCCTGACAATCTCAAGAGGTCCATTGAGAAGTACAAGACTGAAGTTCAAAACTTTAGTCTTGCGTACCGGGGTTACGAAGGGGAGCCGTCTAGTCGCCCTCGTCCTGAAGCGTACGACTATCAGCCCCAGAGTCAGGTGTGGGAGTCGTCTGGTCGCCCTCTTCCTGACGCGTACAACTATCAGCCCCAGAGTCAGGTGTGGGAGCCGTCTGGTCGCCCTCCTCCTGACGCGTACGACTATCAGCCCCAGAGTCAGGTGTGGGAGCCGTATAGTCGCTTGCCTCCTGACGCATACGACTCTCAGTGCCAGAGTCAGGTTCCCCAAGTAGGAATCCAGGCCTCGCGCCCAAGCTTTCGGTCGGACAAAGGACAAGCGACGAAGCCATTGAGGTCGGACAAGATGGCTTGGATCGACCGGCACTACTTCGGGCATGAGCCTGTCAATTCAGCAGACTTTCCCCTTGCGACATTCCTAGGTCATGAGGATATCAGAACGTTGGCGCCGGAGACAGATCTTTCAAATTTTGTCATGAACGCTTACATAGAACTGCTCCGGATTAGAGAGCAACGTTTTAACCGTTCTGAATATTTGAAGCTTAACATGTATCCCACTCATTTTGTGGAATTAACGGTGAGAGAATTCACAGAATGGAGGCGAGGGGGCGGCAGGAGTAAGTGGAAACCAGGTCGAAACGTGTTAGGCATGATGAACGCAGACTATCAATGTCCCGCTGCTGATGCGAACCTTATCATGATACCCTGTCATCATGCAAACCACTGGTTCCTATTAGTTCTCCATCCAGCGTTCAGAACGGTTCACATATACGATAGCCTAAGGGAGGACGAGCCTGGACAGCTGCTGGCACAGATGTACAACGAGTACATCACTTTAGTGGTTAGTATTTATTTTTTGACCTTGGCTCATAGTATATTGTTCTTGTCTCATAGGCTTGATTCTCGTTTTTATTGTTGGATGCAGACTACTGTCCTCTCGCTAGCATGCGGACGGCCACAGGGTGACCCTTGGACGGTCGTGATGATAAAGGACCGACCAAAGCAATATAACGGTCACGATTGCGGGATTTACGTCCTCAAGTACATGGACTACATTGCTCGCTCGGAAGTGCTCAAACACTCCTCGTGGACTAGGAAGGATGCCTTGACGTTTAGGTATAGGATAGCCTGGGAGCTGAAAAAGAATGAAGCTAGACGCCTTCATTACCATTATCCTGACGTGCGTGGCTAGCTGCTGTGATGTTACAAAAAACTGTACCAAAAAGAAATGTACATAATTTTTCGCATGCTATGAATTTGGCGCTAAAATGTGCGCGAATATACCTTTCATATGACGGCATTCGAAAAAATTACGCGTCTCGCTTTTCGCCGAAATTCATAGAAATGGGCTAACTAGCGTGCATGAGGTGCAATGAGCGAAAAAAAAGTGACAAAAAAAATTACAACTTTTTTCGGAAGCTATCAAATGGGGCCTAAAGTGTGCCCGAATAGGCCCTTCCTAGGAAAACTCAAAAATTAATGTGTCTCGTTTTTCGCCGAAAGTCTTACAAATGGGCTAACTAGCGTGCCTGAAGTGCAATGAGCGGAAAAAAAGTGACAAAAAAAATTACAACTTTTTTCGGAAGCTATCAAATGGGGCCTAAAGTGTGCCCGAATAGGCCCTTCCTAGGAAAACTCAAAAATTAATGTGTCTCGTTTTTCGCCGAAAGTCTTACAAATGGGCTAACTAGCGTGCCTGAAGTGCAATGAGCGGAAAAAAAGTGACAAAAAAAATTACAACTTTTTTCGGAAGCTATCAATTGGGGCCTAAAGTGTGCCCGAATAGGCCCTTCCTAGGAAAACTCAAAAATTAATGTGTCTCGTTTTTCGCCGAAAGTCTTACAAATGGGCTAACTAGCGTGCCTGAAGTGCAATGAGCGGAAAAAAAGTGACAAAAAAAATTACAACTTTTTTCGGAAGCTATCAATTGGGGCCTAAAGTGTGCCCGAAAACGGAGTTACCAAAAATATCAATAATCCACAAATCAAATCACAAATTAAAGATTGCACAAACCAAATCACAAATTTAAACATTATAAAAGTTCAATTTATACAACTGAAACATTAACCCTAACACTCTTCCTCATCATCGTCCTCCTCGACCATACTGCCAGGTTCGATACCTAACACTTTATAATGGTTTCTCTTGTCATGATCAGTCATCTTATTACACAACGCACACTTTCGTAATTTTTTTTGACCCGTTGCTTCTTCAATCGGATTCTTCATGCGTATTGCTCGTTTTCGCCCTTTTGTTTGAGAAATAATTGGATCAAAAATGTCGTCCTCCTCACCTTGTAGGTCAGTGCCGTCAATGACTGGCTGTTTGGCTCGATTGAATCTACCGCCTGGAGTTGGTCGAGTAGTCGGAGTGTCCACAGTTTCTGGTAATGCCATCCTAAACTGTGCATGCTTAGCCTTATCCCGTGCGGCTGCTTCAACTTGATACCTGTACCCATCAAATGTCGACGCTGCATCCATTGATAAACCGTGCATGATGTTACAAAGGTGATTATATCGCAGCGTCTCAGATTGCTCGAAATCAACTGAAACATTGGGCACGTAAGGAATGTGACCGTGGACTCTGTTGGCTTCCTTCGTCCACCGTTCCAAGATATACGGTGGAGGGATTTCACTAGCATTCTTGGCGCTCAAAACCCTCAACGCGTGTCGACAAAGTATACCTTTATGCTCAAACAGTTGACAGTTGCAATTAACCAACCCGGTGTCCTTACAAACTGCTACGGTAAAATGTCGTCTGGTCCTCGGAGCCGACGAAGAGCACGGATTGGCGAAGTTCGTCACATTTGTCAAAGCATAAACCTTGATATCTCTGGTGGAATACTCGTGCAACTTTGTCATGCCATATTGATTCGACTTTAGTAGTTCCTCTTGAAACTGTCGAAACATTTCCTTGGTATAGACTTGAGCCGCATGAGCCTCTAAAGGTGAATAAAGTAGTATAGCTCTTTCTTTGCAAACTGTAGCCGCGTCGGCTTCTCTCTCACGGTACAATTGCCTGTCAACGGCTTTCTGCATCTCTAGTACGAACTCCGCTATACTTGAAGACTGGCCTACGTACCCATCAAAGAATGAATTCATAGCTTCGCTTCTCGAGGTCGTAGTCATTCCGGCTGCAAAAAAATTCTTGGTGTAGGCACCGACCCACTGTGTCTTGATCTCATACAACGATTGTAACCATTCGTGATTGTGCAAATAGTAAGTATCCATTAACGTGGCCCACCTCTCCTCGAACACGTCTACCGTCAACGATTTCTTCACACATGTATTAAAGTCAGTCTTGAATGACGGATGGTTTGCATATACATGGTGAAGCCGTTCGGGATATTTGTTGCTTATGTGCCATGTGCACAGGCCATGGTGAGTATCTGGAAGGACCTTAGCGATTGCATTTTTCATTGCCAGATCTTGGTCGGTGATGATGGTCTTTGGAGGAATATGATACATTGCTTGAAGCCACGTTTCAAATAACCACGTAAATGACTCCTCCGTCTCATCCCTAAGCAGGGCAAAGCCAAACGAGATTGACTGATAGTGGTGGTTCACCCCGGTGAACGGAGCAAAAGGCATAGAGTACTTATTGGTGCGGTATGTGGTGTCAAACGTCACAACATCCCCAAAATTTTGGTAAGCAGCTCTAGAACGGGGGTCCGCCCAAAATATAGTACTAATGCGGTTCTCATCATCCAGTTGGAGACTGTAAAAAAATCCAGAATTCTCACTCTGAAGGGACCTGAAGAGATCAAGTGTAGTTTGAGAATCACTCTTACCGAAAGACTCTCTCCTCTGAGCACGAAGTTCATTTCGAAGGTCTACTTCGTTGAAACTCAACTTGTCAATCCCCCCAGCCTGGCTTGAGAAAACCCCCATCATCTTAGAAGGTGGAATTTTAGCCTCGGCCATTGTAAAAATTAGTTGTCTGTGTGCCGCGCTTATTTCTCGGTGTTGATGAATTTGACCAATCTTACTGGGGGTCATCAACTGATGATTATGGCTCAACTCCACTCCTGTGACAACCCAATGGTTTTCATTTTTTCGGTGTACTGCATACACATGGGCCTTGCAGCCGGTACCCGGAAATGTGTCCCGTTTTCTTTGTCTTGTTGTCCCTTCGTCACTGATCCGAACGACCGGAGTTACATGCGGTGCTCCTCTATGACACTCAAATAGTCTTGCACAAATTTGATCTGTATTCGCCCGTTTTCTAGTCGTCTTAGTTCTAATACCGAAACCTATCGTTTTCGAATATGCTCTATAGTATGCTTCAACTTCGTCCAGTGCTTGAAAAACTTGACCAACGTAAGGTGGATCAGAACCTTCACAAAAATTATTTCCTCCAGTTGCATCCATATTTATACTGGAATCTAAAAAATAAAAATTATATCATTCTCAACAAGTCATAGATTTAAATAAAAGAAGAATAAAATTTATTTAAACCACCGTCTTTCGAGAAATTTGGTATAATGTAAAATTAGCAAAATAGCCCCCGATGAGCGGCAAATTACCGAAATGCCTCCGGGGGTTCATTATCACCCTAACGCCCCAAATCAGCTTCAAAACAACCTTTCAGGTGCTTTGCTTACATTTCTGGACTAAGAAATCCTTTGAAAAACTTAACGCTGCAAATTTACGAAAATACCCCTATCGGGGATGCGAATTACCAAAATGCCCCCTGACAACAAGCTTCCTGAATTCACTCTTTAAAATAACTTTTCAGGTGTCTCACACCCTTTCCTGAACTAAAAGTTATTTTAAGCACAATTTGTGTAATGTAAAATTAGCAAAATAGCCCCCGGGGGTTCATTGTCACCCTAACGCCCATCAAACCAGCTTCAAAACAACCTTTCAGGTGTTTTACTTACATTTCTGGACTGAAAAACTTTTTTTCGGGAAAATTACCAAAACACCCCTCTCGGGGGGGCAAATTACCAAAATGCCCCCTGGCTTCAGAAAATATCAAAATTGCTTTAAAACGCTATTTTAAGCTTCCTGAGTTCATTCTTGATCTAAAAAGTATTTTACGGATTTTTCGCCTAAAAATCCCGAACCGGTGTCCGGATCGAGCGCTTAAAAGCCCGTTCGGCCAAAAAATTAGCTAACGGCTTCGGAATGGCCCGAATTCCTGGGGAATGGAACTTCCCAACACCCTAGGGTTCTCATAAAAGTTTCGCACGAAATCGCGCTGTCTTGATATTTTAAATTACACTGCAAAGTTACAAGGTTGCGCGTATCAGTTAACCCCTTTCTAGTCTTTGAAAAATCTGAAATTTTTACCTGATACAGATCTTTTGAAAATAACTAGGGTCTCTGTTTTGTATTTTGGCAAAATCTAGCTCTAGCTATTTTTTATAAATTCGTGAAAAAACTGTCTAATTAAGTTTTCACCTTTAGCGACAATTACGCCCCGCAATCAGCTGCAAAACAACATTTCAGGCGTTTTACTTACATTTCTGGACTTAAAAGTCCGTTGGAAAATTTTTTCGGGAAAATTACCAAAATACCCCTCTCGGGGTGGCAAATTACCAAAATACCCCCTGGCTTCAGAAAATATCAAAAGTGCTTTAAAATGCTATTTTAAGCTTCCTGAGTTCATTCTTGATCTAAAAAGTATTTTACGGATTTTTCGCCTAAAAATCCCGAACCGGTGTCCGGATCGAGCGCTTAAAAGCCCGTTCGGCCAAAAAATTAGCTAACGGCTTCGGAATGGCCCGAATTCCTGGGGAATGGAACTTCCCAACACCCTAGGGTTCTCATAAAAGTTTCGCGCGAAATCGCGCTGGCTTGATATTTTAAATTACACTGCAAAGTTACAAGGTTGCGTGTATCAGTTAACCCCTTTCCAGTCTTTGGAAAAATCTGAAATTTTTACCTGATACAGATCTTTTGAAAATAACTAGGGTCTCTGTTTCGTACTTTGGCAAAATCTAGCTCTAGCTATTTTTTATAAATTCGTGAAAAATTCTATTTTGACGCCCTAAAAAATCGCTATTTTGGAATTTTTCGAATGTAATACCCCGATTTGTCAAAACGTAATTTTTTTGACGCCCTAAACACGAATTTTAGACTATTGTAAGAACAATTTAAGCGTAACACAATTTAAACAATCAATTGGTAAGAACAAATTG